>CM029552.1:35463544-35748544 GCA_017141385.1 Sogatella furcifera | reverse complement strand
ATCTAATCTAATCCTGTAATAACTTTTCCTAATTGTTTCTCAACTCACCAGCTCCTGCTGCAGAAAAAACTTATTTTCGTAGAAAATAATTCTGAAAGTTTACGGTTAACAATCACTTTCTTACTTTTCCAGAAGCTTATAACAGCTGATATCCAAATAAACTGTACATCATCAAGTGTGTGAGTACACACACAGCTGTAGTAAACGCCTAAATCCTGTACTTTATAGACATGCTTTCACATCAAATACTTAATCGCTAGAACACGTATAAGTCATTTAGTCTTCAGTGCTGGATACTCCAAGATACTTGAGGGAGTAAAACTAGTAACGGAATTTGCTTCCTAGTTGGACTTCATGTAAGTTTAGTGTATATTCCAGTTTGTATTGGAACACATACTACCAATTCCAATACTACTTTTACTTTGTATAGCCGAGTCCAAAACGTATGTGGTCTCGTCAGTCTCTTGTACTTGATGTAACCTACTAATTAATAATAATTAATGTAACCTACTAACAGGTGATGTGAAGCATCTATTGTCTCTTTTGATATAAAAATTATATCTATACTCCGTCCACTGAGTGTTCGGACCAAAGCTCCTCCTTCGAGATTCTGACGTCACGATCCGACCAGCTCACAAGCGGTCGTAATTGTCAGGAACGTAGAAAATTCTAATCGATATTGCAACTTCAATATCGAATTTTTGAGTGGCCTTAGAAATATGGATGTTCGGCTCAATTTATATCCTTGTAACATGAGAACGATCATTATCAATATCACTTGATAGAATTATAGTTGATTGAACATAATATTCCATAATAATATTTTTATTATTATTATTATGACTGCTTGGTTCAAGCCGGGAATTTCAACTCATTCAACTACACACTGCTGCAAATTCAAGTAGGTCTTTAGATCCTAATCTAAAGTTATATTCGCAAAAAATTATGATAAATAAATTAATCTCATTACTGAATGTACTTTGAATTCGATAAAACCAATATTTTTCAAAAGAACCATGTTGTGAAACAAAGAACAAAACATATCCGCCAAAAAATCTTCCATGAGAGGTAAATCAGCAAAACACATAAATTTTGATAGATTGTCTGAAAAGTGAACGGCTTGCGTTTCCCAGATTTTCACAGCATGACTGTGATCTAAAAAGTAACAGCTGCAGCTTGATGGCCTTACTTGCCATTCGCTAGAGCCGCCTGCGACGTCAAAATAGGGGAGGAGCTTAGGTCCGAACACTCCGTGGACAGAGTATAGTCTCGTCATAGCTGAAAGACAACTATGATCGACACATCAGCTGTTGGAGCGCACAAGGAGCAGACGAAATGGCGAGTTAGCGTTTAAGGGACTTATAATGAAATCGCTTACATAGTATCCACAGTCTTGGTTGTGATTTTCAATATACTCGATTCTCATTGATCTCTGCAAAATAATATTCATTCAATCTAGAATACAGTGGAATAGAACGTTCAATAAGAATAATAATTATCAAATTATAACTTGCTTTGTATAAATACATCAAAACTTTAAAAAATAATCGAAACTGTCTCATTATAGTTCTGCCATGAGAAGTTTCATTATGACACAAGTCATATTGATAGCCTCTTTCGCGTATGGAAACTTTCTACCAACTTTTTCAGAACAAAAAAGTGATTAGAGGAACGTCAAAAGCCTAAACTTTCACCAACAGCCCTCTCTCCAGTATGTCACTTCTCTGACAACAATAACAGGTGATTTTGATAGTCCTTGTATGATAAAACTAAACCTTATTAAAAGTTCATCATGTCTCCAAAAGTATTTATACTGAGCTGTCTCACATTTCTCCGATCTCCTACCTCTCTCACATAATATCATTTCTCCTGTATATATTTTTTGTCAATGGCTCAACAGCCCATATATATCTATAAAAACGAAATGGCACTCATTAAGAATTCATTCACTCACTCACTCATCAGCAGAACTAAAAACTACCACTGAAACTGAATGCGTTCAAATTTGGCAGGCATGTTTGATTTGGACCGTTAGACGCCGTACTAAGTAAGATTCTTTTGAAACTTCGAATAAATATTCTCTTCCCTGCTGTTTTTTATCCCTTTCAGTAAGCTCTTTATTATTCATAAGGACTGATCATCTACAAACTAGTAAAACTGTACTACTACAAACTACTGTACTGAACTAGTAACTGTACAACTACAAACTACTGTACTGAACTAGTAACTGTACTACTACAAACTACTGTACTGAACTAGTAACTGTACTACTACAAACTACTGTACTGAACTAGTAACTGTACTACTACAAACTACTGTACTGAACTAGTAACTGTACTACTACAAACTACTGTACTGAACTAGTAACTGTGCACTGCTACAAACCTACTGTGCTACTGAACTAGTAACTGTACTACTACAAGCTACTGTACTGAACTAGTAACTGTACATATACTACAAACTACTGTACTGAACTAGTAACTGTACTTTTACTACAAACTACTGTACTGAACTAGTAACTGTACTACTACAAACTACTGTACTGAACTAGTAACTGTACTACTACAAACTACTGTACCTGAACTAGTAACTGTACTACCACCTGAAACTACTGTACTGAACTAGTAACTGTACTACTACAAACTACTGTACTGAACTAGTAACTGTACTTACTACAAACTACTGTACTGAACTAGTAACTGTACTACTACAAACTACTGTACTGAACTAGTAACTGTACTACTACAAACTACTGTACTGAACTAGTAACTGTACTACTACAAACTACTGTACTGAACTAGTAACTGTACTACTACAAACTAATAGACTTGAAAGTCTATCTCATTATCTCTCATAAGCTTTTCTCCATTTATCTATCCTGTTCTAATTGTTCTTTTATTCACATAAACTCATTTCCCCAAACCAGATCCTACTCCCTAGTATCTCTAACTAGAAAGTTTTAATTAACTTCTGACTACAGTATATATAGTAATGCAGCAGCTCAGCTATTATATTCATAACTTCTTATTTCACATGTTGTATTAAAATAATATATACAGGTATAGCGCAAGAATGTATAGTAGAGGTTTTAGCTGGTGCCAAAAATGAAGATGGTCAACGATATTGATGTTATCAATGCTCAGCTCTCTTTGGACAGTCTGGAAGTTGTCTGGGGAAGGCAACCTGTTTACTGAGGCTGCCCTTGACTAGATTTATGCTCTTGCAGACCGCTTGCCGACTGTCCCAGAGCTGAGCTTGAAAACAATCATTCACCAACTATCTTTATTTTTAACCCAAACTCTAATGCTATTCATATAACTATTTTTTGCATGTGTATAGTTCGGTCCAAGCAAAGAAGACATACTGTTGCTAGATGGAAAAACGATTTCAGCTTGGTCAATATTGTTAGAAAATTATAAATTTGGTCTCAAATTGTAGAGCAGAATGTTTTCTAGAATTTAAACGAAATTTATATTTAGTCTATGAGATTTATAAATTTAGTCTAAGATTGTAGAAAACATTCTGCTCCACAATTTGAGACCAATTTCATAATTTTCAACCAATATTGACCAAGCTGGAGTCATTCTTCCTTCTCGCCAGTATGTCTTCTTTGCTCGGACGGACTAAATGATGTGGAGCTTGAGAAAAAACATATTTCGCATACATTATAATAATTTTAAACAAAATTTATAAGAATTTCAAACGAAATTTATAATTAGTCTATGAGATTTATAAATTTAGTCTAAAATTGTAGAAAACATTCTGCTCCACAATTTGAGACCAAATTCATAATTTTCAACCAATATTGACAAAGCTGGAGTCATTATTCCTTCTCGCCAGTAAGTCTTCTTTGCTTGGACGGACTAAATGATGTGGAGCTTGAGAAAAAAACATATTTCGCATACATTATAATAATTTATAGAGATATGAACGTATGTAGGATTCGGTATTAATACGAGAAATGACACAGTAACTCGGTCAAGGCTAATTCGAGACAGGGAAAGTTGAGTAAGAGGTTTGAAGTTGTGGTGTGAGGTGTTTAAATTTGTAAAATCTGCAAAACTACCCCCTACCCCTGAAATTGTACCTCTGGATCACCTTATCCCCCACCCCCTCCCTACCTTCTACCACAAGGGGACATCACGCAAGACAATCAGGCTCGGTGCTTTTGCATTATTTATCAAGAGCTCTTCCGAGTATGGAGGGGGTCGGAATTTGGTGTTGTTGAAGTTTTTCAACTTTATAAAATCTAATTGCCGCTCTTTTTGCGTCACTTCTACCCCCTGGGTGCCGCCTGGTGACGTTTTAGAACAACGTGTGACAATTTTCACCTCTTCCTCCTCCTCCTCCTCCTCCTCCTCCTCCTCCTCCTCCTGCTCCTCCTCCCCCTCCTCCTGCTCCTTCTCCTCCTCCTCCTCCTCATCCTCACCCTTTCTTCTTCTTCTTTCTTCTTCTTCTTCTTCTTCTTCTTCTTCTTCTTCTTCTTCTTCTTCTTCTCCTCCTCCTCCTCCTTCTCCTCCTACTATTTCTTCTTCTTCTTCTTCTTCTTCTTCTTCTTCTTCTTCTTCTTCTTCTTCTTCTCCTTTTCCTCCTCCTCCTACTTCTTCTTCTTTTTCTTCTTCTTCTTCTTCTTATTCTTTTCCTCCTCCTCCTACTTCTTCTTCTTCTTCTTTTTCTTCTTCTTCTTCTTCTTCTTCTTCTTCTTCTTCTTCTCCTCCTCCTTTTTCTTCTTCTTGTTGTTCTTCTTCCTTTTCTTCCTTTCCTCCTTCTTCTTTCCATCTTTATTATCACAATATAATTCAGCATCTTGAAATCTTACAGTGAAAAAATCATTCAAAGGATCATTGATCTTCAATTACAATATCAAATAGAATAATTAGTAGCACTGGGAACACATTGAGCCTTCATAAAAATATACTTAAGGTACATAGATCATAAACTATAATACTGCGATAAGCTTCAACTGCTCCTAAAAGCTTTTATCCAATAAATCTCCTTGAATTCCTTCATTTTATTCTTCTTTTATCTCTTCTTACTTCCTCTTTCCTTCCACTCTTCTCAGCATCTTCGCCCAAATTTCGCTTTTTCATTCAGATATTTTAATCGACAGCAAGTGCCAAAGATTGCTGTCGATTAAAATATCTAATTGAAAAGGAAGAGGAAGAGACAAGTGAAGAAGAAAAAAGGAGGAGGAGGAGAAGAAGAAGAAGAAGAAAGAAGAAGAAGAAGAAGAAGAAAAAGAAGAAGAAAAAGAAGAAGAAGTAAGGAAGAAGGAGAATTCCAAATCTACATGTAACCTCTATCGTTGAATATAATATATAGAATATATGAAATATATAATATTATTATAGAATAAGAGAATAACCTGTAAAATTATAGTATAACTTGTGTAAATTAAAGAATAATTAGATTTATTAATAAATTTTGTTATCTAGAAACTAAGCATGTATATTTTTTCGTTATCTGAATGAAATAAGGAATCCTATCTAATCTTATACTAAGCATGGAATTTTTTGTTACACAAATGAATTAAAAATCTTCTCTAATCTAATCCAATCCAACCCTCCAACTTCTTCTCCTCATTGTCCTTCTTATTATAACTTTATCTTTTCTTTTCTTGTCTCATTTTTCTTGACGCTCACTTCCTGACGTCTGCCATAGCAAGATCACGCAGACAATTTTTCTTCAACAATAACATAGTAGACTAAGCAGTGAGGTTAGACTGCTACATCTGCGACAACATAATATACAACACGTCTTGGTCTTCATGTCTCACTCTGTATATAGACGTGCCTTTCTCAGCCAATAAGCCTTCTTTGTGCTTCTAACCTCTTGTCTTTCTAATGAAGTAGGCCCCGAATACATTCAAGTGCCAGACCCTTCTTTAAACTAAACCGACCCCTCTGTACACCCCCGACCCCCACCCCCATATCGTCAACCTCCCCACTCACCCCCTCACTAATTTCTCTCAAAGCTGATCGTTTTCTTGGTCGCTTTATATTTTAGACTGTCTTTTTCAACTTCAGTTAGCGTGTAGGATAATAAAAAGCTTAATACAAAGCTCAAGATGGAAGATTGCTCAATTTGTGTGTGAATTAACTCTGCATAGTCTGTTCCAACAAAGAAGACCGTCCTGGCAAGATGAGGAAATAAGCTCAGCCGTTGGTCAATATTGGTTCAAAATTATTGATTAAGTCTCAAATTGTATGATCAGAATGTTTCCTACTATTGAGACCAAATCAAAAATTTGTGAACCAATATTAATCGGTGAGCTTGAAAGTCATTTTCTCATGCAAACAAGAAAGGGTCTTTTGCTTGGACAGACTATAGCATGTTTGTTTAAAACAAGTTCTTGGAAGGAATATTTCAACACAGTAGATCATGAAAAACTGTGAATTCTATTCTGTGGGTTCTATTTTGCTCTGAAATTTTTCCAGTTCATTCAAAAATCCCAAAGTTTTTGAACATTTTTATTCAGTGTTTCTGATGAGATCTATATTGTTAACAGTGAACTCAATCAAAACTCAGGATTTCTTAGTGAAAAGTGTTTTTCAAAGTTAAAATTGTAATGTAAACATTCATCATCCATCATCATTCATTCACTATGTAGCCTAAACATCATCATCCACTTATCACCTTTGCTTAAAATACTTTAAATAAGTCGCAATTGTAACAACAAATAACAAATAATAATAATAATAATAATAATAATAATAATAATAATAATAATAATAATAATAAGTTTAAAAGAGCTTGGTCTTGAGTATCTCATTGCAAAAATTCAAAAAGCTGTGATTTTAGACACTTGCCATATTGTTAGAAAATTTCTCTCACAGCAATAGCATGTAATATAATTTGAGTAGTTTGAGTAACTTATACCTGGCATTTGCCTGTATCATTGTAACCATGTTGAATGTGAATAAATAAATAATAATAATAATAATAATAATAATAATAATAATAATAATAATAATAATAATAATGGCTTCAACCCTGTAAACACGTGGTTTTCAGCTCAAAAAATTAAATAGGGGAAAATTTTTTCAATACAGGTTTCAGCTTAAACTGTAAATTGGTGGTTTTTGGCTTTTTGGAGTTGAGATTTGATGAACTTTATTCGAAAAAATGTAACAGTAAGCCTCATTGTTAAATGAATTTGATGAAGAGTTTCAGAGTTATTCATGGAATTAACCATAAAAATATAACATCTATATCACTATTGTACATCTTCCTCTTCCTATCTATCTCACACTCTCTATATCCCTCTCTCTTTGTCTCTCACATTCTCTCTCATTCTTTCTCTCTCTGCCACCTTCCATTCCATCGACTATCATGCGGCTTATGGAAATTTTTCGAGGTTATGAACTGTTTCTTTCAGTACGATACTGCAGAGGTAGAAACGTTGATGAACAATATAGCCTATATATATTTCGGAGGCCAAACTCAGATATTAAATGAGCCGAAAGTAACTGCCTTCCACAGTACATATATAGTTATAACAATAGTGGAAGGCAATTGTTCATAAATAGTAATAGTGATAATAGTGGAAGGCAGTTGTTGAAATAAAAGACCCAGCTCGCATGAAACTTAGCAATAATACGTGAATACAGCCTATAACCGCATTTGATGTAACTTCCCAATCGGTGTAACAGGTATCAGATGGGTGATACAATGAAATCCGAGTCGGAAGTTACGTCTAATAGGGTCCGTGGCGAATATACTCATTGTACATATTTTCTAATAATTTCTGCATAACTCTTGAAGTATTTTGGTTCTCGTTTCGCCTTTTATAGGGAAAGAAATGAAAGTATTTTTATGACCGATATTTTTGCGAATAGGAACTCATTAACATTATTTTCTCTGGGCAACAGCTGATGAATTTGCAATACTGGTGAATGGCAAGAAACACGTGCATGGCCCTGAATGCAAGAATCGACTTAATCTATTTTCTATCCTTCTTCTTCTTCCTCCTCTTTTTCTTCTTCTTCTCCTCCTCCTCCTTCTCCTTCTTCTTCTTCTTCTTCTTCTTCTTCTTCTTCTTCTTCTTCTTCTTCTTCTTCTTCTTCTTCTTCTTCTTCTTCTTCTTCTTCTTTTCTTTTTCTTCTTTCTTCTTCTTATTCTTATTCTTCTTCTTCTTCTTCTTCTTCTTCTTCTTCTTCTTCCTCTTCTTCTTCTTCTTCTTCACTTCTTCTTCTTCTTCTTCTTCTTCTTCTTCTTCTTCTTCTTCTTCTTCTTCTTCTTCTTCTTCTTCTTCTTCTTCTTCTTCTTCTTCTCTTTCTTCTTCTTCTTCTTCTTCTTCTTCTTCTTCTTCTTCTTCTTCTTCTTCTTCTTCTTCTTCTTCTTCTTCTTCTCCTTCTTCTTCTTCTCTTTTTTCTTCTTCTTCTTCTTCTTCTTCTTTTCTTCTCCTTCTTCTTCTTTTTTCTTCTTCTTCTTCTTCTTCTTCTTCTTCTTCTTCTTCTTCTTCTTCTTCTTCTCCTTCTTCTTCTTCTTCTTCTTCTTCTTCTTCTTCTTCTTCTTCTTCTTCTTCTTCTTCTTCTTCTTCTTCTTCTTCTTCTTCTTCTTCTTCTTCTTCTTCTTCTTCTTCTTCTTCTTCTTCTTCTTCTCCTTTTCCTTCTTCTTCTTCTCCTCCTCCTTTTCCTCCTCCTTCTTCATATTCTTCTTGTTCTCCTTCTTCTTATTCTTTTTCTTCCTCTTCTACTTCTCCTTCTCTTTTTTCTTCCTCCTCCTCCTCCTCCTCTTCTACTTCTTCTCCTTCTATTCCTACTTCTTCAACTTCCTATTTCCCTCGCATTTTTTTTCTACCTATTCTTCTTGTCCGTTTTCTTGTTCATCTCCGTTCTTCTTCTACTTCTTTTCCTTCTATTCCTACCTCTTCAACTTCCTATCTCCCTCATTTTCTTCTTCTCTCCCTACTTCTTCAACTACCTATCTTTCCCTCATTTTCTTCATGCTATAATGTTTTACCATAGAGATATCATATTATTGTGTGAATATCTCATGTTTCTCTCACTCTTTGGTTTTATGTCTTTTTCTTTAATACATAGTAAGTTGACCTACCTGAAAACGTAAATTTGAATAAATTCAGGTCAATGTTATACATAATATTACGTTGAGGCCTACAAACACTCTTCATAAGAGGTAAAATATAGTCTGTCCAAGCAAAGAAGACTCTCTGGCAAGATGGGAGAATGACTCAAGCTCAGTCAATTTCGGTTCAAGGAGTATTAATTCGATCTCAAATAGTAGGAAACAATTTGATCTACTATTAAAACCACATTCATAATTCTTGAACAAATATTGACCAAGCAGGAGTCATTTTCCCATCTTGCCAGAGGGTCTTCTTTGCTTGGACAGAGTATAGCATTGTACAGTTGTAAATACAATGACAAGCTGATTTATTACATTTTGCTCCAATGTTGGATTGCGTGTATTCATTGTATCCATTTCTAAAGTTTGCGCAAGCTGAGAAGACACGCAGCTACATTGTAAAGTGTATTGTAAACGCGTATCTTCTTACCTCACACGATCTACTATATTGGTTAAATATTAACATATAGAGAAAACATGCAGTTACAAATTCAAGGTGTCTTCTCAGTTTACGCGAGCTATATTAGTTAATAATATCGCCAGGGTTGAATCCCATAAACTTCTAGGTGTTTGGAAACTCAAACTATGTGTATGATCGTTCATAGTAAATGTCTAATAAATGTCATAGGCGAGACAATAGGTGATTCCAATTTGAAGAATCTATAAAAGTGGTAGGGGAAGCCAGAAAATTATGCAATTGAGATCAACAACATTATGATATTTACCGTTGTTAATAGTATATTAGATATTAGAATATATATATAGATATATATAGATATATCTAAATATAGATATTAGAGCATGCGCACGGTACTAGAAGTTCTGACCTAAGCTACGTCACATTCTAGTCTCTCCTGAATTTGCTGATTTTGCCCAATTCCAGGCAGTTTTGCTGGAGCTTGAACTGTAGTTACCTTAGTTCATAGGGGATCAAATATCCATAGAATAGAATGAGTAATTGTTTTCAATCGAATTTCAAATTTCAAATTTAAAAATTAAAATTTAAAATTTAAAATTTAAAATTTAAAATTTAAAATTTAAAATTTAAATTTAAAATTTAAAATTTAAAATTTAAAATTTAAAATTTAAAATTTAAAATTTAAAATTTAAAATTTAAAAAATTTAAAATTTAAAATTTAAAATTTAAAATTTAAAATTTAAAATTTAAAATTTAAAATTTAAAATTTAAAATTTAAAATTTAAAATTTAAAATTTAAAATTTAAAATTTAAAATTTAAAATTTAAAATTTAAAATTTAAAATTTAAAATTTAAAATTTAAAATTTAAAATTTAAATTTAAAATTTAAAATTTAAAATTTAAAATTTAAAATTTAAAATTTAAAATTTAAAATTTAAAATTTAAAATTTAAAAGATCAAATTACAAATTACAAATTTCAAATTTCAAATTTCAAATTTCAAATTTCAAATTTCAAATCTCAAATTCCAAATTTCAAATTCCAAATTTCAAATTCCAAATTTCAAATTTCAAATTTCAACTACTTTTAAACAAAACTATCGGTACTAGAATATTCCCAGAGAACTTAAAATGAATAATTGATCTCTTACTTCTTTCTATTCAATTAAGTTTAGCCCAACTTGGAAATGGAGAACCTATGATGTAATCTCATAATAAAAAATTTGAATAATATTAATAATAATAATAATAATAATAATAATAATAATAATAATAATAATAATAATAATAATAATAATAATAATAAAAATAATAATTTAAATAATAATAATAATTCAGTTACTAGAGTATGGAAAACAGACACAAAGTCTCAAAATAATATTATATCGCTGGAAACAACAGTTTCGTCGAAACCAATTTAGCATAGTCGATACAAAGAAAGCTTCAAAAATGAGTCGGTGCTCTAAAACAAATAAAAACTCAACAAAACTAAAAATAAGATTGCAGTCAGCTTTACTTTGGCAATTGCTGCTTGACGGTGACTCTACTTGATGTAACTATCAACTTGGAGAACATTGTATTCTCCATCTTTTACGTGTTGCGTCAAGTGGGGAGTTGCAACAGTTCGATTTCAGTTAACTCTTGGAATACGACCCACATTTCCGAATTCATCATCTCTTGAATAGAGAATATTGAAGTTTTGTTGACGAAAAACTGTTTGTACCAGGTATTAAATGGACGACAGTTCAAAATCCAATTATTCTGTCATGTGTGATGAATAGTAACACTTTTTCAAAACAAGGTTAACAAAGTAAACAAGGGAAAACATATTGTAATAGTTGTCATTATATAGCCTAATCTTCTTCTAGTTGTCATTATTATACAGTGAGAGTATCAGTTTAAATACTCATGAAGAATTGCCTCGACCATTTCTCATTCGTATTTAGTTACTTACATTTAGACTATATATTGTGCCTTCTTTCTTTCGTTGAAAAAATAAGCAATTTTGTGTTCATCTATTTTGTTTTCCATCACGAACTGCTGGTAAATATTTCACTCTGAACTATTTTACACGACAATGCAGTCATAATTATGACTCTGAACTATTTTATACTGACTTTGAACTGTGTGAAATAGTTCAGAGTGCAATATTGTGTCTTATTCAATATATTACTCCTAAGTTTTTCATCTGAAAGAAACGTATTGCATATTGCATTTTCAATTATTGTTACTTACTTCCTCTTCTTATAATCTAGTTCAAAAATAAACTAGCCTTTGTAATTATTGTTAAAATAATAGATTCATTTGATACCTCTGCGTTTATAAAATAAAGGAATTTCAACGAAATTATCAGAAAAGTAATTGATTTTGAGTTGAATAGTCAATACTCAGTCAAGGTTATTACAAGGTTATTCTCCTGAGTAACTTTGATTCTCTTGAATAACTTTGATCCTCAGTTACTCGGATACATGCCGATGGATTCCTTCTTTTCTATTACAATTTCTATTCTATTCTATTCTATTCTATTCTATTCTATTCTATTCTATTCTATTCTATTCTATTCTATTCTATTCTATTCTATTCTATTCTATTCTATTCTATTCTATTCTATTCTATTCTATTCTATTCTATTCTATTCTATTCTATTCTATTCTATTCTATTCTATTCTATTCTATTCTATTCTATTCTATTCTATTCTATTCTATTCTATTCTATTCTATTCTATTCTATTCTATTCTATTCTATTCTATTCTATTCTATTCTATTCTATTCTATTCTATTTACAGTGTGAATTTCCACCGATTCATTCCATTTTATGCCAAGTTTGAGTGGAGATTTTCTCGGAAAGCGTGAAAGCGTTTTTCCACAAACAGCCAAACTTTCCAGTTCTACAAATTCGATACAAGTAACGCTATCTCTCGGAGGGTTTCTCAACTACTTCCTCCACCGAAGGGGTTCGATACCTCCCGTTTTGGCGGTACTTTTGAATTTATTCTACTGCATAGTTTATTTCCTGATAAATATTAATACAATTTGAATACAAAATATATAGTTTCTTTCTAATTCTACCTGCACTGCTTATTCGAATTTGGAGGGAGATAGAATTCAATCAAATTTGAAAATCGTTAGATAAATTAATTATAATTAGATGCAAATTTGAGGGCTCTGAATTATATAATCGTGATTTATGTGATATAGGCTGTTTATGTGTCTGATAGGCTGATTTATAGGCTCTTTATAGGCTGATTTATGTGTCTGTCCAAGCAGAGAAGACCCTCTGGCAAGATGGAAAAATGACTCCAGCTCGATCAATATTGGTTTAAAAATTATCAATTTGATCTCAAATCGTAGGAAACAATTTGATCTACGGTTATGCAACCAGATTTATAATAATTGATCAAATATTGACCGAGGTGAAGTCATTTTCCTATCTTGCCAGAGGTTCTTCTTTGCTTGGACAGACTATACCAAACCAATATTTATCTAGCAAAGACGTTACATACATTCAAGTAAATTATAACTCTTTATTCATTTTACACGTCGGAATTATCAATATTAGTTCCAGAATAAAATTTGATTTTCTTTATCAATACTTCTACTTTCACGTCTATATTTACATTCTTTGGATAGTATTTTTTATTTCGTGGAGAGTCGGGGTTATACTTGGACGAATTTCGGTGAAGAATGTTAATTTGACATTCAATTTTTAATTTAAAATTTATGTATTCATTGGAAAAATTCAATTGGAGGAGGTGGAATCGTGGCTTCAGTCTACTTTTCCTTTCAAGAAATCAGTTCTTCATGTTATCACTTCCAGTTATGTTTTGAAATTATTGCAAACGAATAAGGTCTTTGTTAGTGAGAATAGAAGAGATCTATAATACTTCTAAAACTTATTTCTTATTTTATTTATTCATTGATATCATTACACAAATCATAATAGTAATATTATTCTATTATAACTAGGCAAGGAAAACTTATCTATAATTATCAGTGAGAATAGAAGATAACTAGAATAGTTCTAGAACTTATCTATTGTAGTTATCTATTGCAAGCGAAATAGAAGTAGTTTTTTATTGATAGGCTAATACTATTATTGTTCTATTCTATTCTGACTGGTTCTTGGTTCTGAGCCCTAAACTCTTCAATCGAGTCTCGAAAGCATCACTCATCTCCTGCGGTAAAACGACATGCGTAATAAATTTAATGTTTTATATTATTGATTGTTAAACAAACTTTCTGCAGTCAGTTTACACATTATGCAGTACATAAAGTCTATCCAAGCAAAGAAGAGCCGCTGGCAAGATAGGAGAATGACTCAAGCTCGGTCAATATTGGTTCAAAAATTATCAATTTGATCTCAAATTATAAGGAACAATTCGATCTACTATTAAGACCACATTTATAACTCTTGAACAAATATTGACCAAGCTGGAGTCATTTTGTCATCTTGTCAGAGGTTCTTTTTTGCTTGGACAGACTATAATACATGTGTTGGAAAGTGTACTCAAGCAGGATAAAATAAAGAAAGACAAAAAACCTATCAACAAACAAAATACTGAGATTCAAAAATGTATTTGGTACTGGGGGCGTTGGGGCTAGAAAATTGATGACATGAATATCCAAATTCTACAATTTCAACAGCAAGCACTTTGTGCAAAACAAGATAGTAGGATATAAGAAACATTGAGAATGAGAAAAATTGGAAGAAGGAAAAGACGAAGAAGGAGAAAAAGAGGAAGAAAGAAGAAGAAAGAGAATAAGAACAAGAGGAGGAGGAGAGGAGGAAGAAGAAGAAGAAGCAGAAGAACAGAAGAAGAAGAAGACAAAGAAGTTGAGAAAAGGAGAAGTAGACGAAGAAAAAGTTGTGGAAGAAGAATAAGAAGAAGAAAGAGATGAAGGAGAAGAAGATGAAGAAGAAGAAGGAGAAGAAGAAGACTAAGAAGGAGAAGAAGAAGAAACTGAAGAAGAAGGAGAACAAGAAGAAGAAGAAGAAGAGAAAGGAAAAGTAGACGAAGAAAAGTTGTGGAAGAAGAAGAAGAAGACTAAGAAGGAGAAGAAAGAGAAGAAGATGAAGAAGAAGAAGGAGGAGAAAAGAAGAAGACTAAGAAGGAGGAGAAGAAGAAACAGAAGAAGAAGGAGGATCAGAAGTAGCAGAGAAGCATAGGATATTCATACAATGATTTCTCTATGTTGAAAAATTCTAGCCTAGAGAAAATGAGGAAAAGATCGGAAGTTGAAGAAGTAGAAATAGGAGGAAAGAGGGAGAAAAACAGGAAGAAGGAGGAGAGAAGAAAGAAGAAGATAGGAAGTTGAAGAAGTAGGAATAGGAGGGAAAGAGGGAGAAGAAGAAGGAGGGGAGAAGAAAGAAGAAGAAGGAGAAGGAGAGGAAGAAAAAGAAGAAGAAGGAGAAAAAGTAGAAGAAGATGAAGTAGAAGAAGAAGAAAAAGAGGAAGAACAACAACAACAAGGAGAATGACGAAGAAGAATAAGGATGAAGAAGAATGTTGTCGACAATCGTGATGTGTGAGACAGGAGCTAGAAGAAGAGGAAGGACAATAAGAAGGGGAGGAAGAGGAGGAGGAGGAGGAAAAAAAGGGAGAAGAAGAAGAAGAAGAAGAAGAAGAAGAAGAAGAAGAAGAAGAAGAAGAAGAAGAAGAAGAAGAAGAAGAAGAAGAAGAAGAAGAAGAAGAAGAAGAAGAAGAAGAAGAAGAAGAAGAAGAAGAAGAAGAAGAAGAAGAAGAAGAAGAAGAAGAAGAAGAAGAAGAAGAAGAAGAAGAAGAAGAAGAAGAAGAAGAAGAAGAAGAAGAAGAAGAAGAAGAAGAAGAAGAAGAAGAAGAAGAAGAAGAAGAAGAAGAAGAAGAAGAAGAAGAAGAAGAAGAAGAAGAAGAAGAAGAGTAGCGGTTAGCGAGTTGGCCGCTTAAAATCGAGTAGAATGTTTATTACAAGATGCTGAGTTTGACAGTTTGTTGATAGTGGCATATCTTGGAATGTCTAAATATTTCTTACATAGGGATGAGTCCATTCCTAAGGCTGTATGACGTATGTCGGGCTGGGCAATTGGAAAGATTCGATTAAGAGTCTTCAGAGATCATTCACTTAAAAACTCAAGCTGGTGAAATGAAACTGGAGAATTCAAGAAACTTCATTGAACGGTTTAGTGAATTTTTTTCTGAGAACGTGTTTCGAGACGTTTAATATTATACACCAATGTGATAGACATTCAATATTGATTGTATCAATGTGATGGACAATAAATTGTTTGAATAATATTCCAGGTATTATCTATACCCTATTCACGATCACTTGAAACGAAATAGATAAACATTTTTCATGTAGCTATTTTTGTTTGAGCTTGAGGAAAAGCCAAGAACTTTGATTCACTACAGCTGTACGACTGTGGCCGACCATCGTATGAAGTAATACTTCCCTTTACACGCACACATGCGCAAAAATTTGTTCATTTCGTCTCGAGTGATCGTGAATAGGGTATAGTGTATTATTTCTCATCTGTTATTCATTGTTTTTGATTGCTTTCGAAATCTTTGATAATTCAATACTGTATTAACATTATGTAGGCCTAATATATCTGTTTAAACCATTAAATCTGACGATATCTTTTAAACTGCTAGAGCAACGATTGAAATAAGTAAGTCATCGACGGAATTACGGATATGTAGATTTTTCTGATACAGGCCTATTTATGCTGAAGAACTCAAAATAATCATGATCAGAATTATTCAAAAATATTAATCATTTGGTGATTAATTATTTGAGTACAACTGAATTTCTCCCAAAATTGTTCCTATACTAAAAAATCCAACAGCCCAAAAGTAGTTTTATGTTAGTCTGTACAATTACACTCAATCTATATCTATATAAGCGAAATGGCACTGACTGACTGATTCATTCATTCATCACCAGAACTAAAAATCCACTGAAGCGAATGCGTTCAAATTTGGCAGGCATGTTCACTTGGACGTTTAGACGCGTGCTAAGAAAGGATTTTTAAAACTTTTCAAGAACACGCCAAATATTTAAGTTTTTCTATAGTTTTCCGGCGTTTTCTCAATTTTTTCGAGAACCAATTGGTAGAAAATGTTGATATTTGGTAGGTAGGTTCACATAAGGTCTAGAAATGTTGAAATGTTGAAATATCTTTGAATTCCGTTCAAGATTACGCCAGTAATCAGGTTTTCAAAATTGTAGATGTGTTGCGGGTTGCATATCTTCCGCCTTGATACGACCAATCCTAACTGTAAATTGAATGGTTCAGCGAGATTATAGATGAATTGATTCGGAAGATATTGAATCAAGTTTCAAACTATGTCCGATATACTTCCCAAGGTTACGCTTAATATTAGAGTTTTACTATTTTTTGGAATTTTCAGAGTTTTTTTTTTTTTTGAGAATAAATTGGTAGAGAATGTCGAAATTTGGTGAACAGGTCCAGATTAGGTGTAAAAATGCTGCGCTCAAAAAATTTTGAATCCCTACTGAACGGAATTTGCAGGCGAGCGAAACGAGCCTGTTTTCTCAGCTTACACTGACAGAGGTTATGCAGGCGAGCGAAGCGAGGCTGTTCGACTCAACGAAACTGCTGATACTGTCGGGGGTCCAGGGGGCGGAGCCCCCTGGCTAGGCGGAGAAGGCGAGCGTAGCGAGCCTGCCGGCTAGTACTACATAATCCAACTGCCCAAAAGTAGTTTATGTTAGTCTTTACAATTTCACTCAATCATTGAGTTATAATAATATTCGAAGGATGATTATTGTAATAATCATAACAATAATAACTATTGTGATTAAAATTAAAACCAAATCTTTCGACCTCGATATTCAGGTCGATTTTAAAAACTGTAATAACAGAACTATTGCTTTCCCGAGATTTTAAAAAATTTGGCTCTGAAACTTCTCTCCAACAAATTCCATTGTCCAATGCTTCGATAGAACCATATAGAATAATAAGCTCTACGGTAAGCTCTAAAGCTCTACGGTATCTAATAGAGCTCTATTCTAATAGAATTCCTAGGATTCTCTTTTATACAACTATCTCGCTTACTCTTCAACCTTTCTTAATTACTCTAAAATCGTCCATCTCACTTCCTCACATTAAAAAGAGTCTGAGTAACCAAAATAGCTTGCATGCCTCATAAAATTGCACTGATCTCGTTACCTATGTCCACAATAGCTCAACATTCCAACGTCATTAGTCGGGCATAGAAGAGGCACAGGAGTGGCATGCGCTGCTGCATGCTTTTCTAAGTCATTACTTGGGCACAAAAAAACACAAGAGAGGCATGCGCTGTTGCATGCTTTTTTACGTCATTTGTCGGGAACAGAGAGAAGCATGCGCGGCTGCATCCTTCTCTATAGAGAGGCATGCGTTGCAGCATGTTCCTCTACAATAATCTTAATCATATTTTCAACCCTTTCGTTACCAAAGTTGCATTACTAAAGATTAGAAAGAGATTAGAGAGAAAATGAAGTCTATCTTGAACAGTAGGCTACACAAAAAGCATGAATCTAGCACATAAGTGACAAAAAACTGGAAAAAATCAATCAACAAACGGAAAACAAATTATTGAATAATGAAAAGTGTCATCCATAATCGTAAAAATGCATGAAAAAAGGGACGTTGAAAGGAAAGTTGTATGAATGCGTTGAATTTCCTGTGCATAACTGACACAAAAACGTTAGACGGTTTCGTCTGTCTCTTGTACATGATTTAACCTGCTAACAGCTGATGAAACGCATCTATTGTCTCTTTTGATCACAAAAACATCATCAAGGAATAGATACAAATCGATAGATCAAATAGATTACAAATCTTATTGACAACATCAGCTGTTGAATCGCACAAGGAGCAGACCAAACCGCGTAACTTTTCCCATTAACTTTGCTACTGGTGGATGAATCTGCCATTAAAAACACTTGTGACCTGAGATATTTCTGATCACCCCTATCTCGTTAATTGTAGGAGCTGTGCTGTTTATTTTATTTTATTTCTAGTTTATTTTTATACTGTCGTAGTCTATTAACTCTGGATTGTAGTATTTAGTGACCAGGTGTTCAAAATGAGTAGTTAGTCCACTTTGTTATAGTCTGTCCAAGCAAAGAAGAGCCTCTGGCAAGATGAAAAAATGACTCCAGATCGGTCAATATTGATTCAAAAATTATTGATTTGGTCTCAAATTGTAGAGCAAACCTTTTCCTACAATTTGAGAACAAACCAACAATTTTTGAACCAGTATTGACCGAGCTACAGTCATTTTCTCATCACGCCAGAGGCTCTTCTTTGCTTGGTCAGACTATATACACGGAATAGATCTATTTATAGAATTTCTATTCTATTCTCACTGGTGAGAAGAAATCTAAATTGGTAAGATAAGTATTGGGAATACTGAGGGCTAGGCCTGTTCTTTCTTATCAATGTGTTTTTGCCAATATATTGATCTATATCTATAAAAGCGAAATGGCACTGACTGACTGATTCATTCATTCATTCAGTCATCACCAGAACTAAAAATCCACTGAACCAAATGCGTTCAAATTTGGCAGGCATGTTCAGTTGGACGTTTAGACGCGCGCTAAGAACGGATTTTAGGAACTTTTCAAGTATACGCCAAATATTTAAGTTTTTCTAGAGATTTTCGGCGATTACTCAATTTCTTCGAGAACCAATCGGTAGAAAATGTTGATATTTGGTGGGTAGGTTCAGATAAGGTCTAGAAATGTTGTGTTAAAATATTTTTGAATTTCGTTCAAGATTACGCCAGTAAACTCAGGTTTTTCAAAATTGTAGATGTATTGCGGGTTGCATATCTTCCGCCTTGATATCCTTACTGTAAATTCAATGGTTCAGTGAGATTATAGATAAACTAAATTGGAAGATATTGAATCAAGTTTCAAACTATGTCCGATATAGTTCCCAAGGCTACGCTCAATATTAACGTTTTACTATTTTTCGGAATTTCCAGAGTTTTTCTTGGATTTTTCGAGAATAAATTGGTAGAAAATGTCGAAATTTGGTGAACAGGTCCAGATTAGGTCTAGAAATGCTGTGTTCAATAAGTTTTGAATCCCTTCTCAACGGAATTTGCAGGCGAGCGAAGTGAGCCTGTTTATCTCAGCTTACACTGACAGAGGTTATGCAGGCGATCGAAGCGAGCCTGTTTGACTCACTGACACTGCTGATACTGTCGGGGGTCCAGGGGGCGGAGCCACCTGGCTAGGCGGAGAAGGCGAGCGAAGCGAGCCTGCCGGCTAGTAAATAAATAAGTTCGAAAACTAATTTTCAGAGTGGAGAAAAATGCTTGATTTCAATAGGGTGCTCAATGTCGGATAAATAATCAAATTACTATTATTCGAATTCTCAAGCTGATTCTAAGATGTTAAACAACCCATTTTGTTTGAATGAAAACTTTATCTACAACAAATATGGAATTTCAAAATAATAATTTTCATCCTTGAATTTTGTACATCTTAAATGATAAACTGTACGATTGTTAAGATATTCAATAAAGATTATCATTGAAGTTATTAGTATAGTCTTTCCAAGCAAAGAAGACCCTCTGGCAAGATGGGAAAATGACTCAAGCTCAATCAATATTGGTTGAAGATTATCAATTTGATCTCAAATTGTAGGAAACAATTTGATCTACTTATGAGGCCACATTTATAATTCTTGAACAAATATTGACCAAGCTGGAGTCATTTTTCCATCTTGCCAGAGGGTCTTCTTTGCTTGGACAGACTATACACTATCAAAATCATCATCAAGCTCATCAGACTAAGGTTTGTACCATGTGATTTGATAATATCTTGTCTTTCAATTTCATAGGAATATATATCACAATATCACCATCACAACTACTTAATAAGTGAAAAAAATCAATTCTTCTCGAACTCTATTGTAGGTATTGTTAATTAAGACCTCTAACTATGACTAGATAACACTCTTCAACTTGAAACGTACACGAGATAGCATATAGCTTATTATTCTTCAATAAGGAGAAATTATTCGAAACTTAGTTTAATATTATTAAACTTAGTTTAATATAATTATTTGAAACTTAGAAATTTTATTGTAGCTGATAACTTTCAACAAGGGAAATAATTGGCTACTTAGTTGGGGGGAAAATTACAGGTTGCGAGGTGATAACGATTACTCTGATAAGGCGATAACGGTTACTGTGAACGGTGTTACAAGTTAAGTGGCTGTCAGCATGGAACTAAGCTGGCTAATAACTGTTATCAACAGATAGTAGATAACTACTGTTAGGTGTTATAAACTGTTAAAGCTGATAACGTGATAACCGTTATTGACAAGAGTTAGTGAACAATAAAAAACTTTCAAGAATATAATAATTTTGATGAAGCCACTAGTATGAAAGTACAATAATTGTGATAGCTCTGATAAGTTGAGCAGGTTATAATGGTTGTTTATTAGCTTTTACTTTTTTGAACTTATAAGTTCGAAAGTTACTTATACGCAATACTTAGCGTTTAACTTATCGCTAACCTGTGAGCTGTGACTTCCACTGGCGGCTCGTGCCCACGAAACAGGTGTAGTGCCCGTATCTTATACTGTATAGCACTTCACCTGTTTCGTGGGTACGAGCCGCCAGTGTTGATTTCTCAATCAGTTGTAGATTGAACGTGGAATACTAGTAGAGATTATCAATGCTAGAATAGGAAATTATGCTCAATAATTTATCAAAAAAGGGTTTTCGATACCTTTAAAAATGACTCGATTTATATGCTTAAAATGTATTATCATGTGCTTTGAGAGAGTCAAACTCTCAATGTGTCAAAGCTGGATCAGTTTTAGAAGGAACAAGAAGATAGAATGAAGAATATATATTCAAATTCAAAAATGTATTTACATATAACATTATTGAGCTATACTGCCGTGCTAAGTAAGAACGCCGTATCTACACTTTTATCAAAACAGAAAAAACGTCGATCAAAGTCTTCACTTAGCACAGCAGTGTATTGGGATACATTCAGAGAGAATGGTACTAAATATTAGTATTTTATTTTTGGATGATATTATATTTTTATTTATTTACAATAAATTTTCATGAACACATAGTATGGGGGGGTGGGAACACATGTAAGCCTTCACAATTTTATTTGATAAGAGTGAAAATTTTCATAAGAGTATAAAATAAGACTAGTATAATATAGCACTGGCGGCTCGTGCACATGAAACAGGTGAAGTGCTGTACAGTAGAAGATACGGGCACTTCACATGTTTCGTGGGCACGAGCCGCCAGTGGTATATAGTCCGAATTAATTCCGCTATGTAAACATTTCTGAATTCTCATGATTCTGATAGATTTTATCGACGGAAAAAATCTCACTAAAAACTAGTGATAGATCGATGTTACAGTTTCGCGCCTTGGCAATAACCTTCCATCATCATCAATGCATTTAGAACATGTGGTCTAGATTCTAGAACATAGTCTGTCCAAGCAAAGAAGACATTCTGGCAAGATGGAAAAATGACTCCAGCTCGGTCGAAATTGGTTCAAAAATCATCTATTTGGTCTCAAATTGTAGAAAACATTCTGATCTACAATTTGAGACCAGATTTATAATTTTTGAATCAATATTGACCGAGCTGGAGTCATTTTTCCATCTTGTCAGAATGTCTTATTAGCTTGGACAGACGAACGTCTAGACTCTAGTCTACGGCCAGAATTTTACATTTTTTCAAAGTTCATTGCTCTGCTTGGCATTTATTCTCACTGAATAAACTAAAACTTCAGGGTAGTCGAATCAAGAATGAGAGATGATAACAATCTCAAAAACATCTGCCAAATTTTTCTAAAATGCATTTTGTATTTTTTAGAGCCCGCGAGTGTTGAGTTTTGGCTATATTTCAATGTTAACGCTGTTGAAATTATTAATGGACTGAATTGTTTCTTTATTTGGCGTATCAGAATTATTTCTTCAATATCCATTATTTTATAATACTTATCTTATAAGCACTTCACGCCTATATAATTATTTCATAAAAATTATTGTAACTCTCTTCTCAGTTCATGAATGTCATTGAGCTGATAGCTTTTTAATTCAGGGACAGAATCTTGGAATGGATATGATGAAGGCTTTAAATAGTGATTTTCATGTATTATTATCTATATTCAATATACAATTCCACCAATTCCCTTGTTCAATTTTAGGGTTCCAAATTATTTTAAAAATCTTTCGACGGTCCAAATTATTATCACCACTTGTCTATTCAATTCATTCAATTAGTCGCTCTCAAAACCCTATTCTCATACTTATTTCTGATTTTCTAAATTAAAATATTTCTAGATTTTCTGAGATTCATGATTTTAGAAAATCTGAATTAATCTCATCAATAAATTCAGTGATTGTTTAGTTACCCAGTCACTTCTTCAGAAGATCTAAAATCACAATCACAATCTAAAATCTAAAATCAAATCAATCTAAAATGGAATATTGACTATTAATTTTTCGAATGATGAACAATATTATTATATGTTGAACATAAACATCTGGTTACGAAGCTTCATCAAATTACAAGATCCTGATTTTTCTCTAAGGGCTGGTTTCTCCAAATACATTCAACTGAAATTTTAGATTAAACTATCAGTTGTCAGTGTATGGTCACTCTTATTAACTTGTGTTTTAATTGAGCCAGCTGATGGTTTAATCCAAAATTCAGATTAACTTTAATGGAGGAACCGGCCCTAAATGAATGTATTGACGTACTACATTGAACCAATAGTTTATCGCAAAATAGTTATTTCCAAACAACTTGCTCAAAAATTGGACTTAGGCTACTCGATAAAACTAATCTGTGAAAATTGAATACTACGAAGACGTTTTGAAGTAACTAAGCTCACAAAACTTTCAATTTTATCCCCAACTACAACCCTTCATACTAGAAACAACATTCTGTGTCATTCATCATAATTTGGATATTCTCTTTAAACCTATGATTTGCATGTTTGGAGGGTATAATGAAATTCCTACGGTCTAAAACTCCTTGTTGAAAAGAAGATTGACTGAAATAAATCCTTGATTCGTGTGGATGGTATAATGATACTGTTCCGAATTTTAATATTTGGATAGCCTCTATTCCAGCATTGAAGCCCGCTAAGGCTCTGACAGACATGAATTATTCATGTAATACAACACTAACAGTAGCCTACTTGTATTTGTAAGTTGTAACATCACATGCTATGTATTTTCATGCTTCTTTTCTAGGGCTCACTCCCCCATATTTTTATCATTTAACCCATATTTTGTCTTCGTTTACGCGATCCCTCTTTCCTGTAATTGTATCAAAACTCTGATTGTTCTCCATAATCATTCCAGTGGCGGCTCGTACTCACGAAAAATATGAAGTGCTGTACAGTAAAAGATACGAGCACTTCACCTGTTTCGTGGGCACGAGCCGCCAGTGAATCATTCCTGATAGATTGTTGTCCTGTTATTGAAATTTCAAATTGAAATATCATTCATTCTCTGCAAACCTCAAGAAAGTTGTGAGTATACAATATTTGGTCCAAATCTTCCAATCAGTAGCAATCTAATTCAATTTGGCAGATTAATGAAATGTAAACAAATGGTGAAAAACATGTTTGAGATTGTAAAGTGCATTCTATTTGTAAAAAAGTAATTATTTCAGCCCCCCACAACAAAAGCCATATAAATTTTCTTTTATATATTTCAGCTAACTAGATTCATCCCACTCATAGTCTGATAATACGTATCTAGAATTTATTTTAGAGCCACCAAGAATTTATTTCTACACAAAGTATAGTAGAACACTGTATTCTAGTATCCGTGAGATAGACATTAGGAATCAAACTCTAAACTCAATCTAGAGGGATGAGGGTGATTCCACCCCTAACAATCATTAACCTGATAAAACGTAACCATGATAACCATTTTTGCATAAATTCGTTGAATTCTGACTAACCTACATCACATCTCTCTGCTTTCTCATTGAAAAAATATACTATAAAGTATAGCTCCCCCTGCTCTATAAAATTTCACAAGAAAAGTAGCTATGAACCAAACTGTGAGAGAAATATTTCAAAATCAGAAGCTCTCATAAATCAAGCCTCGTTTACATTATTACAAAAGTCGCAGGGGCATATATTCCTAAGATGCAATAGAAACACGGAGTTATATGGAGCAACGCACACTGATCAGCTGATTTTCCATTTGCCTTACTCCATGCAACTACACTATTGCATCTTAGGCACATACGAGTATTACACTTGTTAAAATTTTGTAAAAATGGAAACAAAACTTTATCAACTTCTCACATTCTACGAATCAATGCTCAATTTCATTCACTGTTCCTTGAATCTCATCAATGTGAATTGCAAAAAATACCAATAAATTCAATAAAATGTACTATGTAAATAAGAAAAATAAATTTCTTACCTGAAAGAATAGGCAGAAGCACACCCACTGATAGTATCCGTAGCACTTGCGGTCCTCAATCTTGCCCTTGGAGTTATCCACACCCGGATAGGGCACAATCACACCGGCCTTCTTCCTGAACGCCGACCTTATCGTATAGGTAGAGTGTATCCAGCAGTAGGTGTTCAACACATCCTCGGGAATATCCTTGGTGTGCACACAGTCTATGGGGTTACCGACGTACTGACGCGTGGTGACAATCAGTGAGAACGCGATCAGTATCATTACTGTGATGCTGTAGTGTAATCTGAATATTGGTGAGTCAATATGGATGTGACTGACCTTGATCAAGTTCTTGAGTCCGCGAAACACGTCCAGCATTGCTAAGTTCTAGGGCAGGGGGGCGGGGCGGCGGGCATAGTGCGCCGCGATTGGTGCACGCCGGACACGCCTACCTTGCTGTGAGAGGTCGGGGAGGCATGGTGGGGGAACGGGACACGCCCACTAACAATTGCTTACAGCTGGAAGCATGGTAGGAAGTGGAGCTTGTATAAAAGTGAACACACACAGAAATGGAGAATGCTTGAATGTTATTGTATATGGTAAGGCAATATTTTGTCAAATTATTCAATAAAAATGTTACATTGGTACAAAATTATTACAATGTAATGTGATGTTGATTATTAGTACATTGGTATTAAATTATCACTTTCAATCACTTGTTAGTAAATTCATTAAGGAAAGTCTGTTCTGGATGGATTAGAATTTCTTACAACGTTGTAGAAGGCTATTTTTCATTGAATCATTATTCCATAAATTTTCATAAAAATATGCATGCTCCTGTTAGGTTGTAAAGGACTGGATTGATTTTAGGTCTATTTTGAAGGACTTTGAGTAGTAAAAATTCAACAAATTATGTTTTTCGAATCATTAATGGAAGATGCAAGATAGAAGATTTGGTGATGAATTATTGAATAAAACTTTTCCAATATTTCAACAGTATTTTTTTGACGTAATGGCAAATATTGGTGCTTTTACAAATGAAATTCCGATGAATTTCTTGTAATTAAATAGTAAATTTATGGACAGATGTTGATTGTATTTTCGGCGTTATTTTTTATAAAAGTTTTGTAAATATTTCGAGATCAATTTTATGAGAAATTTATAATCAAACTAAATATATGAGATCTTCCTTACAAAAATGAACTTCCACAATGTTACTTGACGAATTTTATTTATTTTTTGACAATTTAGGGAATGTCCTGGAAATAAAGCTTTGAGAACACTTTCAGAAGCACTACAAGTTGGAAAAAACAAGAAACTGTCTACTTCTTTTGTTTGTATTCTTTTGTTAGTTGGGAAAAAACTTTCAAATATTTCTAGAAAGCACCACACTTTTCAACTCTTTATTTGTAATCTTATTGGAGTAAAATACTTATTGAGTATTTGGAAGGCATCCTACAAAAATAAGTCACTTTTCCGTTCGTAATCTTTCAATAATTTAAAACACTCGAGAAGTAGGCTATAATTAGAAGGCACCCTAGAAAGCTCCAGATTTATCGTAGAAATTATCTAGTTATCGTAATTCAATTTATATCGTATGATAGATAGGGTTTTATGATCCAAGGCGAAAAACAAAATTTAAATGAACTTTCGCATTTGAATAATTGTTCAATAGTATGCACCTTAATTTTTCGTATCATGAACGTAACACCAGTTGCTAAATAAACCAAATTTAAATAATCTGGAAGGTCACTTTCGGTGATTGATAGACTGACTATACGACAAAGTTTTACAAAATATTTGATTTTTAAGGTTACTTTCGGTGATTGGTACACTACTAAGACGTATTCCTGTAGAATCCGGGATTCTCTACTAAACCTTCTTTGCTACAACGTATTTTTCGAAATATTCGTAACTCAACTTCATGCCCAAAACTTTTATTAATTTTTTATGCGTCTATTGAAGATCACACCCCTGATTCAAACCTCCACAACGCTTCTCGCTATCAAGTATTTTATAAAAATTTCGAAATAACTTCTATCACTTTTCCCAACGTTTATTGAAGTTCGCACCGACTCTCACCCCTTTACTCGATTTTCGAACCGCACCAAACTTTGCCCACAACAAATAATTGAAAAGCAATAACGACAACACTGACACGAACGTCATTTGTTTCAACACGATAAACATCTGCATAGAGGGGGAAAACTAGTCATCCATCCACGGAAAACTCTTTTCATCATTTTTCCCAGAGGGTTTAGATCATAGTCAACTTTGTCAGAAGGGAAAACCTAGGAGAAGTAGTCGCCAATGCGCGGAAAACTATCTTCATGATTTTCCCGACGTAGTCAACGTTTTCACGGGGGTTTCCATGATTTTCCCGTACACTCTGCGGAGAATTTTTCGACGGACAAAGTTCTAGCGTAACTGATCGACTGACAGAAACAGTCGTACACGAAATTCTAATAGCGTAAAACTTCCCCCCACCCAAACTACTAAGCCGCCAGTCAAGTTGTTCGGTTGTCTCTTATTTCTTTCTTGGGAGTCATCACGTAATCCGGTTATGAATTGTTGTAAAAATCAATGTAGTTGAACTGAGGTGAGTGACGTCACAGGCTGACGGGTAACTGGGGTTTGGACGGAACCTGGAACAGATTGAGTGGAAAGTTAATAGAATAAATATAGGAACAGTGGATACAATAATCGATAGAAATTTATTATACATAGTTGAACTATGAATCATTTAGGGTGAATATAATTTCAATAATTTGAATCAATGTCATATTTTGACAGATAAATATTATTGGAGTAGTGAATATTATATTCAATTGAAATCATACCTAGTTGAATAAAAAATCATTCAGGTAGGTGAATGTTAGGCTATAACAATAATTCAAACTACAGTTATATTTCGACAGATCTATTTTTGTTTGAGTTGTAATCTAGTCTATTCATATTGTATTGTTTCTTTGTCTTTTTCCATGAAATAAATTATCTCTTTTTCTATATTCGTCTTACAATACTGCAAATTTATTTCACTTTCGAAGACAAACTGCTAATACAACCTAATATAACCTCTGCTAATATAACCAACATAACCAATATAACCAACTGCTAATATAACCTCTAATATAATAATATTTATGCAGTGTCGTCAAAAACATACAAATCAAGTCAAGATTCTGTTTATCCTACGATTTATGTACTGTAAATGGGAGAGAAATATCTTATTTACTGAAAATGTAATCCTATGAATACAGAACTGGAATATTTTTCTGTTATAACAATGTAAGTTGAGAGGAATGAGCCTATATGAACACTGTGGCCTGTGGATTGACTCAAAATATTATTATGCATTATTATTTATAAATGTCAAACATTTGTAATAATACTATAAAAGATTGGGGCTCTGAATTAGATTCAAATGAATTCAATAAATCAAATAGTTGAAGAAATTTTGTTAAATATTCTATTACATAGAGGAACATGTAGGCTACATAAATTAATCTTTTTTACAACCCTATCAGTTCTCGGATCCTTCAACAGACCTTTTATCAAAGTAAACGGTCTTTAATGTATTTAAAGTAAAGTCATTAATGTAACTTAATCTTTTACTTAATTCTCTATAATCATTGACCTGTTCAGTTAACTTGAAGCAGGTCATTTCCGCCAGTTCCAAGTAATTTCGAAATTTCCAAGTATCAGTCCCAAAGTATGTTGATGGCATACTTGTATGTTGATAAGAGCATGTTTTAGAGCAATTAGGTCAGTAGCAACTCATAACGCAACATATAGGACAAGACTACTGCTAGTTTATGATTTCCGCGGTTTCAACATAGAACTAACATCATAAAGTTGACGATTTTATGAAAATGTTACTTGTTGTCAAGTCAACTAGTTTCTAAAAAACACAATTACAGTACTGTTAATAGATAAAATGGGAAAGTTGGAATTGGGTTTGTAGTATTTGCCTCATTCCAAACAATAGCATAAAACGATGAATTAGAATAAAGAACTTTAAAACAGGGCTGTTTAAAATAATTGAAAAATAAATAAAAATCAAACACCCTTTTTTTTTTTTTTTTTGAAAACTTTAAAAATTATAACACAAATTTAACACACATGTGTGTTTTATAATTTTTAAAGTTTTCAAAAAAAGGGTGTTTGATTTTTATTTATTTTTCAACGATGAATTAAGTTACCCAGTGTGGAAGATATTTTTTGTTACAACCAATGAATACTACCAATGTTACTGCTCAGATATGATTTATTTTCTCGCTCCCAAATATTATTGACAGTTCTTTTTCGACAGAGATTTCAAACAATAGCTACAAAGTAGTAGCCTAAATCAATTTTTTCTTTGAAGAGAATTTGTAAATACGTAGTTATGTACTCTAAACGAATATTTGTAAATACTAGATAGGAATGTGTACCTGGTCTATGTAAATGCAGAAAGGCAAGACAAGCTATCCACCCTCCGTTTTGTTCTTTATCATCATCTTCTTCTTCTTCTTCTTCTTCTTCTTCTTCTTCTTCTTCTTCTTCTTCTTCTTCTTCTTCTTCTTCTTCTTCTTCTTCTTCTTCTTCTTCTTCTTCTTCTTCTTCTTCTTCTTCTTCTTCTTCTTCTTCTTCTTCTTCTTCTTCTTCTTCTTCTTCTTCTTCTTCTTCTTCTTCTCATCCCATTTCTTCTTCTTCTTCTTCTTCTTCTTCTTCCTCCTCCTCCTCCTCCTTTTCCTCCTCTTCTTCTTGTCCTTCCTCTTCTTCTAGCTCCTGTCTCACACATCACGATTGTCGACAAAATTCTTCTTCTTCCTTATTCTTCTTCGTCATTCTCCTTGTTGTTGTTGTTCTTCCTCTTTTTCTTCATTTCCTACTTCATCTTCTTCTTCTTCTCCTCCCCCCTCTTCTTCTTCTTCTTCTTCTCCCTCTTCTTCCTCCTCCTCCTCTTTTCCTCCTCTTCTTCTTCTTCCTCTTCTTCTAGCTCTGTCTCACACATCTTCTTCTTCTTCTTCTTCTTCTCTTCTCCTTCTTCTTCCTCTTCTTTTCTTCCTTCTTCTTTCTCTTCTCTTCTTCTTCTTCTTTTCCTTCTTCTTCTTCTTCTTCTTCTTCTTCTTCTTCTTCTTCTTCTTCTTTTTCTTCCTTCTTCTTCTTCTTCTTCTTCTTCTTCTTCTTCTTCTTCTTCTTCTTCTTCTTCTTCTTCTTCTTCTTCTTCTTCTTCTTCTTCTTCTTCTTCTTCTTCTTCTTCTTCTTCTTCTTCTTCTTCTTCTTCTTCTTCTTCTTCTTCTTCTCTTCTTCTTCTTCTTCTTCCTTCTTCTTCTTCTTCTTCTTCTTCTTCTTCTTCTTCTTCTTCTTCTTCTTCTTTTCTTTCTTCTTCTTCTTCTTCTTCTTCTTCTTCTTCTTCTTCTTCTCTTCTTCTTCTTTTCTCTTCTTCTTCTTCTTCTTCTTCTTCTTCTTCTTCTTCTTCTTCTTCTTCTTCTTCTTCTTCTTCTTCTTCTTCTTCTTCTTCTTCTTCTTCTTCTTCTTCTCTTCTTCTTCTTCTTCTTCTTCTTCTTCTTCTTCTTCTTCTTCTTCTTCTTCTTCCTCCTTTCCTCCTTCTCCTCCTCCTCCTTCTTCTTCCCTCATTCACCACAGATACTCGGCAGACGAACGAATTTTAATGATTTGGAAGAAATATAATTATTTTGTAGTAGTTTAGAAAACAGAACAAACAGTGGTTTTGGAAGCAGGCTGTCGACTGCATAGCAAAACGATAAATCAAAAATTCGACCAGAAGAGAAAGACAAAGAGAGAGCGAGAGAGAGAGAGTGAGAAAGGGAGTAAGAGAGAGGTAGAAAAAGAGAGAAAGTGAGAGTGAGAGTGAGAGAGAGCGTGCGGATAGTGAGTAAGAAGGAGTATCAAAAAAGGGATGTGAAAAATGGTAAACAATGATGAGAAAGTATAATTTTTTGGTAATATTCAGTCATCGAGTTCTTTGGAGCGACAAAGAAATAAAAGATAGAAACAGAAAAAGAACGAATGCGTGAAGAAAGGGTGGAAAAAAGAGAAAACGAAAGAATTTACAAGAAAGAGAGAAGTAGAGAGAATCCAAGTCTAGTTTTAATTGCCCCGTGTCAGGTTATAATGGCGTAGAGCCGGGTTCACTAACTTATCAATGGCGGCTCGTGCTCACGAAACAGGTGAAGTGCTGCACGGTAAAAGATACGGGCACTTCACCTGTTTCGTGGGTATAAGCCGCCAGTGTAACTTATTTCACACATTTCGGGGCTGTACTTGGTTTCAGAATGAAATGAAATATGAATATAAAGCATCATTACTGGGGTATTTTTGCAATAAAAATTGATTTTTCCAATCGATATTGTAGTGTGGAGTCGCGGGTTGAAAGTACTGTGGTCCACAAATTTCTTTGATCCAAATTCAATCACTTCATCCATGTAGATTACATAATACAATAATTCAAATCCTATGATATAAGAATAATAATAAAGAAAATTATACTAATTACATTATGGTTCGCTTGAGTTGGCCAATAATCATTATAAAATATGAAAACTTGCAAGATGAATCAAATGTAGGATTTTATAAGCTAACAGTAATAAAAATTTGTAATGTATCTACATCATCAAATAGCGGAGTTTAGAGATATTAATGTCCATTCTTGGAGTGGGAAGTTGAAAAACATCCTTCCCTTTAACACTCAACCATAGGCTAGTGTCTTCTACGTCTCCTTTTCGTCATTTGGAAATGTAATATAATCTTCCAAATTTTCTGTACAACTGAATAAGTGACAAAATTCATTTCAGAAACTGAATTAAGTACTGTAATTGATTTGTCAGTTATTTTCTATACCTAATCAGTTTGGAAATTGAACTTTCAAAGATTCCATCTTCCATTTTCTTTGGAAAGATTTGCCACGCTTGTCAAAATCGTGCAAATGGCTGCCTTCGAGAAGGAAATGGCGGAGCGTTGGTTGAAGCTCTGTGATTGGACGAGACCTCCCACTCTCATTTCGACACGGAAGAATAGCTGGCCAATGGGAGTTGAGTATTAGACAGAAACCTATACTGGTGGGGAGGGAAGGAGTGAGTAAACTTGTCTATAATCTCCCATCGATAGATGGCGTTAGTGATGCTATGTACAAGTTATAAAACAGTACATAAAATCCTTGTGAATTTAAATAATAGATTCAAATTCATAGATTACGCATCTAATCTAACTTGAATGCGAAATCAGAAATTTAATTTTCCAATGCGTGAAATAGGCAAATAGCACTGGCGGCTTGTGTCCACGAAACAGGTGAAGTGCTTGTATCTTTTACTGTCTAGCACTTCACCTTTTACGTGGTGAAGTTCTAGACAGTAAAATATACAAGCACTTCACCTTTTACGTGGGCACGAGCCGCAAGTGGCAAACAGTCTTTTATAGTTTTTTTTTATTATAGTCACTGTAGGTAGAAAGAGCTTGAATTTATGGATAAAACGTATTTGCTATGATTTGATTTTCTAAAGATATTACAGATTAATGGAATATGAGACTAAATATCTGAAATTCGGACTATTTATCAACTCTTATTGAACAAAACTCAGAAGAGTAATGATGAGGGCAGAGCCTGATTTATCTTCTAAAAAATTTCAATTTATTTTCATTTCATTATGTGTATGACACTGGCGGCTCGTGCTCACGAAACAGTTGAAGTGCTCATATCTTTTACTGCCCAGCACTTCACCTGTTTCGTGGGCAAGAGCCGCCAATGGTGTATGAATGGATGAATCTAATGAATAATGAACACTGTTAATATTGAATTATATTTCTCCCTTCAATAGAATGGAGAGTGGAATTGGGAGATCCTCCTCCAATGGGAGATTTGGTAAAGCTGGGACTTTTTCAGCAAATTTTTTTCCAAGACCATAATTATTATATTTCCCTCAATCTACAACTTTTTAGAAGCTTGTCCATTGAGGGGTTATCTTCCCTAATAAGCTTTTAATACAAGGTTGGTTCATTCAATAACAAATTCAATAGTGGACACTCAGAATAATGTTATACAGCTTAATTACTAAGGAATAATCTCTGGAGTTTACTAGAGATTGATAATGGTGTAACAACCGAAACCGGTATCTCGATTTTCTAATAAATCAGTGGTTGACAACATCTTGTCTTTTCATTTATTATGGATAACTACCTTAATATCAACTTCACAACTACTCAGAGTTGATTACTAAGGAACGGAAATACTTCCCTTTTGAAGAAAATTGTTATAAAAGCTCATAGCAAATTGGATAAAGAGTACTATTATCGCGAGCAAATTTTGCATGTTAGTTTTTTCTAAAAAGTGTCGTGATAGGCTATTATTAGGGTTGACAAACGGTGTTATGACAATGGAATGCAGGGTTAAGGTGACAAAGAAAAAGAAAACGAAAATCAAAATGAAAAGTGACAGGAAAAAAGTAATAATTTGTAGGCCTGGTTGAGTGTCGTATGTGAGAAGAACTGAGAAGAAAGAAAGAAGAAGAAGAAGAAGAAGAAGAAGAAGAAGAAGAAGGAAGAAGAAGAAGAAGGAGAAGAAGAAGAAGAAGAAGAAGAAAAGAAAGAAAGAAAAGAAGAGAAGAAGAAAGAGGAGAAGAACAAGAAGAAGAAGAAGAGAGAAGAAGAAGAAGAGAAGAAAGAAGAAAGAAGAAGAACAAGAAGAAGAAGAAGAAGAAGAAAGAACAAGAAGAAGAAAAGAAAGAAGAAGAAGAAGAAGAAGAAGAAGAAGAAGAGAAGAAGAAGAAGAAGAAGAAGAAAGAAGAAGAAGAAGAAGAAGAAGAACAAGAAAAAGAAGAACAACAAGAAGAACAAGAAGAAAGAAGAAGAAGAAGAAGAAGAAGAAGAAAAGAAGAAGAAGAAGAAGAAAAGAAGAGAAGAAGGAAGAAGAAGAAAAGAAGAAGAAGAAGAAGAAGAAGAAGAAGAAGAGAAAAGAAGAAGAAGGAGAAGAAGAAGAAGAAGAAGAAGGAGAAGAAGAAGAAGAAGAAGAGAAGAACAAGAAGAAAAAGAGAAGAACAAGAAGAAGAAGAAGAAGAAGAAGAAGAAGAAGAAGAAGAAGAAGGAGAAGAGAAGAAGAAGAAGAAGAGAAACAAGAAGAAGAAGAAGAAGAAGAAGAAGAAGAAGAAGAAGAAGAAGAAGAAGAAGAAGAAGAAGAAGAAGAAGAAGAAGAAAGAAGAAGAAGAAGAAGAAAGAAGAAGAAGAAGAAGAAGAAGAAGAAGAACAAGAAAGAAAAGAAGAACAAGAAAGAGAAGAAGAAGAAGAAGAAGAAGAAGAAGAAGAAGAAGAAGAAGAAGAACAAGAAGAAGAAGAAGAAGAAGAAGAAAAGAAGAAGAAGAAGAAGAAGAAAAGAAGAAGAAGGAGAAGAAAAGAAGAAAGGAGAAGAAGAAGAAGAAGAAGAAGAAGAAGAAGAAGAAGAAGAAGAAGAAGAAGAAGAAGAAGAAGAAGAAGAAAAGAAGAAGAAGAAGAAGAAGAAGAAGAAGAAGAAGAAGAAGAAGAAGAAGAAGAAGAAGAGAAGAAGAAGAAGAAGAAGAAGAAGAAGAAGAAGGAAGAGAAGAAGAAGAAGAAGAAGAGGCAGAAAAAAGGGAGAAAACCTGTGAAATCTATTAACACCTGACTAACTGCAGTAGCCTGCTATTTTTATAGCCTACACAGGAATGTCAGTGTGTTTTACTTTGTGTGCGTGTGTTAGTTTGTTGGTGTCACACTCACATACAAGCAGAGTATTGTGTAGCGTGTACTGGCATCAATTGTATGCACGCACGCACCTACACACACACAGAAGCGTTTCTTTTTTCAACAGAGTGTGCGTTCCAAAAAACGCAACCAACTGCATTATATTGGATGACGTCGACGCTTTAAATAGTTTAATAATATTGATGATTCATAATTATATTTTATTTGTAATATATTAAAAATTTGAAAAATAATAACATTTTGGAAATATAATCGGCTGTTGTGGAAACACAGATTTGATGGAAATCGGAAATCTATTAATATGTACTGACGAAGCAATATCACGAACACTGTTGACTGCTCTTGGATGGGTGTTCAGTATTTGGCCAAGTACACATTGGCGAGGTGGAACCACGTTAGCGTCTCCCCATCATTGAAAGCCATGATCATATTTTTATTTCTAACATGATTGTAATGAGGTATAATCGTACTTCGAGAGGGTATCTCCGTGGAAATTTCAAAGGTTGGATTTTATTCCTTAGAGGACGATTTCAAAACATTTTCCTTCATACCTTCAAGATTTCATCTATAAAAACTTGACTCATTTCTAAAATCCATGGTTCGGTTTTTAGGCTGACTATTGCGAATCTATGTTTATCTATTTCATCTATCCAACCATTACATTCAGGAGTCGCCTCAACGTCAAGGTATTTGAGGGATATTCAAGTTGAAAAATTAGATTTCATACAACATTTCCTTCAATACGAGAAGAAGAAATTAAAGAAGAAGAAGAAGAAGAAGAAGAAGAAGAAGAAGAAGAAGAAGAAGAAGAAGAAGAAGAAAAAGAAGAAGAAGAAGAAGAAGAAGAAGAAGAAGAAGAAGAAGAAGAAGAAGAAGAAGAAGAAGAAGAAGAAGAAGAAGAAGAAGAAGAAGAAGAAGAAGAAGAAGAAGAAGAAGAAGAAGAAGAAGAAGAAGAAGAAGAAGAAGAAGAAGAAGAAGAAGAAGAAGAAGAAGAAGAAGAAGAAGAAGAAGAAGAAGAAGAAGAAGAAGAAGAAGAAGAAGAAGAAGAAGAAGAAGAAGAAGAAGAAGAAGAAGAAGAAGAAGAAGAAGAAGAAGAAGAAGAAGAAGAAGAAGAAGAAGAAGAAGAAGAAGAAGAAGAGGACACATTGCATGTCCTGTCTGTCTCAGTTCCATAGGCGCATTCTATTATTATTTCCTGTCTGCCCAAGTATTTTGTGCAAACTTCCAACTTGAACCACTGACGGTGGTACGAATAGGGTGGGGAGAGGAGGAGGAGTAAGAGGAGGAGGGAGGAGGATGAGAATGAGGAGGAGGAAAGAAGGAGGAGGAGGAGGAAGAAAGCAATAGTAAGAAAAGAATGATGTGATTGAGGAGAAGTAGTGAGGAACAGTAGGATATGGAGGTAGAGGAAGAGGAGGAGGAGGTAGAGGAGGAGGGAGAGGAAAGAGGAGGAGGAGGGAGGAGGAGGGAGAGGAAGAGAAGAGGAAAGAAGGAAGAGGAAGAGGATTAGGAGGAGGTAGAGTAAGAGTAGAAGGAGGTGGAAAAGTCAGAATGGGTGAATGTTGATGACGAGAAGGAGTAGTAGGAATAAAAGGATGTGGAGGAGAAGGAGGAGGTAGAGAAGGTGGATAAGGAAGACGAGAAGGAGGTAGAGAGGAGAAGAAGGAGCAGGAGGAGGAGGAAGATAGAAATTGGAGGAAGATAAGGAGAAATTGGAGAATAGAGGAGAAGGAGGAGGAAGGAGGAGGAGGAGGAGGAGAGAAGGAGGAGGAGGAGGAGGAAAAAAGATGATGAGGAAGATGAGGAGGAGGAGAAGGAGGAGAAGGAGGAGGGAGGAGGTGAATGATCAGGAAGATAATAGGAGGTAGATGAGAGAGAAGAAGAAGAAGAAGAAGAAGAAAGAAGGAGGAGAAGGAGGAGGAGGAGAATGAGGCATTGGAGAGAGGAGAATGACTAGAAGTAGGAGTAGAAGAAGGAAGATGAGAAAGAAGAAGAAGAAGAAGAGAAGAGGGAAGAAAGAAGGAGGAGAAGGAGGAGAGGAGAGAATTGGCAGAGGCATTGGGAGGAGAGTGAGGAAATGAGAGGAAGTGGGAGAGAAGGAGAAGGAAGATGAGGAAGAGAAGGAGGATGAGGAGTTAAGGAGGAGGAGGTGGAATATGAGGAAAAGATTAGGATGAAGAGTAAATTATTGGAAGAAGTAGAGAAAGAGGAGTGAGAAGAAGAAGAAGAAGAAGAAGAAGAAGAAGAAGGAGAAGGAAAGAAGTGAAGGAAGAAGAAGAAGAAGAAGAAGATGGAAAGGAGAAAGAGGAAGAAGAGGAAGGAGAAGGAGGAGAAAGAAGGAGAAGAGTAGAGAAGAAGAAGAAGAAGAAGAAGAAGAAGAAGAAGAAGAAGGAGGGTGGGTATTATGCTGTTGAATAGTGGAGTAGGCCAGATTTCTATTGAACGGTGTACAAATAGACACGGATAATAATAATAATAGTAAATGAGGGGATGGGGTCCGTGATTTGAGCTTCAAGTACAGGTTAAATTTACTGATGCAGTAAGCTGGGGTGCTCATTTTACAGCTATAGAACTTCTAATCATGGATTAGAACAGCTATTGACTTGAGAATTGCTTCATTTCAAAGAGAATTTTTCATATTTTTCAATTTATTATTATATGAATTTCAAGCCTACATAATAATTATGTCAACCTCGGCTACCACGCACTGGTCTACTCTGGAGGGCCAATTTTTAATCCTTCAGACTTTTCCTTCATAGAATTATATTTAAACCATTATTTATATTATAGACTTATATTAAATATAAGATATTGAATATCTTATATAAATGGAGAATAATTGGATTCATTCACATAGTATTTTGAAAGGATAGAGGGTGTTGAACATTCTACAAAATATTCCATTCTGATAAAATTTACTGATTTATCAGAATTTTACTAATCTACTAATTATCAAAAAATTACGATTTATCAGAAATTTACTAATTTTTATCAGAATAAAATATTTCGTAGAATGTTGAACACCCTCTATCCTTCCAAAATACTGTGTCAATGAATCCAATTATTCCCCATTATATTCGTACTTGATACTCAGTTTTATTTCTAGATAGAAGATTTCAAGAGTTTAAATAAGTTCATATCAAATTCTTACAGAAATAATTGAAGTTACTGTACTAACTTTCTACTGGTTTACTGGAAGTTCATGCATGCTATTTCCAAAAGATAATTATTTTTTGATTCTCAAAAAAAAAATCTATTTGTAAACTATGACTGTGGTCTACAATTTTTTAATCAATAGCTTGAATTATCTATTTCAATCCTTGTATCATAGTATTAACAAAGGTATGTCCGATGGTGATTTTCCCAATGCTCTAAGAAATCAGCTTGAGAAACTCTGCAGATCCTACTGAAACACTCTCACCTGGTTGTTTGTAGGTAATTTCACGGGGTGATTAATGTGGAGAGCGACATATTGCAACAACGACAAGCTGATTCAGTTGAAATAAAAAGATGACAATTATAACTTATAACTATCACAAAACCTTGAATCCCAATAACTTCATGAAGAGAACTCAATCATATACCACTCTAAGACAACACAATACCACACTAAGAAAAAGAATATCATGACTCACAAGATTCTCACCACAATAAGAGAATATTATGAAGTCGAAATTTATGAATCAAGCCCTCCTCGAAATATAATCATTGAGGCAGTATTATCAAAAGTTATGGGAAAATCTAATTGTGTTGTTTTTCAATTAATTGGATCCTTAACTGGTTGAATTCATTAATATTGAATAACATTTTTCGAAATTCAATAATGTTGAATAACATTCCTCGAAATTCAATAATGTTGAATAACAATTTTTCAAAATTCAATAATGTTGAATAGCATTTTTCGATTTTTGTTCTCCATGAGTCTTGGGAAGATGTTGAATAACAATTTTTCAAAATTCAATAATGTTGAATAACAATTTTTCAAAATTCAATAATGTTGAATAACATTTTTCAAAATTCAATAATGTTGAATAACATTCTTCAAAATTCAATAATGTTGAATAACATTCCTCAAAATTCAATAATGTTGAATAACAATTTTTCAAAATTCAATAATGTTGAATAACATTCCTCGAAATTCAATAATGTTGAATAATAATTTTTCAAAATTCAATAATGTTGAATAACATTCCTCGAAATTCAATAATGTTGAATAACAATTTTTCAAAATTCAATAATGTTGAATAACATTCCTCGAAATTCAATAATGTTGAATAACAATTTTTCAAAATTCAATAATGTTGAATAACATTCCTCGAAATTCAATAATGTTGAATAACAATTTTTCAAAATTCAATAATGTTGAATAACATTCCTCGAAATTCAATAATGTTGAATAACAATTTTTCAAAATTCAATAATGTTGAATAACATTCTTCAATAATGTTGAATAACATTTTCAAATTCAATAATGTTGAATAATTCAATAATGTTGAATAACAATTTTTCAAAATTCAATAATGTTGAATAACATTCCTCGAAATTCAATAATGTTGAATAATAATTTTTCAAAATTCAATAATGTTGAATAACATTCCTCGAAATTCAATAATGTTGAATAACAATTTTTCAAAATTCAATAATGTTGAATAACATTCCTCGAAATTCAATAATGTTGAATAACAATTTTTCAAAATTCAATAATGTTGAATAACATTCCTCGAAATTCAATAATGTTGAATAACAATTTTTCAAAATTCAATAATGTTGAATAACATTTTGTTCAATAATGTTGAATAACATTCAAATTCAATAATGTTGAATAACATTTCAAAATTCAATAATGTTGAATAACAATTTTTATCAATAATGTTGAATAACATTCTCGAAATTCAATAATGTTGAATAACAATTTTTCAAAATTCAATAATGTTGAATAACATTCCTCGAAATTCAATAATGTTGAATAACATTTTTCAAAATTCAATAATGTTGAATAACATTTTTCAATTTTGTTCTGTTGAAACAATAATGTTGAATAACATTCTCGAAATTCAATAATGTTGAATAACAATTTTCAAAATTCAATAATGTTGAATAACATTCTTCAAAATTCAATAATGTTGAATAACAATTTTTCGAAATTCAATAATGTTGAATAACAATTTTTCAAAATTCAATAATGTTGAATAACATTCCTCGAAATTCAATAATGTTGAATAACAATTTTTCAAAATTCAATAATGTTGAATAGCATTTTTCGATTTTTGTTCTCCATGAGTCTTGGGAAGATGTTGAATAACAATTTTTCGAAATTCAATAATGTTGAATAACAATTTTTCAAAATTCAATAATGTTGAATAACATTCCTCGAAATTCAATAATGTTGAATAACAATTTTTCAAAATTCAATAATGTTGAATAAGCAATTTTTCGATTTCAAAATTCAATGAGTCTTGGGAAGATGTTGAATAACATTCTTTGAAATTCAATAATGTTGAATAACAATTTTTCAAAATTCAATAATGTTGAATAGCATTTTTCGATTTTTGTTCTCCATGAGTCTTGGGAAGATGTTGAATAACAATTTTTCGAAATTCAATAATGTTGAATAACAATTTTTCAAAATTCAATAATGTTGAATAACATTCCTCGAAATTCAATAATGTTGAATAACAATTTTTCAAAATTCAATAATGTTGAATAACATTTTTCAATTTCTGTTTTCCATGAGTCTTGTCATGGGAAATCTTGTTAGTACAGTGGTAGGAAATACTCAGTCTATTTCCATGCTCGTTTAGGGTTATTGTACGCAAAACGCTCAAACGATTCTCAAAGACTGTGGCATGAACTTAAAGATGGCAAACAAGCACGCTTATTCCTGAGTGACATAACTCAACGTTATAGTCTGTCCAAGCAAAGAAGACCCTCTGGCAAGATGAGAAAATTACTCCAGCTTGGTCAATATTTGTTCAAGAATTACAAAATGTAGTCTTCATAGTCGATCAAATTTTTTCCAACAATTTGAGATCAAATTGATAATTTTTGAACTTTATTGACCGAGCTGGAGTCATTCTCCCATCTTGCCAGAGGGTCTTCTTTGCTTGGACAGATATAGCTTCTCATAAAGCTGTAAAGATTATTGAGGCCCACAAGAAACTAAAGTTTGTACAAGCTTAGAAGATCCTTCGTTACCATACAATTTAAATTGTGTTGGGTGCCTTCTCTGCTAGCTGAAACTACCACCAATGTTTCTAGGAAGGCCTCAAGATTCTATTGCTATATCGTCTGTTGAAGCAAAGAAGACATTCTGGCAAGATGGAAAAATGACTCCAGCTCGGTCAATATTGGTTCAAAAAATTTAAATTTGGTCTCAAATTGTAGATTGGAATGTTTTCTATAATTGAAGACCAAATTTATAATTTTTGAACAAATATTGGCCGAGTTGGAGTCATTTTCACATCTTGCCAGAGGGTCTTCTTTGCTTGGACGGTCTAAATCATGGTTTTAGAGTTTGCGAACGTTGAGAAGACACGTTGACTCTATACACTTTACATTGGATCGGCGTATCTTCTCAGTTTCCGAGATTTGTATTAGGGAATGACTGTTCTATTATTGAGCTGCTGACAAATCAGAAAAGTTGTTCTATGATCCAATAAGAAGTATTTTGTGAGCGAAACGAATCAAACTATATAGAATTATAATTGGAAACAAGTTTCTAAACAGTGCTTTTCCACGCATGGAACATTGTCAAAGCGTTTAAGAATACGCGTCATAAATCGAGACCAAGCAAAGAAGAGCCACTGGTAAGAGGGGAAAATGAGTCCAGCTTGGTGAATATTTGTTCAAGAATTATAAATGTGGTCTTAATAGTGGATCAAATTGTTTTCTACAATTTAAGACCAAATTTATAATTTTTGAACCAATATTGACGGAGCTTGAGTCATTCTCCCATCTTGCCAGAGGGTCTTCTTTGCTTCGACAGACTATACATGACTTCAAAAACGCGTGACATGAGAGTATTCTAGTTCTAGCTGACGCCAAGAAGTTAGGCGCATTCGTCTGCTCCTTGTTGCCAATTCAGGAAGAAGAAGAAGAAGAGGAGGAGGAAGAAGAAGAAGAAGAAGAAGAAGAAGAAGAGGAGGAGGAGGAGGAGGAGGAGGAAGAATGATGTTTTTGAAATCGTTTGGTATAGTCTGTCCAAGCAAAGAAGACCCTCTGGCAAGATGGAAGAATGACTCAAGCTCGGCCAATATCAGTTCAAAAATTATCAATTTGATCTCAAACTGTGTGAAACAAATTGATCTACTGTCAACACCGCATTTATAATTCTTGAACAAATATTAACCAAGCTGGAATCATTTTCTCATCTTGCCAGAGGGTCTCCTTTGCCTGGGCAGACTATAAACCATTACTTCTCAATTGTTATCATTTGTTATAATTGACATTTTGGAATCATGTTCAGTTTCAAATTATTCAACAATATTTCATTCTCTGACTGTAAAGTATCGAAATTTCTTTGACGTAGTTCATTTTAGGTCTGTTTCTTTATTCATTTCCGGTGAATCATTGGCATTCTCGTTAACTAGAATCATCAACGCTTTCAAAAGCGGATTGCTAATCCAAATGAATGAGTTCTTTATCTATTTTTAACAATGCATGATGAACTATATAATTATTTATATTCCTTCTTCCTAAATTACTCTAATGGATGAGTATAACTATGTTATGTATAGTTAGTTATGGATAGTTATTTTTATGTTTCCTCTATTACCCATGATTTGTGTAATGAGTCGAACAAATTATTCAATCAATCATTATTGGTTTCAATTTTATTACAAAAGTTGAGTATGATTAATTTTTTAGAATTATGTCACAAAACTCAATTTTATATACTTGAGTGATTAATTCATCAGTATAATACATTAATGACTTATAAAACTGGAACATGTTCGTGTGTTGAAAAAGTCAAACTTTAAATTTCATTTAAAATAAAGTTCTTTAGAAGAAGCTATTTAAAATAATTATTGATGAATAAAATGGAAAATCAAATACCCTTTTTAAAAAATTTTCGAAGTATTATTTTACAGACATGGAGTATCGTGGCCTTTTAGAGATAATCTACAGACGATTCGTGAATAATTCAGTGATATCTAAAAGTTTCAACGATTTTCTAAATTGTTCAGAAACTCACCGATTCTACAAAGTTATCATTAGCATTATTGAGGGTCGGGTCCTGATGTCTAAATAGGACGATGATTGAAGACAAATTAAGGATTCTAGATACAATATTTTTGGTACTCTAATACCTTGTATTACCTTACTTACACAATTATTCATAGAAAACCTAGAATCCAGTCTTTCATGCAAAATTGGAAAACTGTGTAATCATCATTATAATTCAATAATTCCCGACTGTGTATGACTGCTTCTACTGTTCTTCTTTGTGTTTTTGAATCTATAGAATCAGAAAATCCTCACCAAATTTTTAACTACTGTATATGAATTTAAGAACCAATACAATTCGCCATCATGGGAAATTGTGGTTATGTCGGCTGTGGAACTTCTTCGGAGCTCCCCACTTATAACCCTTACACTCATGATAATCATAATCTCTTCATGGTGGTGTTTTTTAGAGTGAAAATTGTGTGAGTGAATATTGAAAATTGGCATAACCAGGATTGGGAAATTTTAAACATGACATGAATATTTTTAATTTATCCAAATAGTAGTTTCTGGCGGACGCTTGTTCTTTCATTCCTTTTATCTATATCTATAAAAGCGAAATGGCACTGACTGACTGACTGATTCATCACCAGAACTAAAAATCCACTTAACCGAATGCGTTCAAATTCGGCAGGCATGTTCAGTTGGACGTTTAGACGCGCGCTAAGAACGGATTTTAGGAACTTTTCAAAGATACGCCAAATATTCAAGTTTTTCTATAGTTTTCCGGCGTTTTCTCAATTTTTTCGAGAACCAATTGCTAGAAAATGTTGATATTTGGTTGGTAGGTTCAGATAAGGTCTAGAAATGTTGTGTTGAGATATTTTTGAATTCCGTTCAAGATTACGCTAGTAAATCAGGTTTTTCAAAATTGTAGATGTTTTGCGGGTTGCATATCTTCCGCCTCGATACGACCACTCCTTACTGTAAATTCAATGGTTCAGCGAGATTATAGATGAACTAATTTGGAAGATATTGAATCAAGTTTCCAACTATATCTGATATTGTTCCCAAGGTTACGGTCAATATCAGCGTTTTACTATTTTTCGGAATTTTCAGTTTTTCTTGGATTTTTCGAGAATAAATCGGTAGAAAATGTCGAAATTTGGTGAACATGTTCAGATTAGGTCTAGAAATGCTGTGTTCAATAAGTTTTGAATCCCTTCTGAACGGAATTTGCAGGCGAGCGAAGCGAGTCTGTTTGTCTCAGCTTACACTAACAGAGGTCATGCAGGCGAGCGAAGCGAGCCTGTTTAACTCACTGACACTGCTGATACTGTGGGGGTCCAGGGGCGGAGCCCCCTGGCTAGGCGGAGAAGGCGAGCGAAGCGAGACTGCTGCCTAGTTGGTAATAAAGTAAATGAATCAACTTTATTGAGTTATTAGGCATGGGAAAGAACAACAAGCAAAACCGAAAACTATATCTTTTATAATTCATACAAACATAAATGATCAAGTTATGTTATACTCAACACATATAAATTTCCACACCATAGTAATGGTACATAGTAATGTGTAATTTCAAACCCTGAATTTTCTTAATCAATTTTAATCCTTTGATGGACTATTTTGTGGTTTATTTCTCCAATATCAATCTTCCAAAATTCGAAATTAACTATTTATCACTTCTAGATCATTCATGTTATTAAAAGAACAGAAATTTCTATTAAACCTGAAATGTTGAATATATTTTAATGAAATTTGTGTTTGAGATACAAAGGCCTATGCCTGTTTTTTCTAATACTAAGGCCTGTTCTTTTTTCCAAATATATATATTTTTTTCCAAAAATGTACATTTTGTCATTGGATAGCAAAAAAAATTTGATCCAAATGAGTAAAAAACAATTTTCAAGCGATGCAAAAAATCTCAGTGAACTTACCAAAACTGTTGACACTTTTCAAAAATCAATTTCAGCCACACACTTTCAAATCACGCGTGACACACAAGGCAACACAAGACGCGACAAAACGCAACAGCTGACGCGGCGACCGCAACACAACGACTACTGACTGGTCTAAGAGCGGGCAGCGCTGGCGAAAAAGCTAAACTTAGGACTAACTTGGCCTCTCCCTCACTCAGTCCTTCTCTCTCACCCTCTAACTTTCTTCTTCTTTGTCTCCTCCTTCATTCGTCACTCTCACACCCACGCTCTTTCTCCGTCTTCTTCTTTATTCTTCTCTTTCTATTCCTCACTTTCTCCTTCTTAATACGTCACTCGCTCTATTACTCGCTTTTTCTCTCTCACACACACTCACTCTCTCTCTCTCTTTTTCTCTGTCTTTTTCTTCATTCTTCTCTTTCTATCCCTCACTTTCTCCTTCTTCATTCGTCACTCGCTCTCTTTCTCTCTCTCTCACACACACTCACTCACTCTCTCTTTCTCATTCTTGTCTTCTTCTTCATTCGTCACCTCCTCTAACTCTCTTCCTTCTTCCTTTTCTCCTTCTTCATTCGTCTCTCTCTCTCTCACTCACTCACCTTCTCTTTCACTGTCTCCTGCTTCATTCATTTTTTTCTCCCTCACACCTTCTCCTTTTTCAAACGTCTCTTTCTCCCTATCACTCACTCCTTCTTGTTCTTCTTCTTCATTCGTCAACTTCTTCTCACTCACTTCCTCCTTCTTTGTCTCCTTCCTCCTTCATTGGTCTATTCCTCCCTCTCAGTTTCTCCTCCCTTGTTTCCATCTTCATTCATCTGTCTCTTTTTCTCTGTCTTCTTCATCTGTCTCTTTCTCGATTCACGTCCAACGACCTCTTTCTCACACTGTTATAGAACGCGCAAACTGAGAAGACACGCCAGTACAATGTAAACTTATCCAATGGCGTATCTTCTCAGCTTACCCTACCTCCTACTCTTACTTTTGTAGTAGTTCTTTTTTTTCTTACTTTGTGCTCTCAATTATAAATTATTTTATTGTATTCATTAAGGCAAATAAATCAATTTTATTGAAAAAAAGTAGTTCTCATTGGTTTTATCACTTTTAATATTATTTGATTTGATACCACTTTATTTTTTACATTTTCTTTTTATTCAGTATTCTTCAATCATTAGGCTACTTTTTATTTTTAGAGAACTTTTGAAACTACTTGATTATTGGAGCCTATTCATTTTTCAAATATTAATGATCGAAAGTGCATTTTTTCCACTAAGAAATGGAAGCTTTTAATCATTATTTTATTCATTAATAAACTATTTCAATGATCTATAATGATGGAAATTATAATCTGGAAGAGAAAAACCAGGCTTAGCCTGTACTATTTTCCTTTCAATTTCGATTGGTAATGATGTTCAATTTAATGCAATGAGTCGTTCAAGACAAAATATTCTAAAAAATGTAGCCAATCAATCTTTCAATGACACTCTATTCAATGGATTCCACATTTCTTCTGAATTTCAGAGGTAGAAAGGACTTCCTAGTTCTAACTCCGCCTAATAAAGCATATTTCCTTTAAATTTAATTTCATTTCTATTTCTCTCTAGTACTTTTTCCACTCACTCTTACTCAATATTGTTCCCTACAATAATTATTACACTTCCTCATTGTACTTCCTTATTAAGGGTTTTCCTCCCCTATTTGAATTTTTTCAAAGAAAAGATAAAAGGAAGAAGTTCCTAGTAAACACCATGATAGAATTTAGGCTTCAGATAATTGTGAACCTACTATTAGAATTATAGTTACTTAGTAGATTTATTATTTATAGTTATTAGAATTATTACATACATCTATCGGAATTATTTCATTTTATACTAGAACTAAGCATATAATCCTTCTTTGTATTATAATTATTGTACTTCTTCCAATTTATCTTCAATATTTTTAATACTTATCTTCAATATTGTACTTCTTCCAGTTTATCTTCAATTTTTTCTTCATCAAACCCCTTCCTTTCTCGCTCACTCTCTCTCTCTCTCTCTCTTTTGTCTTCCACCCTCTTCCTCTTCTATACTATCTTTTTCTCTTTCTTCGGCGGCAATAAAGCTTATCCGGTGGATAGGTGTGGGGGGAGAATGACTAAATTTAAATTTTGGTTCGGCAATGCTCGGCAAAGCTCGGCTATCTTCGGCTACTGATACTTCAGACTAACCAACCGACAGAGAACTTGACTATAGGAATTAATGCCACCGCGATGAAAGTTGATGAAGAACGAGAAGAAGAAGAAGAATGAGAAGGAGAAGGAGAAGAAGAAGAAGAAGGAAAAGAAGAAGGAAAAGAAGAGTGAGGAGAAGAAGATGAAGAACAGGAAGAAGAAGAAAAAGAAGAAGAAGTAGAAGAGGAAGAAGAGGAAGGAGGAAAAGAAGAAGAAGAAGAAGAAGAAGAAGAAGAAGAAGAAGAAGAAGAAGAAGGAAGAAGAAGAAGAAGAAGAAGAAGAAGAAGAAGAAGAAGAAGAAGAAGAAGAAGAAGAGAAGAAGAAGAGAAGAAGAAGAAGAAGAAGAAGAAGAAGAAGAAGAAGAAGAAGAAGAAGAAGAAGAAGGAGAAGAAGAAGAAGAAGAAGAGAGGAAGAAGAAGATGAAGAGGCAGAAGAAGAAGAAGATGAAGAAGAAGATGAAAAAGAAAAGAAGAAGAAAAAGAAGAAGAGGAAAAGAAGGATATGGAGAAAAATATCAATTACAAGATAAAATGACAAAAAAATTGAATAATAATGAAGAGTCAGATTATGAGAATACGTGCGCTAGGAAGAGATTAAACAAGAATAGGAAGAAGGAAAACGAGGAGAAAAGATAGAAGAGGAGAGAAAGAAGGAGACATGGAAGAAGAAGTAGTAGAAGGAGAATTGGTAAAAGTAAGAGAAGGAGAAGGAGAAGAAGAAGAAAAAGAATAAGGAGTAGAAAAAGGAGAAGGAGAAGGAAAAGAAGAGTGAAGAGAAGAAGATGAAGAAGAAGAAGAAGAAGATACACTTGAGAAGAAGAAGAAGAAGAAGAAGTATAGAAGAAGAAGAAGAAGGAGAAGAGGTGAGGGAGTAGTAGGGAACAAGGAGAAGGTGAGGAGTAGGGAAAGAATAGGTAGGATGAGAAGGAGAAGGAAAAGGGAGTCGGAAAAGGAGGAGAAGGAGAAGAAAAAGAGAAAAAAGGACAGAGACAGTAAGAGAGAGTCGAACCCTGTGTGCCATTCACGGATAGAATGGAATGAAACAGTGGTCACGAACGAATGGATCTATGGAACTTGAAAACACAACTTGCTCCCTTAACCCCTGCCCCCTCCCTTCAATCAAGGTCACCCCAACTTTATTCGGGGGGGCGGGGAGAGAGCAAACCCCTTCCCCCCACCCAGAAGGGTACAAGCACGTGAATGCGCATACCTGGTCACGAGAAATACCATCAAACCTGGGGTTTCCAGTAGGTATTGTAGTCTGTCCAAGCAAAGAAGACATTCTGGCAAGATGGGAAAATGACTACAACTCAGTCAGTATTCATTTAAATATTATAAATTTGATCTCAAATTGTAGGAAACATTCTGCTCTACAATCTGAGCCCAAATCTATAATTTTCGAAGCAGAATTGACTGATCTAGAGTCATTTTCACATCTTCCCAGCGTGTCTTCTCAGCTTGGACAGATTAGGGGATGGCTCATGAAACCCTATTTAAATCAGTGCAATAGTACAGTATGTCCAAGCAAAGAAGACCCTCTGGCAAGATGGGAAAATGACCCCAGCTTGGTCAATATCTGTTCAATAATTATAAATGTGGTCTTGGAATAATAGATCGAATTGTTTCCTACAATTTGAGATCAAATTGATGATTTTTGAACCAATATTGACCGAGCTTGAGTTATTTTCACATCTTGCCAGAGGGTCTTCTTTGCTTGTACAGACTATACGGCAAATGTCATGTTCGGTTCGTGAAAGTTTGGTAAGAGTTACATATTGTATTCGGTAGTAATTATATATTAGTAGGTTCGTAGTAGGTATTCTGGAACATATTCTAATAGCCTACTACACAATCATGAATTAGTAGGTTTATTGTATTCTGGAACAATTTCAAAACTAAAAGCATTGGCGGCTCGTGCCCACGAAACAGGTGAAGTGCTATACAGTAAAATATACGGGCACTTCACCTGTTTTGTGGGTACGAGCCGCCAGTGACTCAAAGTGCATGTATTTGTTTCGTGTATTGAGTTCATATCATGTTCAAAAGTTTAAGCTAGCTCTAAAGTTGAGACAGTGAATAGGAGATATGTTCACTACATATGTAGTAACTGTAAGGCTGAGACCGCACTGCCGGTGGGTAGAGCCTAGAGGGTGGAGGGTAGATGGTAAATCTATAGAACATACACAATAATACATCGTATGAATGGTATGTGTCCAGTCGCCATCTTGAAATTCTTAAATTTTGACAACATAACCTCAAAAAACAGAATGACGTCATACCATTCATACGATGTATTACTGTGGATGGTGTGTATGTTCTATAGATTTACCAACTACCCTCCACCTTCCAGGCTTTACCCACCGGCAGTGCGGCCTCAGCCTTACTGTTTGAGTATAACTGGACTAGACATGAAACTGAACTGAGTCTCAAAAATGAATATTTATGAAGGCTATCAAGTCAAGCTGAATCATGTAGTTGAGTATAGTCTGTTCTAGCATAAAAGAGCCTCTGGCAAGATGAGAAAATGACTCCAGCTCGGTCAATATTGGTTCAAAAATTATAAATGTAGTCTTTATAGTAGATCAGATTGCTTCCTACAATTTGAGATCAAATTGATAATTTTTGAACCAATATTGACCGAGCTGGAGTCATTTCCCCATCTTGCCAGAGGGTCTTCTTTGTTTGGACAGACTATACATGTAGTGAACGAGTTTGGTACTGGATTGATCGGTTAATATGTTCGATAAACGTTTATGAATTCTAAGAGTAAATTGAATAAAGATGTATTAGTTCAAAAACAGTACAAAATGAAAGTTTGATGAAAATTATTTTTTAAAGAAATGAAACACATTTTTCAATTCTACAATTTATTTTTGAAACAAATATTCATTCAATGCTTCTCAGCCTCACAGGTCACATTTTCATGCTAAAAAGCTAGTTTTAAGCATTCAGCTAAAAAAATTGACTATTTCATATCGATCTTTGAGAATACGATCGCATTAAAGCCAATTAAAGTCAGGTTCTTGATACTTGATATAATATCTAAAGACTTCCGTTTTTTCCAATTCTGCTTATTGTATTCCAGCAATATCGACGATTATCAGTCACATTGATCAAGTAATAGCGATCGAACGCCACCATTGGTAGTTGAGCGACCAATAAAGATGAATGACTGCCATTGGACCAGCTAAGCCATTCCCAAAGAGGGCGGAGCAAACAAACGTCATCAATGAATGGCGGCTCAAGCAATAAAAATAACAAATTGCAATTTAGTTGCAAGAACTAATAACATTAATTTCTTCGTTCACCAAAATTTACCGAAATGGTGGAACAATTAAAAAATTAAAAATTATGAATATTGATAATATTATTTATTCACTACGGTTGTTCACAAAATAATTCATATCCATAAACTCCATTTGAGAGTTTGTTAACTTTGTGAGATAGATTTTGCTTCACACAACAAAAATAAATGCATATAGTGAATAGTGAGCATTATAGACAGTAACTAGGTAACTCTGATACGAGATAAGATAATATGGAAGAATGATAAAAATGATCCTAAAAATCTTCAGAAAATAACAAATTTTACGAATACTATTCATGAGGAGGGAGTAGGAATATAATGATAAAATAAAGGGGTAGAAGAAAGAAAAAAAGGAGGGAAAGAATAGATATTGAAGGAATAAAAGGAAAAAGTAAGGGAATAGAAGGAAAAACTGACGTGAGGATGATCGAATAAGGACAAAAAAATGTTAAAAGATATCACGTGGCTATCCATCCCCTCCTCTTATTTGTAATTCTTCTCAGAGTATAACCTTCCCAAATAATATCAATCCCAGTTTCCCCTCTTCTAATATCCTCCACAACAAAACTTTGCCAATCTCTTTTTCAAATTGTTTCCAATTTCTCTTTTTTTGTGAAAATTGTCATTCTACTGCACATCTCCAATCACTTTCTCCACTATTACATGGTCTCTTATCAAAATATGATGGTCACTTTCTTGTTACTTGGTATTCGTCCCTAGTGAATCGTTGTTCTTTTTGGGGGGCAATAAGTTGGACCTTTCTTTTTTATAATGACCCTTATAAAACTTATTTCTGTGCAATTTGATATTATTTTCCAATTTCTCAAAAAAACTACACTTGTAATGTATTTAAAACAATGATATAATTGAACTAGCCTTCTCCGCCTAGCCAGGGAGCTCCGCCCCCTGGACCCCCGACAGTATCAGCAGTGTCAGTGAGTCAAACAGGCTTGCTTCGCTCGTCTGCAAATTCCGTTCAGAAGGGATTCAAAACGTATTGAACACATCATTTCTATACCTAATCTGGACCTGTAGACCAAATTTCGACATTCTCTACCAATTTATTCTCGAAAAATCCAAGAAAAACTCTGAAAATTCCGAAAAATAGTAAAACGCTAATAATGAGCGTAACCTTGGGAACTATATCGGACATAGTTTGAAACTTGATTCAATATCTTCCAAATTAGTTTATAATCTCGCTGAACCATTGAATTTACAGTAAGGATTGGTCGTATCAAGGCGGAAGATATACAACCTGCAATACATCTACAATTGTGAAAAACCTGATTACTGGCGTAATCTTGAACAGAATTCAAAAATATCTTAACTCAACATTTCTAGACCTTATCTGAACCTACCCACCAAATATCAACATTCTCTACCGATTGGTTCTCGAAAAAATAGAGAAAACGCCGAAAAACTATAGAAAAACTTAAATATTTGGCGTATCCTTGAAAAGTTCCTAAAATCCGTTCTTAGCGCGCGTCTAAACGTCCAACTGAACATGCTTTCCAAATTTGAACGCATTCGGTTCAGTGGATTTTTAGTTCTGGTGATGAATAAATGAATCAGTCAGTCAGTCAGTCAGTGCCATTTCGCTATTATAGATATAGATTTGTGAGAAAATTATAAAATAATCATTTATTTATTTATTAAGCGTATGACTTTCAATAGTGGGGAGACCCAAGGGTTGTTCCACTTCGCCAGATAACCTCATTTTCCACAAACGGAGATATGAGTTATAGTTATTTTAAAAAGTTTATTTAAAATAATCATTAGGCTCATGATAATGAGAAATTAAATACTAGGATATTTGTGTCATTGTTGATGAATGAATGAGTAACAGAGTATGATCAATGAATACAAAGTAAATTGTGCCAAATAGTTGGCTAAGGAGTTTCAAATATAAGAATCTTGACATGAATTATTGAAAACTACGATTTTAATTGAGGAGATACTACAAAGTGGAATGGATCAATAATATCATTGACATGATGAAATTAAATTCTAATACAATGTACCTTTATTTCATATAGAGATCTATTGTTCTCTAATTAATTATCCATTCTCAAAGAAGTATATTCTACGAAATCAAATCATTACAATAATACAATGATCCACCTCTCTCCTCCAATACAGTATTATCTCTTTTTCTGATACTATGATACATCGATAGATAATTATGCGTTGTTGTGTTCCAGAAGTAGGATTATTATTATTTGATACTTTTAAACAATTATTGAAAATTATTTGATGCGTTCCAGTTCATTATCAAACAATACAAATCAATAACAAAAACGTTCCCTTCTCAAATCGATAAGAAACAGACCCAAATTCATTTCAAACAACACCCTTGAAGCGAGCTCTCAGCATTGCTGTAGTTCGTTCAAACAAAGAAGGCATTCTAGCAATATGGAAAAATGACTTCAGCTCGGTCAATATTCATTCAACAATTATAGAATCGGTCTTAAATTGTAGATCACAATTTTTCCCACGATTTGAAACAAATTTACAATTTTTGAACCAATATTGATCGAGCTGAAGTCATTTTTACATCTTGCCAGAATGTCTTCTTCGCTTGGACAGACTGTATATAATGGTGGGAATATGTAGATTGCACGTCTAATAGCCGAGTATATATTGCTTGATTATTCAAATTGGGTGTAAATCAATACCAAGGTAGCCTTCATTCGAGACTATAACGGAATGCATGTAGTTATATTTATCACCACCACAATCATCATCATCATCATCATCATCATCATCATCATCATCATCATCATCATCATCATCATCATCATCATCATCATCATCATCATCATCATCATCATCATCATCATCATCATCATCATCATCATCATCATCATCATCATCATCATCATCATCATCATCATCATCATCATCATCATCATCATCATCATCATCATCATCATCATCATCATCATCATCATCATCATCATCATCATCATCATCATCATCATCATCATCATCATCATCATCATCATCATCATCATCATCATCATCATCATCATCATCATCATCATCATCATCATCATCATCATCATCATCATTAAGATCACAATTTCTCAGTGTTTCTTTTCGATTTGTATTGAGTGAGGTCGTTACTCTCTTGTAAATTTTTGAATTCAATTATTATGAAATGAAAGTAAGTATTTATAATAAATTTGTGGTTTGACAATATCTTGTCTTTTGATACAATATGGATGAGTACCAGAATCACAATATCACCTTCTTAACTTGAGAATAAAAATAATTGAACTGAAATAATGTATTCATGATTTTGGACCTGATTAAAGATTAAAGCTTGATTCAGACGAAAGAATTATGTTGTAGGCTTGTTGATCATGAATTCTATCTGAATCCTGATAAATTCATTGAATAATGAGTTCAAAACTTAAGTAATAAGTACAAAACTTTTATCCTCAGATTGTTCTGCTGGGGATAAAACTAAAAAGAATTATTTTCAAGTATAGCTGGCACCAAGAAGTTAGGCGGCTTCGTCTGTCTCTTGTATATGATGTAAACTAATAACACCTGATGTCAAGCATCTATTGTCTCTTAGGATTTCAAAAATATCATCTATAGTCCATTTACGATGGCTTGAGACGAGATAAACAAAAGCTCTGCATATGTGTGTACGCGACTGGAGTGGCTTCGTTTTAGCCACGGCCACGACATAAACAAGTCACAGCAATGCCGAATTTTTTTTGTAGGCAATTCAGAATAAGTATCTTCAAGAAATCTTTTTTACAGATACACATTGGGAAATTGCTTGTTTCGGTTGTCTCTCGACTGCATGAATCTAAAATGAATAAACAATTTATTATAGTAAAATTTTTTGTGTCAACACTTTGGTTACTGTCCCAACAACAAAAATCGGAATTTTGGCACTGCTTTGACTTGTTCATGTCGTGGTTAAAACGAAACCACTCCAGTCGCACACACACACACACACATGCAGAGCTTTTGTTTATCTCGTCTCAAGCCATCGTAAATGGACTTATTGGACTAAAGGCGAAACTAAATGACAACTGCGATACTGTGTTGATGAAATTAGCTGATGAAGCGCAATGGAGCAGATGAATCGCCGTTAATAAGGCCGGTATTACACGATGATATTTCTATTATCTTATTTGATCATAATATCATGGAAAGAGATGAAAATATGATTTCGTATTTTCATCTCTTTCCATAATATGAACAAATATGATTATAGAACTATTATCGTGTAATATAGTCTGGCCAAGCAAAGAAGAGCCTCTCACAAGATGAGAAAATCACTCCAGCTTGATCAATATTGGTTCAAAAATTATTCATTTTGTCTCAATTCCAGGAAACATTCTGATCTACAATTTGACACCAAATCAACAATTTTTGAGCCAATATTGACCAAGCTGGAGTCATTCTCCCATCTTTCCAGAGGCTCTTCTTTGCTTGGCCAGACTATACCAGCCTAACTCTCTTAAACTTCAAAGTGAGTTCTTTTAACAACACCCGTCCTTCTTCTAACCCACCCTCTTTTACTAATACCAGTGCTGTAGTTACATCTTGGAGCTCGGAGCACTCTATTGGGAAACGAAGTAACTACTTGCTTTCGCACCGCTTCACCAACAATAGCACAAAGTCTGTAGAAGGTGGTTCGCCTGTACTGTGCTGGACTCTAGCGGCAGACTTTCAAAGCATTCCCATTGTGTCATCTGCGAGAGAAAAGAGGGTTATAGTAGTTATACGTTAGAAAACTCAGTTTGAACGATTGAAATGTTGTTAACAAAATAGGACGTTGGTGACCTTATTGTTATTGATACTCAGCTCTTTCAGGACAGTCTGAAAGTAGTCTGAGTTCGTTCTAAACTCGATCATTGTGATGTTTGTCATAACACAGCTGAATTTATTTAAAAATTGCCTAGGATGTTTCATGTATAGAGAACGGAGAAGAGAAGAGGTAGTTGTATTCATTTTTCATTATTGTGTGAGGAAGGCTATTGATAGGACAATATTGCACACAAAACGAGACAAATTAGACAGTACACATTAGAAATCAGAAATTATAAATTACTAATCAGGAAATCAGTTAAACACATGAGAAGAACACAGAAAACAATAGAGCTAGTTTGTACAAGCAGAGAAAACATTCTGGCAAGATGATAAAATTACTCTAGCTCCTAGCTCGGTCAATATTGGTTCAACAATTACTATAAATCTAGTTTCAAATTGTAGAAAACATTCTTCTCTACAATTTGAGTTCAAATTCATGATTTTTTAACCAATATTGACCGAGCTTAACTCATTTTACCATCTTGACAGAACGTCTTCTTTGCTTGGACAGACTATACATAACTTAATTCAATATTATTAGTCAACTGGAAATTAATATTATTCCAATTTTCAAATCATTATTATTTGAATTTCTCCCATGAGTGCTCACTCATCTATCAATTCAGTAGCTTGGCGGAAAATTTCTACCCAGTTTGAAGTCTAATCACTGGCGGCTCGTGCCTACGAAACAGGTGAAGTGCTGTACAGTGAAAGATACGAGCACTTCACCTGTTTCGTGGGTACGAGCCGCCAGTGAGTGATCAGAATGAGTAGCTAGGTAGTAAGTAGACAGTAAGGGAAAATAGAAGTAGCAAGATAGAAAATGAAACAAATAATAATAATAATAATAAGAAGAAGAAGAAGAAGAAAAAGCAGAGAAAAACTAGGAAAACTTGAGAGAAAATGTGTTGTACGTGAGAAGAATATAACTGAGTGCGTTGTGCTTCAGAATTTAGTCTCCTATATTAGTGCACCTACATTCCTAACTATACTTTCCTTCGTGAGAAAAACCTTGCAAAATTTCAAAGCATTTTCGCGTCAAAGCATCTTTTCTCAAACAGTAGTCTACGTGAGAAGGTTATTAGAGAGTATTTGTGATCACTTTTGATAATTATAAAATTTTCCAGTCTCAGAAAACGGGTCCTCAATTATTGAACATTATCATCCATGTCAGTCAACATTACCAAACTAACCAATCAAGTTTTATCTTATTTTTGGTTAATTGTTGAAGCATATTTCCTTATGTATTAGTTACATGTACTTTGTTTCCCCTTCAGAGCATTTCTAAATCAATGGACAGCTCCTCCATTATGTTCCTCTATTGCTGTTTATATTGTTTGAATCGCCATTGTTGTGACATTCGTAAGAACCGCCCATTATGGGAGGGGCTTGTAGCTTGGCCATTAGCAGACGTTCACCTTGATTGGTCGGTCAACTACCAATGACAGCGGTTCATCGCTATCAGGCCTATGCTGATACTCAACAACTTCAGTTTCAATAAACCAGTATATTGAGAAGGTTGAAATCTGTATCCCCATATTTCAACTGAACTGTATTAGACAGTTGAAACCTATATTAACAACTAAAATTTGACTGACATTATGATTAATATTATGGGTAGGCTATCAAACTATAGTCTGTCCAAGCAAAAAAGACCCTCTGGCAAGATGAGAAAATTACTTCAGCTTGAAGCAATATTGACCGAGCTGGAGTGATTTTCCCATCTTGCCAGAGGGTCTATTTTGCTTGAACAGACTACCCTTACAATTCACTTATTTACACAATTTTCTATCATAGATCCATTATTTTCACTTTTAAAATTTTGAAATTTACTATAATATTATCATCGACTTAATGATTTTTGAGGACAAGTTTTCAGAATAAAATACATATGTACAAATCACGTTTCACAGAACCGGATGATAATTATTATGAGAATATTAATAGGAAGATAAATAGATGAAGCATGAAATAACAAGGGAATGGGAGCAATAGCAATATTGATGACTTATTTATTTATTTAAGAAATTATAATAATAACTTTCCATAGAATTATAATTATATTGGTTTATCAATTTATTAATAAATGAATAACTTAATAGATTATAACATCTTAGAAATCAATAATATGAGAGGACTCAAAGACTAAAATTAGTGCTTCAATAATATTCAGCAAAAATGCTTAAACAGTGATTCTATTTAACATTCTACGGAACATATATCAGGCACTTGAATATTACATAAAGTTGTTGAGAAAGCTTGAACGAAGTTGAGTGAGTAGCCTATGTGAGTGATAAGCTCAAATAAGTTTGTGGTTCAACTTTCAAGTCAATCTCTCAAGCTCGAGGTCCTATTAAAAGTTTGCTTTTTGAGAAAAGTTTGACCTCAAAGACTACACCAATCAACCATCAAAGCATATTAAATTCCGGTTACTCAACAATAAAATACTGGGGAGAATACCTGGAATAAAATCTCCTGCAAAATTTCTTTCACTTGGAAATTTCCCTGGAATTACTTCGAAATAATTTTCATATTTTGCAATATTTCGTGGAAAATCGAATATTTGATTGGAAGCAAACATGAATAATCTGCTTCCCAATAATTTATTATTTTGGTATTTTTTTCTTATACAGTATAAATCACAGAGGCTGTGAATAACAATTCATTAAACTCGTTTCATCCTCAAATTCATCGTGTAATCCTTCCAAAGTATTTCTAAATCGAATTAATAAAAAAGATGGAACACCAAGTTTTAGAGAGCAATTATCTATTATTTTTTTTTCTTCATTTCGGCATTGTCAAATAAGTGAACCTTACTTTGTGACTCTACGTTGCGAATGTTTTGTGTGAATGAGCTTCCTTTCTGTACGATTGCGTATCAATTTTGGACTTTTGTATCAATACTGTGTATCAGAAGCCGCTGTGTAAAGAGCGGCTTAATGATCTGAATTCAATTTTCATAATACTTTCAATTTACATAATAAGAATTTACAATATTCGAATCAAATGCTTACTTATTTCTACTTACTTTTACTTTACTTACTTACTTACTTAACTTACTTACTTTACTTACTTTTAATGCTTACTTATTACTTATTTTCTTTTAGGGCTACAATATTTTTTGAATAATTACAATCAGAGCACTTTTTTCAAAAAATACTTCCATTTTACACAACATGTTTCGGGGAATTAGCCATTTTCAAGTGTAAATAACGTGGCTATTAAACTCTGATTGTAATTATTCAAATGCATAAATTCTCTGATGGAATTTATGTAGAAGGAGACTTTATTTTTTAGTTCGACAGTCTTTTTTTATTTTTATTCAATCTTGATTTTATTTTTTTAGTATCAACAGCCTAGAGTGGGTAGCTATAGAATTTTTTCTAGAACTAAAAAAATAAAATCTCTTTCTACATAAATTCCATCAGAAGATTTATCCACGCACTACAAACTACTATATCTCCTCAGCAAGTGAATCTTCCTCTCGATATCATTTCCACAAATAAAACGCGCAATGGTGTGCACTTGCGCGTGCGTGCGTCCATATTAGCCTATCTATGTGAGTGTGTATGAGTCATACGTGCGTAACTTGTTCCCATTTTCTGTACAGTCTGTCCAAGCAGAGAAGACTTTCTGGCAAGATGGGAAAATGACTCCAGCTCGGTCAAAACTGTTTCAAAAATCATTCATTTGAACTGAGATTGTAGGAGACTTTCTGCTCTACAATTTGAGACCAAATTCATAACTTTTGAACCCATACTGACAGAGCAGAAGTAATTTGTCCATCTTGCCAGAATGTCTTCTTTGCTTGGACAGACTGTTTTATAATATAAGGGCTTTTCCATGAGGAAAATTGACCATGGACGTGATCCGACTGGCTGAAAAACTTGAAGGAAAAATATCTGGCATGCTACAGTACTATTCCATTATCTTTTGAACGGAGGCTCATGTGTGTGTCTTGGTTTGTTTACTTTTGCTGTAAACAACTGATGCTCTGACCCTTGGTACGATTCTTTGCTATATTTAATTCAAGTATTATATTATCGAGAAGGAAAATACTTGGGGAAAAATAAGAGACGAGGAGAAAATGCGGTAAGATTACTTTATTCTTGAGAAATAATTATTCATCCCCTATGCCTAGACGCTGCTTTTCAAATTATAATGGACAATAGATCCTTCACATCAGCTGTTAGTATGCCCCAAAACTAACATGAGGAAATTGGAACTGATTGATAACATTATTAAAAAAAAAAACAACACTTCAAAGTGCATTAAAAAAAGTACACCAAAGAAAGTACCGGTGAGTTACCGTATTACCGCAATTGGGAACTTGAAAATATTTCACCAATTCGAAAACATTAAGAATCCATACTTACCACTACTCATACAAAATACATGTGATGAACACATTTTTCTAAAAATCATGATTGATGATAGCGAAATATTTCAAAATCACCTGATTCACCAATAGCCTACACTCGTAAATAAACACCATCCAAATTGTGTCACTTCAAATTTTATTCATTTAAATAGAAACTAATTAACACCAAATCCAATGAAAACGTTGCTCAAATTGTAGTGTCGGATGGTACCAATCAAGTAGTAGAAACCAGAACTCTCTATGTGGCCTATGAGCTAAGATACATTGAAAATGTATGGCGTGTTATGGGGCCCATACATTGGTGATGCCAAATCAAACCATCCAACCACGTGATACCGCATCGGTTTTACGTATTATCGCTTTTGTATTTCTAAATTATTTTTATTGTGGTTTTTACATATGAATGCATATTAATTAGATCAGCACTAGCCAAAAAATACACAAGTTGAATTTAAAATTAGTGGAATAATAATATTAAAATAATGCATTAATGATTTATGACTCTAGCAGTGCCTATGAACAATTGATGCTAGTTTAATTCTAATAGAAAAAATTGTGTAGACCTATGAAACGGGAATAAATTTCATTTTAATTTAAACAAATATAAAAGCATCATTCACCTAGGCTTAAAATACATTTTCCAAGTTTCCTTTGTAAAAAAATGGAAAAATAAATGAATAACCGACAAAATCTTCATATCAAACCTTTCATAATTATCCAAAAATGTTTTCAAATAAACGCACCAAGAGTTAATTGTATTTTACAGAGAAAATAAAAGTCAGTATTGTTCAGCTGAGTAGTCTCGGAATCATCATAACATATGTTGGTAACAGTTTTGGTTGGATGGTATCTCATACGTCACAATTGGTTGGATGGTATTGTTTGGCATCACCAGTGTATGGGCCCCATTGGATATTCGATAATCCGGTTTTATTAGTACCGGACCCCATCCGGATTATTGAAATTACCTTAAAAGAAGCTCTATTTGAGAAAAAACTGTTTCAAAATAGTACCTATATTTTCTATTAGGAAATGATGGAAAATTATTTCCTTCGCTTCGCTAGTTACTAAAGTATGTATTCTCCCAACGCCCACTCTCTAGTAGAGAACTTAGTGCAAGGGCAGATGGTACAATGATTTTAATTTCTTGGTGTAGGCGAATCCGGATTTTCGACGTCCGGATTATCAACGTTCTACTGTGAAGACATCAATTTAAAAAATATATATTTCAATATTATTACTTTCAACTGTTCAACTTTACAAGTAGACATTATATCCTTGTACTAGAATATTTTTTGTGAGATCATATTTAGGAGAAAACCCTACTATACCGCCCTTAATTCAGGTTATTTCAGTAGGAAGGACTCTTCAAGGATAAAAAAATAAGGACCGCCGTAACTTTCGTAAAAGTTGGCGGATCATGGAAAACTTTGGCTCATTGTTTTCAGCTCGTCAAGGCGGTTGAAATGCATATATTATTTGTGAAATTTGATCAAGATTGAATAATTTCACGACCTTGAATACTTTGAGTTCATCTACATATACCGAGAAAATGCGACTTTTTGTGTTAAAATGCGTATATCTTGGATGAAATTGACTGGAAAATTTTGAATTTACGCCCAAATTGTAGAGCATAAACTCTCCTATTATTTTGTATGTAAAAATCATGAATTCGTTCTGCTGAAATTAGATTTTTCAACAAAAACAAAAACTGAAAATTCACTTTTTCTTTCTTCTCTACTATCACTAACTCAAAAATTTGTTTTAAATTTAGATTTATCAGAATTATTGATGCGTTTTGAATCTCAAATCATAGAGAATTGAAATCCGTACAATTCTAAATCAGAGAGACAACCATTTATTGAATCAATTTTGGTTGTTACACATTTTGTTATGAACATACATCCAGAGAAACAAAATATATATACTCGACTATTAGACGAGCAATCTACATATTCCCATAAGGAGAAGGAGAAGGAGAAGAAGAAGAAGGAGGAGGAGAAAAAGAAGAAGAAGAAGAAGAAGAAGAAGAAGAAGAAGAAGGAGAAGGAGAAAAAGAAGGAGAAGAAGAAGGAGAAGAAGAAGAAGAAGAAGAAGAAGGAGAAAGAAAAAGTTGAGCGTATAAAAGAAATTGTACGTGAAAATGCGGTGAGACTATACGCTGTGTAACTCAGTATGTCTATGTCTGGCGCTCCTTGTCTTTGAAAGGCCTTTTTCTGAGTGATAAATAGTGTTTGCTTCAAATGTAACCCTTTGCATTGGGTGCTAAGAGAGGGAAGAAAAGTGGGCATTGTACAATAAATGAGCGTGTAAAGATTTGAGGGAAGAGAAGAAGAAGAAGAAGAAGAAGAAGAAGAAATAAAGGAAGCAGAAGAAGAAGATGAAGTAGATAAAAAGTGAAAAGAAGAAGCAAAGAATCAAGTGAAATTGATGAATGATGTGTTTGAACCCCTCACACAATAATTATTATATGTTGAGTTCTGTGTCTGTGTGATAGATTTTGTATTAAGATGAAACATCTTTGAAGAGGATACTCAAGGTGATACATGTATCAAATGGACCAATATAACTCAAAGATATTGTATCTTTGTTGAGATGTTTTGTATCCATACAACACAGATAAGACCTTTCAAATTGGTAAGTTTTCAAATGAAGTTAAAATGGAACTTGAACTATTTTGAAATGATTTGGGTCCTGGCTTATAAACATTTTACAATCCACATTACTCATAATTCGTAGATTTTATGGGCGTTTCTGACTCATAAACGTTTCCAATAAAAAGGAAATTCTACAGTACCAGCTGATTAAAAAAATGACATGAAACCAATTTACCTCAAGTAAATAGAATCTCGGAAAAGTCCAATGCTATTCCTTTAAAACCAAAACTTTGCTCCTCATTCAATTATTTCGATATATAAATTGATTTATTATTATGAATATATTTAAAAGTAAATATCGATCATTATTTTTATAGTGAGATGTGAATAGGAATCATTTTTGTCGCTAAAATAATATCATAACCTACAAAGAAAATCGTAATAAGAAACAAAGTCAGAACACCCTAACCTTGTAATCTAAAATGGCCGCGATGGTTCGAGTTTGAACAGCTGATATTGTGAATTTGTTGTCTGCACCAATTTACATGGTATTTCCTATTCCACTCGAAACATCGCGACCATATTGGATTCAAATGTTAGGGTCTTCTAGTGAGTTTTGGCTGATCGTTGATTCAACAGCTGATTCTTTCCAAAATTTGAAACATTGTAAATTGAGAGTTTAATTGGTGAATCTACAATCCCGATCACTTGTTTCTCATCAGAAAAACAAGCTATAAATCTTTATAAGCCAGTGCCCAGGAAATTGCAAATCCGCTGATTTTAATTGATTCATATGAATCACAATTGCTTTTCAGAGGTTTAAAAGTCACCTAAAGCTGTTGATTCATTATTCTCTAACTATTCATTATTCTAAACACTCCACTAGCGGCTCGTACCCACAAAACAGGTGAAGTGCCCGTATATTTTACTATACAGCACTTCATCTGTTTCGTGGGCACGAGCTGCCACTGACTGTAATCATCTTCTTTCCTTTTCATCCAATATATTCATTCCTATTTCCCTCCAATCCATCCTATCTATAATTAAAAGTACACACCAAAAAGCTACTGTGGGCATCAAATAGACTACGTAGAGAAATTGAATAATGGAAAAATAGAAGAATTATTTATTTATCAATAAGAAATACAGTAAAATACAGGTAATGGCAGTGAATATTGTTGATTTTTGTAAGTCATTGTAATCTTTATTCATTGTGTTTTCTGTTTGAATCGCCATTTTGTAACGTTTGTATGAACCGCTAATTGGGGAGGAGCTTGTCTTGGCCAATGGCAGACGTTCACTGTGATTGGTTCAAGCGTCTACCAATAGCAGTGCTTGACTGTTAGTATAAGTTTACTGCTACTCTTTAATTTGAGTTTCATTTCATCAGAGATTAATGATGTAGATATATTCTGTCTAAGCAAAGAAAACCCTCTGGCAAGATGAGAAAATGACTCCAGCTTGGTCAATACTGGTTCAAAAATTATCAATTTGATCTTAAATTGTAGGAAACAATATGATCTACTATTAAAACCACATTTATAATTCTTGAACAGATATTGACCGAGCTGGAGTCATTTTCCCATCGTGCCAGAGGGTCTTCTTTGCTTGGGCAGACTATACCAAAAACAGTTTCTTGGATTCCGATAAATCTTAGACTTGACAATGTATTTTTTTTTTATTGAACAATAAAATGTAATACCATTGTATGAATACAGTTACAACTGTATGAAACATATATTTATTCATACAGGAAAATTATACATAGTACAATAAAATTGTATAAATTTATTCAAACATTGTGAAATAATCATTTATTTATACAGTAAAATGTATGCTTGAATGCAGGTTCATGAATAGAAAATATTAAATTTTCTTCGAATTAATATGATACTTCTTCAATTTCTTACAAATTTTCTTTCAAAATTGAAATTGAACACTGTACCATACAATAATATAATAGAGAATAAGTGACGTAGAGACTAAGTAACATACAGAGTGTTTCAGGAGGAATGTACAATACTTCTCAGGCTGATTCCTTACATCAAGTAGACAAAAAAGTTCCATGGGACCATCCCCCAAAAACCCTTTGTTACCGAGATAACAATGGCGGAAAATTGAGATTTTTCAAAATATATTGATTTTTCTAATTTTTTAGAGGCTTTAGTGAGGTTATAAAATAATCAATTCCTATGTAAAATTAGCTGCGGAGTTCAGTGAAACCAGTTCCAAGTTTGTAACTTTAACGGTTGTTGAGATAATTGGAAAAATATGCTAGAAAACGCCATTTTTTCAACAATAAGGGTTATAACTGGATAAGGAATCATAAAATTGTATTTTTTATAAATGGAAATTGAAGAGAGTCGGATTCTAAAGGAAAAGTTGGAAGGCGGCGATTGTGTAAATCTTACCCAAATCTCAGTAATGGCGATCAAAAATCGCAAAATCGCTACTAAACACAAATTCACCACTTGTGCTATGTTTTGTCAATTTTGCGATTTTTGATCGCCATTACTGAGATTTGGGTAAGATTTACATAATCGCCGCCATTTAACTTTTCTTTCAGAATCCGGCTCTCTTCAACTTCCATTAATGAAAAATACAAATTTATGATTCCTTATTTAGTTATAACCCTTATTGTTGAAAAAACGCGGTTTTTTAGCAAATTTTTTCAATTATCTCAATAACTGTTGAAGTTACAAACTTGAAACTGGTTCCACTGAATTCCGCAGATAATTTTACACAGGAATTGATCATTTTAGAACCTCATTAAAGCCTCTAAAAAATTAGAAAAATTAATATATTTTGAAAAATCTCAAATTTCCGCCATTGTTATCTCAGTAACAAAGCGTTTTTGGGGGTTGGTCCCATGAAACTTTTTTGTCTACTTGGTGTAAGGAATCAGCCTGAGAAGTATTGCACATTCCTCCTGAAACACCCTGTATAGAGAATAAGATCCTCTTACGAATCACGACTCCAGTCCAGCAAGTTAGTAGGAAAGATTTTGAAACAATAATTTTTCTATGTATATTTTTTTCGTACAAACGTGAGCTGTCAGCTTACTCAACTGACAACGGTTCAAAAAAGCGGCTTCCTCTCAAATGGAAACTGGAAATTTCCACCTTACCTGTCCAGTTTTACAAAATGAAAGGATAATGTCATCGATTCTGGAAAAATGCGATATCAAAATGGTCCACTCTGCACCGAACACAGACAGTACACAGACAGTACACGGACAGTACACGGATAGTACACAGTACACAGACAGTACACAGACGGTACGCAGACGCTACGCAGAGTAAGGTCGACCGAGCATTTCCATGGAAATCTGCCTAAGCCCACTTCCACGTACTGATATCGAAAGCTCACTTTTTGCTGAATAAAACATCGACTGACGTTCTTTTGCCGTCACTGGCGGCTGGTACCCACGAAACAGGTGAAGTGCCCGTATCTTTATCTGTACAGCACTTCACTTGTTTCGTGGACACAAGCCGCCAGTGATAAAAAATCGACTGAAGTTCTTTTACCGTCTGGATATTTCACAAAAGTACTCTTGCGATAGTAGCCTATCTGAGTATCTCTATATATAAAAGCGAAATGGCACTGACTGATTCATTCATTCATTCATCACCAGAACTAAAAATCCACTGAACCGAATGCGTTCAAATTTGGCAGGCATGTACAGTTGGACGTTTAGAACGCGCGCTAAGAACGGATTTTAAAACTTTTCAAGGATACGCCAAATATTTTAGTTTTTCTATAGTTTTCAACGTTTTCTTCATTTTTTCGAGAACCAATCGGTAGAAAATGTTGATATTTGGTGGGCAGGTTCAGATAAGGTCTAGAAATGTTGGGTTAAAATATTTTTGCAATCCGTTCAAGATTACGCCAGTAATCAGGTTTTCAAGATTGTAGATGTGTTGCAGGTTGCATATCTTCTGCCTTGATACGACCAATCCTAACTGTGAATTCAATGGTTCAGCAAGATTATAGATGAACTAATTTGGAAGATATTGAATCAAGTTTCAAACTATGTCCGATATACTTCCCAAGGTTACGCTTAATATTAGTATTTTTCTATTTTTTGGAATTTTTGGAGTTTATCTTAGATTTTTCTAAAACAAATTGGCAGAAAATGTTGAAATTAGGTAAACAGGTCCAGATTATGTGTAGAAATGCTGTGCTCAATAAATTTCGAATCCCTTCTGAACGGAATTTGCAGGCGAGCGAAGCGAGCCTGTTTGTCTCAGCTGACACTGACAGAGGTTTTGCAGGCGAGCGAAGCGAGCCTGTTTGACTCACTTTCACTGCCTATACTGTCGGAGGTCCAGGGGGCGGAGCTCCCTGGCTAGGCGGAGAAGGCGAGCGAAGCGAGCCTGCCAGCTAGTTTTGTATAGAATTGATTTTTCTCAGCTATCTCAGCTAGTAGCTTGGTGCTTTGAATGTGGATATACGATTTCTAGGTAATACTAACATGTTTAAATTGATGCCTACATATTGTTCAAAACGCACTTGCTTTAGTTGTTCGATGCTTCAAATATAGATATTGTCTGTTCATGCAAAGATGACATTCTGGCAAGATGGGAAAATGACTTCAGCTCGGTTAATACTGATAGAAATTTATTGATTTAGTCTCACATTGTAGGAAACATTCTGATCTACAATTTGAAACCAAATTTATAATTTTTGACCAAATATTGACCGAGATGGAGTCAATTTCCCATCTTGCCAGAATGTCCTCTTTGCTTGGACAGACTAGATATCTGAGTAATTAGTATAGAATTGATATTCTCAGCTATCTCAGCTAGTATCTTGTAGCTTTGAATGTAGATATATAGAATTATACATATAATATAATATAATATAATATGATATAATATAATATAATAAATACAGATACAAGGTAATGTAAAAACGTACATATTAAAAATATTCAGAACGTATTCATATTCAAAAACTTGAATTTGATGCTTTAAATAAACTTAATAATGATTTATAATGTTAATAAATGGAAATAAAAATCACAGTTCCCTCTCAGTATTTCACTGTGATTTCGATTTTCATTCATCAACATATTGATACTAACTTTGGGCAAAAGGGAAACAGTCATATAATTATGATAATTATAATCCTACAGAGAATAATATAGTATGTAGATAGAGATAGGCCTGGAGAATAAATTGTGAATGAACAGTAGATGTGCCACATGGGAAATTTGAGATATTTTTCAATAATTTCAATCAGTTTGATAGTTTAGCTAGATTTTTAAGTGCTGAGACTAGCTTTTTCAAATAGGTATCCCTGTCAATATAGAAGCATGAAGTCTACAAATTTGTTATTGCAATGTTCCATACCCAACGCATGAGTGATAGAAATGTTGAAAGAAATTATTTTATCAGAATAGATGAGCATGGATTGCTATTTGGATCAAGTAGGCATGTATTGCTACACCAGAAATAAGACTTTGGACAAAGTGAGAGAAAAATTGATCTCAATCAACTTTAATGCAGCATTCCACACCAATGTCCAAACTGTAATTATAGGATCAATATCAATGTACCCCAAACCGCCACTAAGACGACAGACGACACGACCTTCGGATGACCGTGATTGCGAGTGCGCGGGTTGCGGAGGGACAGCTCAGTCTGCAAGCAAAGAAGACATTCTGGCAAGATGGGAAAATGATTCCAGCTCGTTCAATATTGCTTCAAAAATAATAAATTTGGTCTCAAATTGTAGAAAGTATTCTGCTCTACAATTTGAAATAAAATTCATAACATTTGAACCAATATTTACCGAGCAGGAATCATTTCCCCATCTTGCCAGAATGTCTTCTTTGCTTGGACAGACTAGTCATGTGATGCAGTTTCGTATGATCGGATTAGAGGGGTTTCTACTGAATTAATCACCGGGTCGTGCATACACCCGCTAACCAATATGTTCCATCTCTGTCAATCTCTTCTCCTGCCCAATATTCTAGACTATATAGCTTCCTCTCTTTCTAACTGCCCAAACCTGTGAACTATATCACTATTCTTCTTCTTCTTCTTCTTCTTCTTCTTCTTCTTCTTCTTCTTCTTCTTCTTCTTCTTCTTCTTCTTCTTCTTCTTCTTCTTCTTCTTCTTCTTCTTCTTCTTCTTCTTCTTCTTCTTCTTCTTCTTCTTCTTCTTCTTCTTCTTCTTCTTCTTCTTCTTCTTCTTCTTCTTCTTCTTCTTCTTCTTCTTCTTCTTCTTCTTCTTCTTCTTTCTTTTTCTTCTTCTTCCTTCTTCTCCTTTCTTCTTCTTCTTCTTCTTCTTCTTCTTCTTCTTCTTCTTCTTCTTCTTCTTCTTCTTCTTCTTCTTCTTCTTCTTCTTCTTCTTCTTCTTCTTCTTCTTCTTCTTCTTCTTCTTCTTCTTCTTCTTCTTCTTCTTCTTCTTCCTTCTTCTTCTTCTTCTTCTTCTTCTTCTTCTTCTTCTTCTTCTTCTTCTTCTTCTTCTTCTTCTTCTTCTTCTTCTTCTTCTCTTCTTCTTCTTCTTCTTCTTCTTCTTCTTCTTCTCTTCTTCTTCTTCTTCTTCTTCTTCTTCTTCTTCTTCTTCTTCTTCTTCTTCTTCTTCTTCTTCTTCTTCTTCTTCTTTTCTTCTTTTCTTTTCTTCTTCTTCTTCTTCTTCTTCTTCTTCTTCTTCTTCTTCTTCTTCTTCTTCTTCTTCTTCTTTTGTGGACAAAAACATCATTTTAGTGGTAATATAGCTTGAAAATTAAAAGGATAAGCATTATTAATATTATAGTTGATTATTCAAGCAATTAGTTAGATAAGTGATATGTTAATTAGTGATAAGTGAATAATTCAAGTACTAACATTTTAAGTTATAATGAAATTCATAGGAAAATCAGTGTTAGTTACTCTAAATTTATTCATGTATTTACTACAGCCTATTATTTTATTGTATTCTAGAATTAAAGCTAGAATGTTATGTTGTTATTTACATGAATGAAGAAATGTTACATACTATCCTACCATCACCTTATTGCTCTCTTTCTCTCTCTCTGTCTCTCTCTTTCTCTTTCTCTCTCTCTCTTGCAGTAGTAATTTCAACTTACATCATTCACCCCAACATCAACCATTATTCATTACTTCCAGTAGTTATTAATTTTAAGTTGAATTTAGATTATTATTTTATTCTTCTTTTTTCCAGAATCTTTATAGCAATGTTCTATTAATTTTAATCTGCTTTTAAAATTCCAATTGAAATTACCGTCATTTTTTACATCATTTATAAGCAGTGTAAACATTATGTTTTAAACTAAGGCCAAGTGTTAATGGAAACGACAATTTTTTTGTCCTTTCCCAAGAATGGACATCTTTATGTCCAAACTTCGCCTTTTCATCTAGACAATTATTCAATCGTAATTTAAAAGATTGCCAATTAAATATATTCTAATAAAATTTCTATAATTTCGCGTTCATGTGTATCCGTGTTTGTTGAATAATGTTACTATGTTTTCAGCTCGTGACGTTTATATAAAAGTAATATAGCTACTGTAAATTCATTTCTGTATGATTAGAAGTACACTTCCTCCTTTATGTTATTACGTACTATATTTAAGCAATCTAGAATTGAAGCGTGAATTTATTGTTATTGTCTATATGAATAAAGAAATCTAATCTAATCTAATCTAATCTCTCTCTCTCTCTCTCTCTCTCTCTCTCACTCACACACTCAATTCAATTTTATTATTGTAAAGGGTTGTGTGGTAGAGAGGACCTAGAGTCCTAACTCCGCCCTAATAAAGGCAATTATTCAATTCAATTCTCTCTCTTTCTCACTCTCTCTCTCACACACAGACCCAATCTATCTCGCTCACCCTCTCTCTTTCTTTCTCTTTCTCTCTCTCACGATCAATTTCCAATTTGCTTGACCAGATCTGCTGCTGTTCTCCGCTCTCCAAGTACTAAACCAGACTCCAACGAAACTGTCGTTCGACAAATATCTGTTTTTGATGCTCAGCTCTGTTAGGACAGTCTTATAGCGGTCCACAAGTGCGAAATGAACAGCTTGAAACGCCCTCGTCTCAACGAACTATCGCAGAACGCTCGCCGACTGTCCTGACAGAGCTCAGAATTAATATCGATCAGTTGCCAACCGCCAGTTGAGTTGATGCCTACTGCTTCAACACTATCGGTCAAACGGTTGACAGCTGTGCCACGGTAACAATTTCTAGTAAACTCCGTCAAAGCGAAGAAGACATTCTGGCAAGATGGGAGAATGACTCCAGCTTGGTCAATATTGGTTCAAAAATCATAAATGTGGTCTCAAATTATAGGAAACATTCTGTTCTACAATTTGAGACCAAATTAAAAATTTTTGAACCAATATTGACCGAGCTGGAGTGATTTTCCCATCTTGCCAGAATGTCTCCTTTGTTTGGACAGACTCTAGTTGCAACTGAAATTGGTATTCATGATTGGTTGCAAATTATGGCCAGATCCAATAGAGTGAGTGCTCTTGATGGGATAGTATTGGGTGGTGTGGACTTGCTTCGATTTAATTAGAAGATTCATTTGAGGATGATAAATTTCCAGATTTTTCTAATCATATTGCAGGAAGAATACATGACAGGAGAAGGAAAGGACAATTATTTGGTCCATACACACTTATAGAAACTTAAGAAAGTGAAGAGGAACGTAAGAAAGAATGAAGAAATGAGGCTTTAGGAAGAAGTAACGTGATAGAGAAGTGATTTATCGATTTTTATTCTTTTGTACTAGTTGAATAAAGGTGTCTTGTTCCCAACAAGTCATGTGTACTTGTTAATTCAAATGAATAAATAAACTGTATTAGCGTACGATAGTGAATTAGCGTTTTGTTAATGATACATCATCCACCATTTTCTCGCTAGCAGCCATTTTCTAAGCCAGAACTCTCGAAACACTGTCAACCAATCAGAGAAGAGTTGGTGGGGCATGAAGGCGTGTCCAAGTCCAATCTGAAACATCACCCGACAACTGCTGCCATCTGCTGGTCGAGTTTGGAAATTTTTCGAACTGATGTTATCGGCCAACCTCCGTGGGCGGAGCTTGGAGGCGTGTCCAATGGAAGTCGAAGCACATCACCCTACTGCTACTGCCGATTGCTGGCTGTATTCACAACAACTTTCAGAGTTTTTTTCCAACTTCAAGACAGTGGGGAGGTGAGTGATAATACAAGTAGCTGCAATCTCAAACTTGCTCGTGATTAAGTTTCTGATTTATTGTCGAATCATAATATACATTTTCAGTGGAATGTACAATCTGATATTTTTCCCAATATTTTCACGTGAAGAATTCATGATTTTTTTTCGAATGTGCTTTTAACCAGCAGGCCAAAAAAATCGATATTAAAAATATTGATCAATCGATACCTCACTGAAAAAATTCTTGTTTATTAAGAGTACAGTATTTTCGATCTCGACTTTCATGTAACATCATAGATATTTGAGAATTATTTTCAATTGCTATCTCTATTGTGGGTTAAGTGGGAGAGGGGGCTCGCATGTCTCAACTTCGCCCACAATACTTTTGTAAAGTATTTACAAAATGTAAATAAAGGCATTCATCTATCTATTATAAAGTATTCGGTTCGTTTGTCAATGGCTCTACCAGCTGGTTGCCAGTTTCATATCTACTCCACTATAGAACAGATGTCAATAATCATCAACCGCGATAGAGGTATCGTGAGGTTATCACTTTGATTCTCTCAACCAAAAGTATACTATACAATGTTCCGTTTTTGTTCAGTAAGTAGGCCTACGCCGTTTTTAAAAAATTAATTACTGTTACGCTATACTTATTGCGCCGGTATTGGCCGGGCTGGGATCGTTTTCCCGTCTTGCCGGAGTGTCTTCTTTGCTTGGATGGTCTGTATAGTTTAGTGAATATGAAACTGGCAACCAGCTAGTAGGCCTAGGCCCTTCGTAGGGCTGTTGCGCCATTGACAAACAAACAAAAACGCTATACTTATCAACTTTTTTTTAATGGTATTATTCAAGTTGATAATATTATAACAAAACCTAATACCTATTTCACCAAGTCCAAAGCACGGTATGTATTCACTTTTGGTTAGATCTTTCCTTTACATTAGATAAGATAGACCAACGTATGTACGTACATTGAATTACTCTTCAATAAATTGGAATACTCAGCAATACTTTTCACAGATAGTGAGAGAGAGAGAGAGACAGAGCCAGAGTGTGAGAGATTGATCAAGTTATTGAGAGAGAAATTGCATGTGTGATAGAGAAAGTGAGATAGTAGAGTGTGCTGTAATAGGAGAGTAGGAGTCGCTGGCGGCTCGTGCCCACAAAACAGGTGAAGTGCTGTACAGTTAAAGATACGGGCACTTCACCTATTTTATGGGCATGAGCCGCCAGTGGTAAGAGTCAGCTAATCTATCGGTTTGAGAGATGGACTTTGCCAAATTAATCAGCGCTAAGCCTCCTCCCATCAGCCATTGTGAGCCAGCTCTCTTTTCAATCTGCCATTGTAAGCCATTATAGCATAGAACATCACTACCATGGAGTGGGATGCTCCTCTGTGACATTGAGGAGAACTATAGAGAGCTCCTTGTAGCACAATGCTTCTATTATAAGCCGCTACAACCTCTATTTTCCACTCTGTCACATAATATATTGTTGGGACTACCTTTTCAATCCCTTATAAATCTTTTATCCTTTTTCAAAAGGCCTACAATATCGATTATGATATTGAAGAAGATTTGTGGAAGAATTATTATATATTGCAGAACACCAACTGCTGGTAGTCCTTTGTCTAATTATATTACAATTTTTGGAGATTCTAATTAGTGTGATAATTATTGATAAGAAGATTGGTATTGGGCGCCAGAAGTTGGCTAGACCTTAGACCATTGATACTCTATTGGGCTGAGGCCGCACTGCCGGTGGGTAGAGCCTGGAGGGTGGAGGGTAGTTGGTAAATCTATAGAACATACACACCATCCACAGTAATACATTGTATGAATGGTATGACGTCATTCTGTTTTTTGAGGTTATGTTGTACATATTTAAGAATTCATACGATGTATTACTGTGGATGGTGTGTATGTTCTATAGATTCACCAACTACCCTCCACCCTCCAGGCTCTACCCACCGGCAGTGCGGCCTCAGCCTTAGAGACGCTATTAGAGGAGATCGTTGATGCAAACATGGAACATGTGACGTCACAGAGTGGTAATACTCTAACTCGTTATTAGAGAAGATCGTTGGAATCAAACATGTGATTTGATTTTGACGTCACAGAGTGGTCAAAAAGCTATTCAGATGCTTGCCTCAGCGTTCAGTAAAGAATCAAGCTCTATTAGCGTGTATAGAGTATGAATGGTCTAAGGCTGAGGCCGCACTGCCGGTGGGTAGAGCCTGGAGGGTGGAGGGTAGTTGGTGAATCTATAGAACATACACACCATCCACAGTAATACATTGTATGAATGGTATGTGTTCAGCCGCCATCTTGAAATTCTTAAATATGGACAACATAACCTCAAAAAACAGAATGACGTCATACCATTCATACGATGTATTACTGTGGATGGTGTGTATGTTCTATAGATTTACCAACTACCCTCCACCCTCCAGGCTCTACCCACCGGCAGTGCGGCCTCAGCCTAAGGGCCGGAGACTTGTCTCTATGCGAGTTTAATGAACTAATCCAGGAACTTTATTCCATATTGACATGACAAAGGTACCGAAAATTGTAATACTGTAATTATGACAAAAATTTTTATATTTTCGGTGATTCAATAACTTAGCAAACAGTAATATACCAGAATAGAATAATTAATATCTATGAAAAGGAAATTTGAACGAGCACACTTTTTGTAGACCCAGCGCAAGGCTAGTAAATCTACCTTATTTACTTATACAGGGTGTTTCAGGAGGAATGTGCAATTCTTAGGCTGATTCCTTACACCAAGTAGACATAAAATTCCATTGTTACCGAGATAACAATGGCGGAAATTGAGATTTTTAAAAATATTTATTTTCTAATTTTAGAGGCTTTACTGAGGTTCTGTAAAATTAGCTGAGAATTCAATGAAACCAGTTCCAAGTTTGTAACTCAACTTATTGAGATAATTGAAAATACGTGCCTCCCATAAATTTGTATTTTTTATTAATGTCGCAAAATCGCTACTAAATACAAATTTATCACTTGTGCTATGTCGAATTGGCGTTTTCTCAAGCTGCCCAATAGCTGACGTCGAAAGGTGGTTTCGTCTGCTCCTATTGTGCTCCAACAGCTGTTTTCTTACAATAATTGAACATCTTGAAAGCATTTCAACATAGTTTAAAATTTTAAACTAAAGTTTGAAATGATAAAAAATTAATTCACAAAATTCCAACCCGACAGACAAGACCCAAAGAAAGTTAAGTGAAACGTTGTGAAATAGTAAAGTAATAGAGCACGATTCTCAGCATTATCATTGCAGCTTACCGCACTTTGCAACCCCACGTTGCAAATATTTTGTGTCAAATGAGCTTCCTACCTGTACGATTGCGTATCAATTTCATACTTTTGTATCACTACGTATCAAAAATACGCCCTGTAAAGAGGCCTTCCACATTTTTCATGCGATGTCTCCAGGGGACTGTTTCTACGAGTAGTAAATACAGGGATAAATAAATTTAGAGTGACTATATCTGTCCAAGCAAAGAAGACCCTCTGGTAAGATGGGAAAATGACTCCAGCTCGGTAAATATTTGTTCAAAAATTATTATTTTGGTCTCAAATTGTTGATCATAATGTTTCCTACAATTTAAACCATGGATAAATAATTTTTGAACCTATATTGACCGAGCTGGAGTCATTTTCTCATCTTGCCATAGGGTCTTCTTTGCTTGAACAGTCTATACTTTGCGACACAATATTATTGTCTTAGAACAATACAAGGGCAGCTTGTGGTCTGGAGGATTTGGACCCCCCCCCCTCGTTTTAGGGTAGAGATTGTAGGGGGTTGGGGGTGATTTATAACCCTCTTATCGGCAATAGCGACCGCGAGAATAGGCTGGCTGCCTGCGGTTATGAGGATGACCACAACAAAATTACTGTATCAAGTTCTAACCGCATAACCTCTTACAAAGCTTACCTCTTGTTTTAACTTCATAACTTTCATCCTGTAGTTGGTTACAACGGAATTGGCGGTTGCCGAATTATATTTATGATAAATATAGATATTGTTATCTTCATACTGTTCAATATATTTGTATTGAGAATGAATCTAATGACACCGAAACACGTCGTGCTGAAACGAACATTCTAAGGGTTAGGTTGTTTTCAATTTTTATTTCAATTATAAAAATTGATAAACAAGTGAGTTTGAGAAAAGTTAGTATTATCAATATAACATTTTAACAAAAAATGAGACGACGAGGAGTAAAATGAATTATAGTTAAGTAAATTAAGTTAGTATAGTAAGTATAGTTATAGGAAGTATTTCATTTGAATTATTTGAAACCGACGGCAAAGTTCTGATTTGCAGTAGTGATACAGTAGTCCCAAAAATGATACAGGAAGGAAGCTCGTTGATACAAAAATTTACAAATTCTTATGGATCGTCGCCATATTTGAGATTAGCTGATTCTATGTATCAAAGTTGAAAATTTTATAGTATTGAAACTTTTTTTATGTATTTTTCAAGTTCAATTAATAAAAAATTAAAATAAAACATTAGATATGTGAGAACAAATAGTTATTTACGATTTTGGGAGACAAATTAACTAGACTCACTCTGCGTTGCAAATATTTTGTCATGAGCTTCCTATCTGTAAGATTGCGTACCAATTTTTTACTTTTCTATCACTAATGTTTATTAGAAATTCGACATGTTGAGAGGCCTTGATGGCTTAAACCTAAATTCCGATTGAACTACAATTTTGGGGAGTCCGATCTCAAAGGGTATCAAATTCTATTGATAAACTAAAGAAAAAAAACGAACTGATGATGAACTACTACTTACAATAGAGGGAAAAGAGGAGAATTGGATATTTTTCGTCTAATCATCTGATTCATTCGCACGTTTCTTTGTTACCTTACCAATTATTATCCCTTCCCCCTTAACATTACTATAGATATATTAAATTTTGTAATCGCGCGGAACTACGTTGAAATGTACAATTTTGCTTAATAGCGCTGCAGGGTAGTCTGTCCATTGTCCAAGCAAAGAAGACATTCAGGCAAGATGGGAAAATAACTTCAACTCGGTCAATATTAGTTCAAAAATGATAAATTTGGTTTCAAATTCTAGATCAGAATGTTTCATTAAATCTGAGATCAAATTTATAATTTTTGAACCACTATTGACCGAGCTGTAGTCATTTTTCCATCTTGCTAGAATGACTTCTTTGCTTGGACAGACTATACGCATAGAATATTAATGAATAGTCTGGCATTGATAGGTAATCATAGCAATATTAATTGGGATATGAATAGGATAACAGAATCAGGAGTTAAATAATACTATACACGTATTGAGTAATTTCAATTATTGTAGTTTTCAGAATTTATCTAGATCTCTATGTTGTTATCAACGTTTTGATAATGGCATGCTGTATTGTTACAATTTTGACAGTTCAATTGAGAGCCTGAAATTACAACTGTGTTTCCTATTCCTATGCTTTAATAATTGAGTGATATCATAGGGGAGCATGAACCTCTAATATAATACTCTAATAATATTAATGATATAAATAATATTAAACTAATAATATCATGAACCTCATAATATTCTAATTCTATGCTCTCTGAATACTATGCTCTAGTTTTCGAGCGATTGGAGAAAATTCAATCTTTGTAGTGTATTACAATACTTGGTAGTTGTTATAGACTTGACCCCTAAACGTTAAGCGGTTTCGTCTGTCTCTTGTATGTAATATAACCTACTAACAACTTATCAAAGCATTTATTGTCTCTTCTGAGAGTCTAATAATTTTTTAACCAATATTGCCGAGCTGGAATCATTGTCTTATCTTGCCAAAATGTCTTCTTTGCTTAGACAGACTATAATCATCTTCACCACTGGCGGCTCGTACCCGTAAATTATTACCACTAATGTAGCGTGGCCGATGATATCAATAATGTCGTTCCCATATACAGGGTGTTTCAGGAGGAATGTGCAATACTTCTCAGGCTGATTCCTTACACCAAGTGGACAAAATAGTTCCGTGGGACCAACCTCCAAAAACGCTTTGTTACCGAGATAACAATGGCGGAAAATTGAGATTTTTCAAAATATATTAATTTTTCTAATTTTTTAGAGACTGTAGTGAGGTTCTGAAATAATCAATTCCTATGTAAAATTAGCTGAAAGAATCAATGAAACAAGTCCCAAGTCTGTAACTTCAATGGTTATTGAGATAATTGTAAAAAATATCATAAAAAATGCCATTTTTCAACAATAAGGGTTATAACTGGATAAGGAATCATAAAATTGTATTTTTTATTGATGGAAGGTGAAGAGAGTCGGATTCCGAATAAAAAGTTGGATGGCGGCGATTGTGTAAATCTTACACAAATCTCAGAAATAGCCATCAAAAATCGAAAAATTGACAAAACAGCACAATTGATGAATTTGTGTTTATTAGCGATTTTGCGATTTTTGATCGCTATTTCTGAGATTTGGGTCAGATTTACACAATCGCCGCCATTTAACTTTTTATTCAGAATCCGACTCTCTTCAACTTCCATTAATAAAAAAATGCAATTTTATGACTCCTTATCCAATTATAACCCTTATTGTTGAAAAATGGCAATTTTTAGTTTATTTTTCCAATTATCTCAATAACCGTCCAAGTTACAGACTTGGAATTGTTTTTATTGAATTCCTCAGCTAATTTTACATAGGAATTGATTATTTTAGAACCTCACTACAGCGTCTAAAAATTATAAAAATTAATATATTTTGAAAAATCTCAGTTTTCCGCCATTGTTATCTCGGTAACAGAGCGTTTTTGTGGGTTGGTCCCATGGAACTTTTTTGTCTACTTGGTGTAAGGAATCAGCCTGAGAAGTATTGCACATTCCTCCTGAAACACCCTGTATACAGCAATTGGACAACAAACATGTTTATTGCTAATAACAGGCGTTCAATAATAGTATGTTCCTTGCCTTGTAGTAGCTATAGCATGTTCATTCTTGTAACTAGCCAGTAATTGGATTAGCTGACTAGGGAATAGACTGGACGAGCAAAGAATGTGTTCTATAAAAATGGAAGCTGTTCAATGCTGCCAGCGTTTGAAATGAAATTAGTCCCACTCTTACCAATATTGTCTCTCATCACATCATCAGCGGTATGTTGGCAGAAGTGATTTTAAACTAAATTTATTGGCGTCTGCTATTAATATAGGAATAGACTTCCAATATAATTATGCATAGACTGGTTGAGCAAAGAAGACATTCTGACAGAATGGAAAAATGATTCCAGCTCGATCAATATTGATTCAAAAATCATAAATTGGCTCTCAAATTGTGAAGCAGACGAATGTTTTCCAAAGTTTGACACCAAATTTATACTTATTGAACAGAAATATTGACCAAGCTGGAGTCATTTTTCCATGCTTTCTTTGTTCGACCAGATTAATTATATAGACTATTAATAGCCTTTGGGGCAGTTGAAGAAACGCGGGCAGCGCGCCTAGTGTACAAAAAGTGTACTAGTTGTTCTAAGTCGGTATTCTATTCCGGTATATTCTTGTTCGCTAATTAAATCACGAATTAAACATTGGAATTCTTTGTTTTAATTATTACAAATTCCGGTACCTCTCTCATGTAAACATGAAAATAAATAAAGGTCAAGGATTAGATCATACTAGACATATTAGAGAGCATAGCAGTCGAATCTTCAGTCATCTCCTGCTGTTCTATACCTATATATAAACCTGTAGGTTTAGACATAGACTATATAGGTTAGTGGGCAAGAAATGCGATCTAGAAACCATTACACGCTTGAACATGTCAGCAAGACACAAATTAATAGCAATGCTAGGTTGAGGGGGGTTGATTGGTGGGGGGCTAATGAAAGGGTGAGATAGGTGGACTTATAGATAGATTGGGGGCGGTATAGTCTGTCCAAACGAAAAAGACATTCTGGCAAGATGGGAAAATGACTCTAACTCGTTCAATATTTGTTCAATAGTTATAAATTCAACTCAAACTGTGGGGAAGATTCTGATTCTGACTAAATCGAAAATTTTCCGACCAATATTGACCGAGCTGGAGTCATTTTCTCATCTTGCCAGAATGTCTTCATTGCTTGGACAAAATTATACAGAATCGGTTGAGTGCGTTGACATTGGCTGGGACAAAATTAATGGCTTTACTCGATGTGGTCAACCATCCTACAAATGGTAGGAGACTGCGATGGAGAAGGAGAAGGAGGAGGAGGAGGAGGAGGAGAGGAGGAGGAGGAGGAGGAGGAGGAGGAGGAGGAGGAGGAGGAGGAGGAGGAACTGCTTGCTTCGAGTGTTGGTATCACATAGAAAATTTCAAACAATATATGAGCTCACTCACCCAACGAATTTGCATCGCACAGTCAGATTGACATTTTACATTAATTTCATGGTTTTATCATTTTTTTAGTCCCAAAATTAACTTTTCCTATATGTTCAATACGATATTCCCACCTTTGGAATATTGGCTGTCGCTAGTGAAGATAGTCAGTCATTTTCGGTCCTTGGAGGAATAGTAATTGTTGCATTACATTCTTACTGACTAACTGGGCCCAATTTTACAAAGCAACAAGTCTTGTTATTAACCATGATTACTGACAAGTACTTGTGATAACAAGTTGTTACTTACAGGCGTTTCACAAAAGGAAATGAGCAACAAGTTCACAATTCTACAATTTGACAAGTGTTCCCACCCATCAGTGCCATCTGTATCGGTTTTTGATACTTTCTATAGTTTGCATTGATATAGTTTTGGTTGAAATTTGAATTATTTGTGGTAGAGATAGATTGATAAAATTTATTTTGAAAATAAATCAATCATCAGGAATCCAAATCGTTGAACCCTCATGTTATTTGGAATAAAAAAATAATAAATTAATGAGACATTTTCAATCCATTTAGATCCATTACTTAAACAAACAAAAAAAAGGAACAGTGAGTTTAGAGCAGTCCCCCTAATCTCACATGTTATCTGTGAAACATAGCCTATATTCCACTGGTACTGATGATTTTTCTAATTTATTAAATTAATTTTTTGACTCATATTGGGCATAATACTCGTAAAATGGACAAATAAACTATATAAAATGGCAGTTTTAATCATTGAAAATAATATTGAAGCCTTGAAAAGCATCTTTATCAACACTTGTAACTTACTTACCTAGGTCTATTCATGGGTAGAAATTTCATGGTTAATTACAAGTTTTTTGACAAGTCTTGTTCGTTACCATGCCAACGTTTGTGAAACACTTGTTCATAACTCACTTGACACATAAACACTTGGTCACTATTACTTGCCTCTAAACAGGATTCCAAGAGATTTTCTTATATCCACAGTTCCTTTCGAAAAGACACAATCTATAATATATTATAGATACACATGACAACATCAGCTGTTGGAGTGCACAAGGAAACCTTCTAACTTTTTGGAATCAGCTGTACGTATTTAGTTTAGATTATTTGCCTTTTTATTCAGGCTATAATATTATTGAGTTGTGTCGGCTGTTTGGATCGCCATCTTGTAACGTTTGAATGAACCGCTAATCGGGGAGGAGCTTGTCTAGGCCAATGGCAGTTGACGTTCACTGTGATTGGTTCAAGCAAACACCAAAAGCGGTGCTTGACTACTGTTAGGATGCGTTCATGTGGAAGCTTCGATCATCGCGATGATAGCTCTGCTTCTACCAGCTGTATTGTATTGTAGGCCTACAATCATTGACTATGGATATAAGTATTATACAGGGTGTTTCAGGAGGAGTGTGCAATACTTCTCAGGCTGATTCCTAACACCAAGTAGACAAAAAAGTTCCATGGGACCAACCCTCAAAAATGCTTTGTTACCGAGATAACAATGGCGGAAAATTGAGATTTTTCAAAATATATTAATTTTTCTAATTTTTTAGAGGTTTTAGTGAGGTTCAAAAATGATCAATTCCCATGTAAAATTAGCTGAGGAATTGAATGAAACCAGTTCCAAGTTTCTAACTTTAGCGGTTATCGAGATAATTGAAAAAATATGCTAGAAAACGCCATTTTTTCAACAATAAGGGTTATAACTGGATAAGGAATCCTAAAATTGTATTTTTTATTAATGGAAGTTGAAGAGAGTCGGATTCTCAACAAAAAATTAAATGGCGGCGATTGTGTAAATCTTACCCAAATCTCAGAAATGGCGATCAAAAATCGCAAAATTGACAAGAGTGATAAATTTGTGTTTGGTAGTGATTTTGCGATTTTTGATCGCTATTTCTGAGATTTACACAATCGCCGCCATTTAACTTTTTGTTTAGAATCCGACTCTCTTCAATTTCCATTTATAAAAAATACAATTTTATGATTCCTTATCCAGTTATAACCCTTATTGTTGAAAAAATGGCGTTTTCTAGCATATTTTTCCAATTATCTCAACAACCGTTAAAGTTACAAACTTGGAACTGGTTTCACTGAACTCCGCAGCTAATTTTACATAGGAATTCATTATTTCAGAACCTCACTAAAGCCTCTAAAAATTAGAAAAATTAATATGTTTTCAAAAATCTCAATTTTCCGCCATTGTTATCTCGGTAACAAAGCATTTTTGAGGGTTGGTCCCATGGAACTTTTTTGTCTACTTGGTGTTAGGAATCAGCCTGAGAAGTATTGCACATTCCTCCTGAAACACCCTGTATAAGACTTATATCCATAGTCAATGCTATAACGCATGTACAGAAGCAGAGTTATCATTAATGATGGAAGCTCCAACATGAACGCACCCTTATAAAATACTAATATAACGTACTAATATAAGTATTAAATACTATACCCTATTCACGATCACTTGAGACGAAATAAAAAAAATTTTTGCATGTACAGGTAGCTATTTTTGTTTGAGCTTGACGAAAAGCCAAGAACTGTGATTAGCTACAGCTGTTCGACTGCGGCCGACCGTCGTATGAAGTAACACCTCCCTTTACCCGCACACACGCGCAAAATGTTTGTTCATTTCGTCTCAAGTGATCGTGAATAGGGTATAGTATTTAATACTCCTACTCTTAACGTTCTAGTTTACTAGAAATTTATAATGGTGTAACAACAGAAACCGGTATCTCTATTTACTAATAAATCTGTGGTTTGACAGTATCTTGTCTTTTTAACCAATAGACAATACATCCCCAAATAATTATGGAAGTTATATCTGGGATCCATTCAAAATTCAGATATACAATGAACTATACAATGAAATATACTCTTTCAAAAAGTTTCTGGTCTACGATTCATTATGAAATGACTGTTTATTTATTCATTTATTCTCTTCGTGCATGTATCGCATCACAACAATCTGACAAGACAGTCGGCGAGAGCATGTCGAGAATCGATGATCTAATTCTGAACTAGGAAATTGCTACCCCTAACCAATCAGCAACCCTCCATTTTCTAATAAGAAAAAATCGGCTGATCCAATTTCCCTCACTGCACGTGTCAAGAAACAAGCGAGTATAATCTGTCCAAGCAAAGAAGACATTCCGGCAAGATGGGAAAATTACTCCAGCTCCATCAATATTGGTTCAAGAACTACAAATTTGGTTTCAAACTATAGATCAAAATGTGTCCTACAATTTGAGACCAAACGTATAATTTTTGAGCCGTTATTGACGGAGCTGGAGTCATTCTCCCATCTTTCCAGAATGTCTTCTTTGCTTGGACAGACTATACTGTTTTCAGGTTCTATTTCTGTTGGATAGCTTCAATGAAATTATTATTTCGAATGCTATACAGGGTGTTTCAGGAGGAATGTGCAATACTTCTCAGGCTGATTCCTTAGACCAAGTAGACAAAAAAGTTCCATGGGACCAACCCCCAAAAACGCTTCGTTACCGAGATAACAATGGCGGAAAATTGAGACTATTCAAAATATATTAATTTTTTGAATTTTTTAGAGGCTCTAGTAAGGTTCTAAAATAATCAATTTCTATGTAACATTAGCTGAGAAATTCAATGAAACCAGTTCCAAGTTTGTAACTCTAACGGTCATTGAGATAATTGTAAAAATATGCTAGAAAACGCCATTTTTCAACAATAAGGGTTATAACTGGATAAGGAATCATAAATTTGCATTTCATATTAATGGAAGTTGAAGAGAGTCGGATTCTCAAGAAAAAGTTAAATGGTGACAATTGTGTAAGTCTTACCCAAATCTCAGAAATGGGGATCGAAAATCGCAAAATCGCTACTAAACACAAATTCATCACTTGTGCTATGTTTTGTCAATTTTGCGATTTTTGATCGCCATTTCTGATATTTGGGTGAGATTTACACAATTGCCGCCATTCAACTTTTTCTTTAGAATCCGACTCTCTTCAACTTCCATTAATATAAAATACAAATTTATGATTCATTATCCAGTTATAACCCTTATTGTTGAAAAATGGCGTTTTCTAGCATATTTTTACAATTATCTCAATGACCGTTAGAGTTACAAACTTGGAACTGGTTTCATTGGATTTCTCAGCTAATTTTACATAAGAATTGATCATTTTAGAACCTTCTTAAAGCCTATAAAAAATTAATATATTTTGAAAAGTCTCAATTTTCCGCCATTATTATCTCGGTAACAAAGCGTTTTCGGGGGTTGCTCCCATGGAACTTTTTTGTCTACTTGGTCTAAGGAATCAGCCTGAGAAGTATTGCACATTCCTCCTGAAACACCCTGTATAGTAGATGCCAATGAATGCGCGGTTTGCGAATGTCTTTCAACTATGCTTAGCTCTGTTGAAACAGTCTGAAAACGGTCTGTGACTGTTTCAACTATGCTTAGCTCTGTTGAAACAGTCTGAAAACGGTCTGTGACTGAGGAAATATTTTGCTGAAGTGGTTCTCGACTAGATAGTCTCTCACAGACCGCTCAACGACTGTCCTGACAGAGCTGAGAATTGATAACAGTCATTCGCCAACCGTCAGTTGCGTTGATGCTTGCCTGAATTATCAGATGGACTGCTGTTTTGAACCCTTATCATATCAGTTTCAGTCTGATCTAGCAGAGAAGACTACCTGGCAAGATGGGAATATGACTCCAGCTTGGTCAATATTGGTTCAAAAATCATAAATTTGATCTCACATTGTAGATAAGAATGTTTTCTACAATTGAAGACCACATTAATGATTTTTGGACCAATATTGACCGAGCTGGAGTCATTTTCACATCTTAACAGAATGTCTTCTTTGCTCGACCAGACTATATCAGAACATGATATTCACAAATCTTGAATAACTTTTATTTATCAATTCTCTATTTTATTATGAATGAAATTTTATTAAATTCAAAAAATTGGTTTGATAATACTGTATACAAGAATATTCACAAATCTTGAATAACTTTATCAATTCTCTCAATATTTTACTATGATTGAACTTTTTTAAATGCACAAATTGATTTTATAAGATCAGTAAGAACTTTAATAAGTATTTAATAAACAAAGACTATTTTTTATAACAAGAGTAGATTGTATTTGATACAATTAAACAATCCAATTAAAAGGTATTGTATCGTATTTATTGTGTCAAGTATCAGATTTAATAAACTTTCGTATCTTCTTGAAATGAAATTCCACCGTGCTCACACAGCTCAAGATTACAAAAATTTTATTTAACTATGACAAATCAGGCAAATTTGTCGTAAAAAATCGGTTCACTTTGAAGACAATAGGCTGTAACGAGAAAAAATTACAGGAGCGAGCTATTGTGTTGAGTCTGTCCAAGCAAAGAAGACCCTCTGGCAAGGTGAGAAAATGAGTCCAGCTCGGTCAACATTGGTTTTAAAATGTTTTTGATTTGGTCTCAATCGTAGAAAACATTCTGATCTACAATTTGAGACCAAATCAATATTTTTTGAACCAATATTGACCGATTTGGAGTCATTTTCTCATCTTGCCAGAGGGTCTTCTTTGCTTGGACAGACTATAGGCTAGTGCTCTGAGCGAATGTGAAGTTCCTCAAATTGGCAATTTTTTCTGAAAATGCTTTTTGTAGAGGAATAGAGAAAAATGATAATAATTTGTATCCTTGACTCTTTTCAGTTGACCTTTTAGTTCTCAAAAATACTCTAACTCTCAAGCCTATATCACAACAGGCGAAGTTAGTTTGCTAAAGCTGGTGCCAAAAATCGAGGCGTTTTCGTCTGTTCCGAGTACATTTCCTAACGCATAGCCAGTAGGTTGATTAGACCAGCTGACTGGAAAAAACTCGTAAATCTATTCTCTAGCCAGCTGGTCCGGTGTATTTTGTCAGACATTATATCAGCTTTTGAGCTTTTGAAGCAGGTGAAGTGCCCGTATCTTTTACTGTGCACCACTTCACCGCCACTGCTTTTGAAACGCACAAGGAACAGACAAAACCACCTTAATTTTCAACACTAGCAGTATAGTTGTTTCGAGTAAGCAATATAATAGTTTTCAGGAGTTCTAGCAAAACAGTGATCAAATTGTCAACACAAAGTTTTAGCTAGATAGGAAACAAACTATACTCTATTCACGTTCACTTGAGACGAAATAAACAAACTTTCTGAGTGTGTATGTGTGCGTGTAATTATAGGGTGGCTACCTTAGCCACGACAAACCATAACCTGTAATCGACATAGCGTAGACACGTCATAGCATTGGCAATGCGTCGTCAATTTTTTTCGTCGGTACTGTGTCGTGTCGTTGGTATGGTTGGTTTACGCAACAGTAGCAGCCCTGTTCGTTTACGTTATGGGTCTGTTTATTTGGTCTCAAGTCACCATGAATGACGTAGAGAATGCTCGCAATCGCGTCTGAATGATCCATAAAACATTAAACAGCACTGGCGGCTCTTGCCCACGGAAGAGGTGAAGTGCTGTGCAGTAAAAGATTCGAGCACTTCACCTGTTTCGTGGGTACGAGCCGTCAGTATAAAACAGCTGATCATATGTTGATATTAATTGAAGTTAACTGCTGATCGCAGAATATTTTTGACAGAAGATGACATTACCAGTTCAATTTTATTGATAATATTGATTTTTGAATCCTATACTTTGTAATTCTTTGACGGTTGGATTTGATTGGCTTCTAGCAATCGGCTGATAATAATAGTTGGAATGATTATCAGAAGAGTATTATTAGAGATAATTATCAAAGTATGAAGAGAGATCTAATCGAATAGTATAGTCTGTCCAAGCAAAGAAGCCATTCTGGCAAGATGGGAAAATGACTTGGTCAATATTGATTCAAAAATTACAAATTTGGTCTAAAATTGTAGAAAACATTCTGATCCACAATTTGAGACCAAATTTATAATTTTTGAACCGATTTTAACCGAGCTGGAGATTTTCCCATCTTGGAAATTCCAAGGAATTTTCCCATCTTGCCAGAATGTCTTCTTTACTTGCTCAGACTATATTTTATGCAACGGTTGTATTATAATGTATTGAAGCACAATGGAGATTAAGGATTTCACAAAAGTTTCAGTGAGTCTTCTAAATATCTATTTAGAGTGCTTTTGAAATGTCAAATAAATTATGTCTTTGCGAAAAAATACATCTGTTGCATCTACTCTATTCAATCTATCAACTCAAGTACCCAACCATATCATGTATGATAAATCAATCACTGTCCTACAAATGAACTGAAATTCTTTAGTTAAAACACTAGTTAATTATTACTTAATTATTTACTATTTTTACTGTTATTTCACAATTAAATATCTATTCTGTATTGAAATTGTTCTGAACTTGTGATGAACAGTGAGAGCTTAATGCAGATGATTTAGGACTCATAAGATTTATTAGTCAAATTTTATTTACAAATCCAAATATAATGAGATCGCTCAGTAAAAAAAAATCAGAATTGAATTATCTTCAATTTGGTTCAATTATTCAAAATAAAACTTGATCATTTATGTTGAAACTTATGAAAAAATAATGCTGAGATTGATAATTATCAACTTACAAATCAATCAACTCAATATCGAATCTGCACTCAATATAATCATAAAAAACTCCCTCGTTGTTAGAGTCATTGTCCTCGGCGTTACAATCATCGTCCGCGTTGTTAGAATCATCATCCTTGGCATTAGAGTCATCATCCTTCGTGTTAGAGTCATCATCCTCAAAAATACTTCTGGGTATCACAGCTAAAACGACATTTTCTGGAGGTAGTGTGGTGTTAATTTTTCTGTGAATGTATTTGGACTCATTCTTGAAAACTGGATTGTCGGATGTCAATACTTTGTTCTCAGTTTTGATAACCATTATTTTTCCATCCAAGAATAAGCTTGTATTTGGCTGAGCTTCGCAAGAAATGTATTCATCATGAACTGTCCATTGTATTGTAAGGAGGAGGACTTGCTTACAAGAAGGATTTTCTGTCATCTCTGTATTTGTTTCTAGAAAAAATGTTATTTGAGGATCGGATCTGTCTTTGATATCAATTACAATTTCACGATAAAATATTCTTTTAAACTTGTTAGGGAAAAACGGGAGTTTTGTGAAATTTCGAGAATCCTGTGTCATAGAAATTGTATTAGAGATCATTTCTGGGTTAAACTTCATCTTATGCAAAGCGATTTCAAGTTTTTCTTGTTGAGTAAGCAGTTTGGAGGGTGCAATTTTGTCTACAATCTCATCTGAACTGATTGTGAGGAATCTGATGTGTTTTTTGAGATTGTTAAATTTGGTCGTGACACAATCACTGGGTATATTTTGACGTACTACTTCAGCTTCAGCCCATTGCTCAAAAAGTTCATACAGTTCAATTTCTGAATTTAGATTCAATGAGGGGGATTTGAGAATGAATTCGATTGTTTGAAAACTGGCGAGTTTAAAGTAATTGTTAGCTAATGCCTCATCGGTCCTCTCTACAATCATATCAAAACACAATTTGTGAAACTCAGTTATCTCGTTTGTGAGGCAACAATCTAAGAATTCTAACACTTCCGATGTTTGAATTTTACTTTCCACAAATTTGGCACACACAACTGTGAGATCTTCAAACATGTATTTTCGTGCAGCAAGAAATGTTTCAAGTGCGTGAAAAACCGATATGAAACAAATCTCACCAGTGTAAATAAATGTTTTCATACCTCTAAAGCCATCTGGATCCAAGTCTTCAACACGCACAGAATCTTCTTTAAGGTTTCCAAAGAACATGGCTTGAAATACATCACTCGCAGTGCAGAAAATTATCTTATGTCCTTTGATAACTACTTGATCGGGACCAACAATAAACTCACAGTCACTGTTCAAATCACTGGCAGCCAAACTTTGAAAGCGTTTTATCAAATTGTTTTGAGTTTGAATATCTGAGCACATTGTTTTGTCTGAATTGTTCATGATCAAACTGATAATAAATTGAATTGAAACGTAAAGAGATTGAACAATTGAAGAGAATACTTGTATCACTTGAGAAAACTACTAATGTTATTGAAATTATCAATCGTACTGCAGAACAGAATAAATTATAGGTTAGTTTACGCTAGACGGCTCATTAGTTTTTCCCAGCCAAATAGTTTCAATAAATTGCTCTCAGCATTCCAGTAAAGTCTTTTATCTAAAGTAATAACGTAATTCAACAGATGAACATTGAACCAAACCGATTTCAAGAATAGTATTGTCAAAAATCACTTGAAAATTATAACTACCAAATCACTACCGATAATAAATTAGGTTAGAATGAAATGATGATAATTCACTACTTATCGTTTTGCTGTTGTGTTGTGTGCTTGTGTGCGGGCGCAAGTGTACAGTCTGTTCAAGCAAAGAAGACATTCTGGCAAGATGGGAAAATTACTCTAGCTCTGTCAATATTGGTTCAAAAATTATAAATTTGATCTCACATTGTAGAGAAGAATGTTTTCTACAATTCGAGACCAAATTAATAATTTTTGAACAAATATTGACTGATCTGGAGACATTTCCCCATTTTGCTAGAATGTCTTCTTCGCTTGGACAGACTGTACTCCAGTTCTGGTTCCCCCACTCTTTCAAGCAAAACAAATTATACACAGTTCGCTCCCAGGATACGTATCTTACAAAAGATACACAAGTCTTTCTCACTGGCGGCTCGTACCCACGAAACAGGTAAGATAACCTGTCTCAAATAATTATTCAATATTTGTGTCCACTTTGAAATATTCTTTCTAGAAGTTCAATAAGGTGTAACATGTTTGTAATGGGAGAACAAAGCCTTTAAATTTCAAGATTCTCCAATTGAACCGTGGACCAATGGCGGCTCGTGCCCCTGAAACAGGTGAAGTGCCCGTATCTTTTACTGTACAACACTTCACCTGTTCCGTGGGCACGAGCCGCCAGTGCCGTGGACACACAACATAAAATTATTTGAAATGATTTGATAGGAATAAACTGAGTAATGAGGTTTTTTAAAATAAATTCGCGTCTCTTCTACTGCACGCCAAAGTATAACACAAATATAATTATAATATAAACTTGTTAGCATAGCATCGAATTTATTTCCTCCAAACAAAAGCAATATAATAACACAATAATTTTATAAGATTGATAAATAATACAGGAAAGTTCTATCGAATAAATTAACACTCACTCTCTCACATCTATAAAGGTTCATCTATGGAAAAGCCTGCAAGGTGGAACCTAAGTGTGGACTTAATTGAGTTGCTAAAAATCTATTAATTCCTCTAAATTCATTTATTCGTTCAATAATATTAATTTATTCGAACCCTGGAAACTTGTAGAACTAATTTGGCTCTCGATCCAAATGATTGTCAATGCAATTGATCGAATGAATTGGAAACTTTGAAATTAATTAGATAAGTAAATTTTAAAACAGATTATTTCAGTAAATTTGAACTAGATAATAAGTGAAATTGAGTGAGATGTAAGTGCGGGTTTGAGACTAAACTCTCGGGAAAGTTATCTAAAAAGAGAAGCCTTTTATTTCCCAACAAATGCGATTTAACGTTCTCGAAACTTGACAGACAGTAGATCTCGAAACTAGACTTTATATTATTCTCAAATTCACATTATCACATTACAACAACGCAAATCACAAAACCTTTAGAATCATTTCGGCTATTAATGGAGCTCGTTCACATAATGAACTAAATTCAAATTCAAATTCAAAATCAAATTCAAATTTTATTCATTCCTTGCACAATATTACAGAAAATAATCAAATTGACATGTTCAATGTTAATACAAAAAATTGAAGTACAAGAGAATGTAAAGCTCACAAGACTTAAGTCCGTTCGTGAGCTTAATTTAAAAAAAAGTTGATTAACTTGAATAACTAGAAAGTAAATTATAACAAGAATGAAGAAGATAGAATGAAATACAGATGAATGTAGAACTAAAGGAAAATAAGTATAGGTAAAACAAAGTTCACAGTGAAGTTGCACAGAATAAAAAATGCATAGACTAGGCAGCACAGCACAAAGATGAATAATAGTGTAATTTCTAAAAGAAAAAAAAAATTTAAATGATTTATAATTCAGTGGAGAAACAGTGAATGAGGTTTAACTAACCAAGCTAAAGTATTATATTACCAAATATATCAGTGGATGTTTTGATCCATGTGATGGTTTTCTTCTTTAATTTACTTATCGGAGAGTTTGCAAGCAATTCATGGGGGATGAGATTTACAAGCCTTTCACACCTATATGGAAATTGCATCCTACAAACACTCAAATTTGTTTCAATCAGATTTGAAGTCCAAAAAATTCGACGAGTATTGTATGGAGTGACCCGGGTATTGAAGAGATTCTTATTATTTATTAAATATAATGTTAGGTTTTTTAAATAGAGCTGTTTGATTGATAGTATACTGCTTTCCTGAAAGAGTGTCCTGGTCGGGTATAGCCGCGGCTTGTTAAGTGCAACTTTTATTATATGCTTTTGCAGGTTGAAAACCTTACTAATATGTCTTTCCGCTGCACCTCCCCAAACTCTGATTCCATATTGAAGCACAGATTGTGCATAGGCGAAATATGTCATTTTGGCAAGCTGTGGCAGTTTCAGTTGGCTTATTCTATAGAACTTATTTATTAGAAATTTGGTCTTATGGCATAATGACTGAATATGGGAATCCCATCTCAAATGCTGGTCAATCATTACTCCCAAATATTTAACATACTTGGAGTCCTCTAGTGAAGGACAGTCGCAGCCCGAAACTTGGGAATCCAATTCATCACAATCATACTTGTGAATTTTCAAGGTTAGTTGATTCACTGGCTGAGTAGCAGCATTCGGTGTGAAGGTCATAAAGGAAGACTTTTTATAGTTTAAAGTAAGTGTATGGTTGTCAAGCCAAGCTTTGACCACCAAAAAAACCCTTCTCAGCTGAAGCTCTAGCTGCATCCCAACTTTCACCAGAAAAAATTAATGTAGTATCGTCGGCAAAAGAAATTGCTTGACCATTATCCAAGTTCAGGTTCAAGAGATCATTAATATATATTAAAAATAGGATTGGAGAAAGGACCGTACCTTGTGGCAAACCATAGTCAAGAATATATTCAGTACTGAATTTATTTCCATTTGATAATATTTGTGACCGCCCTCCCAGGTAACTTGAGAAGAGATTCAAGGGCAAGCCTCGAATTCCAATGCAATTGAGCTTTTCTAATAGTTTAGAATGTGGAATTGTATCAAATGCTTTTGTGAGGTCCATAAATATTGCAATAGACTTCTTACCTCTACCAAAATTCTCGGTTAAAGTCTTTACTAGCATCGAGATAGCATCCTCTGTGTTTTTGCCTTCTTGAAAACCAAACTGGCTAGGGTGAATAAGGTTTTTTGCTTTCAAATAGCGAATAAGTCGCCTTTTGATTATTTTTTCCATCACTTTGGATAGACCACTGAGCAAGCTTATTGGGCGATAATTTGTAGGATTTTTAGCATCACCAGATTTATACAAAGGTACGATCTTCGCTATTTTGAATTCATCCGGAAAGAATCCTTCTTCAAAGCATTTGTTAATGATAATATTTATAGGTTTAGCAACGTAATGAGCTATTTTTTTTAAACAACTGTTACTAATGTTATTTATGCCGGGTGCCGAGTTGGATTTAAGTTCTTTTATTGTTTGAATAATCTCTAATTCATTGGTTGGGAATAGGAAAAAGGAGTTCTGAAGGTCAATTTGTGGGTTGTGAGAATAACGTTGACGGGTTTGAGGGTGTATATTTCCATTGTATAAATTAATAAGAAAACTTGGATTTACACTGGATTTATTAAGATTTAAAACTATATTGTTGACGTAGCTTGAAACTCAAGAGAGGAGAAACCTGCTAAAAATTCCCAAATTAAACCTTGTTTGAAGACGCCCTCCTGTTTGAAATTATCAATCTCCAACAATCTTGTCCGAGAAATTTTACAATCTTCCCCCCAGCCACCACCTACTCACTCACACCTGAACGGCAATTTTGTTCTCAGACCCCATCCCACTGGCAGCTCGTGCCCACGAAACAGGTGAAGTGCTCTACAGTAAAAGATACGGGCACTTCACCAGTTTCGTGGGTACGAGCCGCCGGTGCTCCATCTCTCGGTTACGCACGCTAGTGCAGCCATCTTGTCTTGATTTCCCCGGGGTGTGTTTGTATGGTATACCATTGCTACATTAGCCACTCTCACTTTGAAATTATTATTGCTGAATTAACTCATACAGTCCGTCCAAGCAAAGGAGACCCTCTGGCAAGATGGGAAAATTACTCCAGCTCGGTCAATATTTGTTCAAAAATTATAAATTCGGTCTCAAATTGTAGATCAGAATGTTTTCTACAATTTTAGACCAAATCAATCATTTTTGAACCAATATTGACCGAGCTGCAGTCATTTTCCCATTTTTCCAGAGGGTCTTCTTTGCTTGGGCAGTCTATACAATTTTCACCATGCCTTCAAGGCGGTTTCATAGTGTTAAACTTGAATAAATAAAGCTGATATCAAACAGTTTGGCGGATGGCGAGTGGCTGTTATTGATTCTAAACTCTGTTAGGACAGTCTCAAACTGTCTCCGAGAGCAAATTCGGATAGCTGAGGTCACTCTCGTTTAGATGTACTCTCGGAGACAACTCTCCGACTGTCCTGACAGAGCTGAGAACTGGTAACAGTCATTGGAAAACCACCACAGTTTTTCGCGTCTGTCGAAGCAAAGAAGACATTCTGGCAAGATCAGAAAATTACTCTAACTCAGTCAATACTTGTTCAAAAATTATAAATTTGCTTCCAAATTGTAGGAAACATTCTTATGTACAATTTGAGAACAAATTCATAATTGTTGATCAAATATTGACCGATGTAGAGTAATTTTCTTATCTTGCAAGAATGTCTTCTTTGCTTGGAAAGACTACGTCTTTTGTATGCTGTTGGATGAGATAGATAATAATAGGTATGCTGTTTGTATGTTGAAAATAAACAACACATTAAACTCGGATTTAAATAAAACTTGGATTAGTGATGTAGTCTGTGTGATGTAGGTTTAAACATAAACAACACGTAAACCGTGGATTTGGATGTTGAGATTGTTGAGCAAGCTTTGAAAACTTGAGCTTTGAGATGTTGTAAGCTCACTTCACAATGTAAAATCATTGTGTATGGATATAAGCACATACCACTAGCGCCTCGTACTCACAGTACAAGTGAAGGGTCCGTATATTTTACTGTACAGCACTTCACCTGTTTTGTGGGCACGTACAATGGTACAATTTAGACTACAAAATAATAATTATGGATATAATATTGGAATAGACCTTTGTCGTATAGTCTGTTCAAGCAAAGAAGACCCTTTGGCTAGATGGGAAAATGACTCCAGCTTGGTCAATATTTGTTCAAGAATTATAAATGTGGTCTTAGTAGGAGCTCATATTGTTTCCTACAATTTGAGATCAAATTTATGATTTTTGAACAAATATTGACCGAGCTCGAGTCATTTTCCCATCTTGCCAGAGGGTCTTCTTTGCTTGAACATACTATAGTAGCATGTACATTTTTTTGATTTCTACAGATATCGCATGATCACGTTTTAAGTGACTCTTTAGAGCCCAGTTCCGATACCACAATTTTTGAACGTCCGATTTTTTGTTCTCTTAAAAAAATTTACTAGTTTGAAATGAACTAGGCAATCACTTCTATGTGTCTCTAGTTTGCCAAGCTTCATTCAATGCATAAAAAACTATAATGAGAACAAAAAACCGGACGTTCTAAATTCTCTATATGTGGAACGGAGATTGAGTTCGACATATAGTCTGTCGAAGCAAAGAAGACCCTCTGGCAAGATAGGAAAATGATTCAAGCTCGGTCAATATTGGTTCAAAAGTTATGAGAATTATACTCATAATTATAGATGGGATTATATTGGTTCAAGAATTATACTTCTTCTTCTTCTTCTTCTCCTTCTTCTTCTTCTTCTTCTTCTTCTTCTTCTTCTTCTTCTTCTTCTTCTTCTTCTTCTTCTTCTTCTTCTTCTTCTTCTTCTTCTTCTTCTTCTTCTTCTTCTTCTTCTTCTTCTTCTTCTTCTTCTTCTTCTTCTTCTTCTTCTTCTTCTTCTTCTTCTTCTTCTTCTTCTTCTTCTTCTTCTTCTTCTTCTTCTTCTTCTTCTTCTTCTTCTTCTTCTTCTTCTTCTTCTTCTTCTTCTTCTTCTTCTTCTTCTTCTTCTTCTTCTTCTTCTTCTTCTTCTTCTTCTTCTTCTCTTCTTCTTCTTCGTCTTCTTCTTCTTCTTCTTCTTCTTCTTCTTCTTCTTTTCTTCTTCTTCTTCTTCTTCTTCTTCTTCTTCTTCTTCTTCTTCTTCTTCTTCTTCTTCTTCTTCTTCTTCTTCTTCTTCCTTCTTCTTTCTTCTTCTTCTTCTTCTTCTTCTTCTTCTTCTTCTTCTTCTTCTTCTTCTTCTTCTTCTTCTTCTTCTTCTTCTTCTTCTTCTTCCTTCTTCTTCTTCTTCTTCTTCTTCTTCTTCTTCTTCTTCTTCTTCTTCTTCTTCTTCTTCTTCTTCTTCTTCTTCTTCTTCTTCTTCTTCTTCTTTTTCTTCTTCTTCTTCTTCTTCTTTGTGGACAAAAACATCATTTTAGTGGTAATATAGCTTGAAAATTAAAAGGATAAGCATTATTCATATTATTGTAGCTCAATACTCAAACCTCCATTGTCATTTTCATTATCCCAAATTAATACTGATAGATAGATAGATGCTCCTGAAAATTAAAAAAATCAATCTATGCCATTATAAATGTAAGAAGCTTATGGAAGCCTCTGTGAAGTCACCGAATATTATAATTATAAAATCATTATTGAGTTTGCAGCCAACAATGAGATGGCTCCTTCAGTTCCTTGTATCTTCCAACTGTTGATTTTGTCACACAGGAATTGAATAATCATTTATTTTAATGGAAAACTCCCATAAGATTGTTTGTTTGTTTGTCCATGGCGCAACATCCCTATGAAGAGCCTAGGCCTACCAGCTGGTTGCCAGTTTCATATTCACCAAACTTACAGTCCATCCAAGCGAAGAAGACACTCCGGCAAGACAGGACAACGACTCCAGCCCGGCCAATACCGGTCTAAAAGCCATAAATTCTCAAATGAACCCACAGCCCCCGAACCAACACCGACCGAGCCGAAGCCACCCCCACCCCGCCAGAATGTCCTCCCAGCCCGGATAGAAAACACAGCAGGCGAATAATCATCAACCAGGATAGAAGTAACGTGTGGTTAGCACGTCGAACCTCTCAACCATAAGCCAGTCTTCACAACCAAGTGAAGATGCAGAACACCTCTGAATAACATGCAGTTAATCAGTTAGAGTGTAATGCAACAATTACTATTCCTTTACTAACGACAGCCAATCTCCCAAAAGATTATTATAATGAAATCCTTTTAAGGAGTTCCAGCTTCTGATTTCGTCACACAGAATTTGATCATTTTTCAAATTTTTCATGAGAGTACCATTGTAATGCAACTGATTTCAATGGATATCCAATAGTTTCTTACGGAAATTACCTCTCCTTATTCAACTGGTCTAATGATCTCTATTCGAACAATTTTGTAGTGGTTATTGTTAGGAGTTTAGTGAGAGATTCTCTCTTTAGTATGGAACTCTTACTAGGCTCTTCTCTTTCAATCAAGAGAGGGGGAAATAGAGAGAGGGAGAAGAGATTGATTGATTGATTGATTGATTGCCTTTATTAAGGGCGGAGTTAGGACTCTTGGTCCTCTCTACCACACAACCCTTTACAATATATACAATAATATACAGTTATCAAAATACATCAAAATTAATGATCATACAGTAGAAAGAATATTGAATAGAGTATGTAAATAAAACAAAATAGGAAAAAATAAGTAATACGAACTAAAAATAGTTAAATATATAATAAGAAAAATATACAAGTTTCCTTTTCTCACCATTCACTCACACACATGCACACTAGCCATATGGAGAAATACTCCACCGTATACTTTGATATAATCAGTATTGAAGAAATATCAAAATAAGAAAATAAATGAATATGAGTTCGAGAACAAATGCTATGGAGATGGAATATCTTTTAGACAACTTAACTTTCTCACACCTGAGCTGCTCCTCCCCCCTTCAGCCATTTCGAAACTGCCACGCCAAACTGAGCTCGGCCATTCACATTCTTAATAGATGGTGGTAATTCATTCCAAGTACGGCAAGCCGTAACATGGAAAGACTTGTTGTACATTGAGGTTCTGTGATGAGGAATTACCAATAACTGTGAACCATGTCTAGTACCTCGTCCACTCCGCTCTCTTATAAAGACAAACTGGTCTGCTAAATATCCAGGACATTTGGTATGTATCAAATCATAAAGCAGTTTCAGCATGTGATACTGTCTCACAGGTTTGAGCCTCAGCACATCCAGCTGCTGGAAGTATGGACTGATATGATCATCCCGTCTGAGATTAAAAATGTAACGGACACAGTAATTCTGAGCTCTCTGCAGACGTTCAGACAAGATAACACTCATGTCATTGACAACAATGTCCGCATAATTAAAATAAGGGAAAATCAATGATTTGACCAGCATCACTTTTACGCGGAAAGGTATGCAGTCACCAATCTTCTTCAGGGAGTGAATTCCTGCAAATACTTTATTACATGTAACATTTATTTGTTCAGTCCAGTCAAGAAACTTGTCAATTGTTAAACCTAAGTTTTTAACGGAGTCATTGTAAGGTAAGTTTTGATTATTGATTCGAATGAAAGGTCCGCTATTAAAGTCAATCCCTCGGCGTGAGGTAAGCTTAGTGTAGCCAATAATAATTGCTTTGGACTTTGCTTCATTAATTTTTAACCCATGTCTGTGAGTCCAGTCAGTTAGAACGGCAAGATCCTGATTCATTTTGTCAACTGTTAATTGAAAGTCATTCAAGTCAAAATGAATGTACATTTGCAGGTCATCAGCATACAGATGTAATTTGGAGTATTGTAATACATTGATAACATCGTCTATATAAATACTAAATAACAGGGGACCCAGGACGGAACCTTGGGGAACACCTCTGTCAACAATATCCTGATGATCGGCCATTGTAATTTACAGACTGACAGCGATTGCACAGGTATGAGCTGAACCATTCAACCACGTGAGCAGAAAATCCAAGGTTCCTGATTTTTTCAGAAGCAGAGGATGATGGACACAATCAAAAGCTTTGCTGTAATCAATCAGGACCAGCATTGTAGCCTGTCTTTGGTCCATAGCTCGTCGAATGTCATCAGTGACACAAAGCAATGCAGTGGTGGTGCTATGACCCTTTCGAAAACCAGACTGGAATTTGTTTAGAGAGTCATTTGCAGTGAGATGACTATTGATCTGATGATGAACTATTCTCTCCAAGCCTTTAGACAAAGAGGAAAGTATATGTATGGGTCTATAATCTGCAGGGGAAGTGGGATTTGGAATTTTATTCAAAGGCAGAACTGCTGAATATTTCCAGTAGGTTGGAAAAACTGCAGACATAAGTGAAGAGTTGTATAAATGAGTTATAATGGGAAGAGTGACAGGAAGGGTAAATTTTATGAATTTTATAGGGAGACAGTCCTCACCAACTGCATTGCTCGTGATTCGGGTTAGAACTTGTAAAACTTGGAATTCACTCACTTCAGAAAACTGGAACTCATTTTCCAAACCATTAATCTGAAATTGATTTGTATATGCTTGTGCACCATTGTCACTAACTGGTATGTTACAGAAAGAAGAGTTGAGCTCTTCAAGACCATGTGAGATTCGTGCAGCACCCTTCTCCTTCCCCAATCCCATACCCTTCACAGTCTTCCAAACAAAAGAAGAAGATCTGTTGTTGGTCAGAAGTGTACGAAAATATAGGGATTTGGAGTTACGAAGTTTCAACTTACAACGGTTCCTGAGAATCTTGTACTCGCCAAATATTATTGGACACCTGGTTCTTCTAGCCAATCTGAATTTTCTGTCTCTTTCATTCATAAGCTGTCGAATATCCGGCGTGATCCATGGGGCTGGGCTCCGTGTGACTTTTTTGTGTTTTAAAGGAACATGTTTATCGAATAAGCCACACATGAGCTGCTGGAATAAATCTAATTTAATATCTATGGAATCAGCCTCATAAACATGATGCCAAGGAACACTGAATAGATCATTAAATAACTCTAAGTAATTGATATTTTTATAATCACGGTAGCTGATTATTTTTGGCTGTGGTTTGGGAGTTTGAAGAGCATATATACAGTAAATAAGATCATGGGCTGAAAGACCTGGAACCGGTATCTGCCCGTGATGCTTAATAGCCTCACTATCACAGACAGCAATCAGATCTAACAGTGTGTTAGAAGTTGCTGTGTGGTGTGTCGCCTGCAGGGGGAGAATAGACATATTGCAGGTGAAAAAAATTGTTCTTAACTGCGTCAGGTCAAAAGTGTTACGTCCCAACAGGTCCGTGTTGAAATCTCCCATCACAATAACATGACTGTAAGTTGGCATGCACTGTAAGAGAGCATCTTCAAACTCACACATGTAACCGATATGGGGAGGCCGATAACACACGCCTATCAAAACCTTAGTACCCCGAAATGAAATTTCTATAAACATAAATTCTGGCCTACTAGGTCTGGAATTATCTGACTTCAACAATACTTTGGTGTCAAGATCCTCCCTTACAAAAGCAGCCACTCCCCCACCATTTTTATGGAGCCTATCATTCCTAATAATTTTAAAATTACTAATTTCAATTGCCTTTGATGAAATGGAAGGTTTCAGCCAGGTCTCAGAAATTAGAACCACATCACATACCCGTGTACTAAACAAATCACGACATTCATCAATGTGACACTGAAGTGATTGTGCATTCACGTGACACACTTTTAGAAATTTTTGGTAATGTGAAAAAGCCTGTTGAATCAAGCTCTTAGTGTTTGGCGTGGCCGCACTGTTATCCGCCATAAGGTTGACATGACCACGAGCAGAGGCACAGCAGGGTGCGAATCAAGCTAATCAAGACATTGTTCTCTTGGAAAATTAAAGTTTTGATACTTTCACTCAAGCACTCACACACATTCATACAATTTTTTATAAGGGCATAAAATAATTGAAAATTAAAAGTCATAATGACAGAAAGTCCGAGCAGAATTAATCAAAGTAATGAAATAAGTTGGACAGTTTAACAATAGAATTCAATACTGTACTATCGAACAGCGATAAGAGCTATTTCGGTTTAGCAAAGAATTTGTTATATATTCCATCAATGGAATAATTATTAGAGAATTAAATTCAAATACAGCAATTAATTTCAATACATATAAGCAGTCTATAAAGAATAGCAAGTTCATTTCACAATGCATAAAAATCGTAATGGAGAAATTCATTCAATAAGCTTTGTAAAATAAAAAAAAAAATAATTAACAGACCCACTGAAACGAGAATAAATTAAATATCCTGATGATAAGTCATCAATTAAGAATTAGAGACAAAATTTTGAAATGAACAATTATTAAAAAAATAAATAAATAAAATAAATAAATAAATGAACGATCATTTAACCAATGACCGGCGAACCAATTACTCATCAGCAATATTAATAATTTTTGGTTGGCAAGCAAAAGAAAAAAAAACCATTAACTGATTCATCAATAAGAAAGTTTAAAACTGAGCAAATAATAACAAGATAGAATAATTATCATGTAAAATATGAAGATATTATCAACAGTATTGTATACTTCAAATCCAATAATGAAGCAAAATATCAACTAAAGATAATTTAAAACAAAATTAATTCAGCCAAATGGAATATTAAAAAGTCGGAACCAATTATATTATTAATTTTATGAATAAAATTCGAAACCATCACTTTTAATTTGATGAAAAAATAAAAATAACATCAAAAGAGGCTACAGGAATTTTAAAAAATTAAAAAAATTAAATTCGAATAAATTTGTACCAAATAAAAGAAACATATTGATTGTGATCTGTAGCTGATAAAACTTGGAAAAGACAAAGAATGAGAATATATTATAAGAGTTTTGCATAACAGTACTCCCACAGTGAAGAAGTAGAGGGACTAGCTCGGCAAGCAGGCCAATCACCAAACAGATTCATCAAACAAATCAGAACCAGCGATCAAAGAAATTTTGTATTATTCAAATACTGAAGTGAAAAAAAAGAAAAACGATACATAAATATTGATTAATTTCATGAGTGGCCACAACAATAGTTTGAGAATTATTGCAACAATAAAATAATTAATTCACATTATATGTCATGATTCAATGAATCCTTGTAAATCTTCCAGTAAGTAATAAAGACATTTAATAGCAATAATACCCAAATATTATTATGAAGTTCCATAAAATCATTATGTGGCCTTCTAAAGTAGAATTTCAGGAAAAATGTCAGAAATTAATTCAATATAATTATAATTAATAAAAATTAGAAATGGAGAAACATTCAAGGCATGTGAAAACAATGAGCGTTCGTGTAATCACTCATGATTGTTCTAATTTATTAGTTGTACTGTGCTTCTTTCCTTCAGAATCAATCCAATAGATTATACCATCATATGACCAGACACTTTTGTAGCCGAATTGTTCAACGAAAGAATTGTAGATCTGTAACCTGCGCCGAGTCAAGTCCTCTTTGAGTACAATGCCTGACCCCTGTAGTTTTTTCTTCACCGAGAACACTGCGCGTCGCTGGCGATAGCTGACGAACTTGACTATTATGGGTCGTGGTCGGGGTCGCGGACCAGTGGAGGAAACCGCGTCAGCGGCGGTGTACTTTCGGCCGACACGGTGCGAGCGATCGATGTCTTGAAGCTCGATATTCACACCTAACTTCTCCCTACAAAAATCGATCACAAGCTGGTCAGTGTCCTCATTTGGTGATTCGGGAACACCAAACACACGAATATTATTTCGTCTCTGATATTGCTCCATATCGTCCATGACACACACAGAATTTTCATCTTTTTTCTTTAGCTCCTTTTTTAAAGATGCTACCTCTGTTTGGAGATCAACAATTTGTTTAATAGCAGAGTTCAAGGAAGCTGTTAGACCCGCAATAACTTTTTCAGACACACTGGCTATCATTTCACTAGCGAGTCTTTCGTATACCTGACCGTCCGCAAGGAATTTACTGATAATATTGTTTTCAATACTAGTGATAACTGCCGGCGAAAGAGAAGAACAGTCGATCTGCTGAGAGCGAGACTCCCTAGCCAACATTGCAAGAGTGGGGGAAGTCGGCTCTGGCTGCTTATCCGAACTCAATGCTGAGGATGATTGTGACGATGCCTTATCAGCCTTGTTCAACTGAGAATTGGACTTTTTTGGCGACCTAACCATGTTTGACAATGTATTAAATCACTGATAACTGTCACCTCACGACCGTCACAGAGTTAAGATTCCACCACAGACTAGAGCGTGAAAAGCTGCACGAAATGATACCACTTTGAAAGTAACATTCCAACTTGTAACTAACGTAATCGAAACAAACGAAGAGCTCGAACTTGTATCAACGTCTACTCGGATTCTGTCATCTCCGAGAGAGGAGAGAGAGAGTGAGAGATCAGTTAGTACGCTCTCAAGCTAATGAAGCATCTGTCACCTCTCTCTGTGATGCTCCAAACCAGCCGTGGGGTAGTCTGTCCAAGCAAAGAAGATATTCTGGCAAGATGGGAAAATGACTCCGCTCGGTCAATATTGGTCCTAAAATTATAAATTTGATCCCAAAATATTCTGATCTAAAATTTGAAATCTAATTCATAACTTTCGAACCAATATTGACCGAGCTGGAGTCATTTCCCCCTCTTTCCAGAATGTCTCCTTTGCTTTGACAAACTGTAATAAGGGTATGAGTGTGATAGGGTTGGGAGGGTTTTTCAAAGAAAACCGGAGTGGGTGGGATACGTGACAAGTGGCGCTCCTAGCGGTCAACTCGCCAACTAATCGTCGTTCCAGAATAATTTCACATCAGTTGATGTCGGGCGCTTGTACTGACGCGTGCGTGCGTGTGGTCGTTGTCACGTGGTTTGACCGGCCGTTAAATCTGCGGTTAGTGGTGATCGTTGATTAACACTGCGTGAAAAATTACAGACGAAATGATTAGGTGTTGAAGTTTGTCTTTGAAGTGATGAAGTTTGCCTTGAAGTGATGAATTTTGCAATGAGTGATGTACTTAACAAGTCAGTGTGTTGAAGACTGATGTGAATTACAATTCAATTGCTATATCTGTCGTTCAATTCATGATTCCAATGATTGCTAGTGATCGATTACGAGTGGAAAAAGACAATATTGGAGCTGATAAAAAGCTGTATTTAAATAATTATTAGTTGATTTGTTACAAAATATTTCAAAATAAGGAATTCCTAGTGAATTTTCAGATGAATGAACGTCAAATAGTACACTTATGAAGATAGTAACTATCAACAAAGTTATATGAATTTCAAAGAGTATAACTGAAAAAATGAGAAAATATGAAAAATGTGAAAAAATATCGGAATGAATAGAAATGAGCGTAACAGAATGAATGAAGTTTGTAATAGTGAATTTTGTCGTGGAGTGATACATTTAAGAAGTAGATGCGTTCAAGACTAATGTGAATTGCCATATCTGCAGTTATACGAATTAATTTATCGAATTTGTTTGTAGCATGAATGAAGAACCCTCAGGCTAACAAATTCAATAATGAAAATCTTATCCAATATTTATATATATGTGATTATTGGTTTATAATAAATTTTATTGCAGAGTGAATCGTAAACCAATTGAAGGAAAAAAATTATTGTCCCATGAATTGTGATGTTTCTAACCAGTTGGGAGAAGTCGATCAATCTCTTGTGTGAAATATTCACCTGTTTTAGTTATGTTTGTTGCAATCTTTTTTGTTTAATTTGAATTGAAGATTGGATAAAAATTTCCCTCACAACTTACAAATCAAATCGTTAAACGTGAGTATGTTTCAATAGTTATTCAGTGTTGTAAGAAGTTTCAGTGTGTGATTATTGTAAGTGTTAAGTGTTTGAAATCTCGAAAGAAAAACAAAGTCCAGCAAAATGTGGTGGAGCAGTGCAACTTTATTGGCTGTGATCAGTTTCTTGCAGCAGTCTGTTTCTGCAAACAATTTAGGTAAGGTTCTCCAATTCTTTTCAACTTTTTCTCAAAATTATAACGAGCACTTCATAAAATACCGCTTCTTCATCTTCACCTTATTTTTATCTTCAGTCGTTCTACATCGAAGAGTAAGCCTACAACAGGAAAATTAATACAAACAAAACAAAAAGGAGTTTTTGTATAAGTTTTATTTCAACACTCAAGCTCTTTTAAATAAATATTACTGTACTTTAGTATTTGAACTTGAGTATTAAGCATACTAGTATTCCTTTTTTGAAACCAGGTGTGGTTGGAGAAAGAACAAAATGGAAATAAAAATAGGTTGCAATTCAGGCAGCAAGTAAAAATTTGAGAATTAGGGTGATAGAACTACTATAAATACTATACTAGAAATACTATACTAGAAATACTATACTAGAAATACTATAGAACAAATCAAAGTTGGGAAAAATGTAAAGTGGATTCAACCACTAGCGGCTCGTGTCCACGTAACAGGTGAAGTGCTGTACAGTAAAAGATACGGGCACTTCACCGGTTCCGTGTGTACGAGCCGCCAATGATGTAAAGTGGATGCAGCTTTGCTGAACATACAGTACATTTGATAGCAAATAATCACAATTTCAATGTCGAAGAGAATTTTGAGTTTCTGCATTTCAATAACAAAGAAAGACTTCTAAAAATTTTAGGGTTTTCAAAAAGTATTAGACTAAGAAAAGATAATTCTCAGATCAGTTCAAACGACCAGACTAATTACACCAAGTTTACTTCACCACCAATCTGGTTTTATCAAGACTTTGTTAGTCATTTGTTACGGTTTTACCTTACTAAATATTCTCCCATTTAATCGTAACCTTTTCTATTTATTACGTATGCTATTGTAACTATTTATAATTAATCTCAAGTACTACACCACCAATCTAGTTCCATCATGAATTTGTTACGAAGTACTTTTTCCATTATTCTCCCATTCAATCGTAACCTTTCCTATTTATTCCGTATGTTGTTCTAACTATTTAAAGATCTTTTATAATTGTTTTTGCTTTTCCAATCGCCATTTTGTAACGTTTGTATGAACCGCTGATCGGGGAGGAGCTTGTCTAGGCCAATGGCAGACGTTCACTGTGATTGGTTCAAGCAACTACCTATAGCTGTGTTTGACTGCTTGTTAGTACAAATACAGTACTGATGCTCTCCACTATGAGTTCTAGTTTACCAGGGATTGATATGGTATCAATATTTGGGATACCAGGGATACCAGGGATACCAGATAATAATGGTACCAGAGATATACCAGAGATACCAGGGATAATGATATAGCAAATGAAACCTGTACAGTATTTCCATTTTCAATAGATACGTGATATCTCGCAATATCCTGGGTCTTTCCATTGAAAATACGAATGAGTTGTGTTGCGGATGAGTCCGATTTCAAGAGCTATTTTCTAACTGTATCTAGCCCAATCTAATCTAGTTAAAAACATTGAACCCTGATCCATTTATTCATTGAGATTAATTATTCATTTACTATGATGGAATAGTTGGTTCACATGCTGCAATTTGCCGTAAATCTTTGCTGATTGGGTCATAAGTTGAACTTGAAATCGTTACTTTCTTTACCAAACATGCTGTGTGAATAGTAGTTAGTACTTGAATTAGTTAGATTGTTGGGTTAGCACACATTTGATTGGTTAGTTAGATCACGTGGAACGAATCTGTCATATTGTTGCCAAATGCAATAAAATATTTTTAGAAAAAATGAGTGAATTTTTGACCAGCTGCCATATTAAGTTCTTGTTGAAGAAGCTTTTGAGTGACTTTTTCCAACTCTGTACTTCGTCCAAGCAGAGAAGACATTATGGCAAGATGGGAAAATGACTTCAGCTCGGTTAATATTCGCTTGAAAATTAGAAACTTGGTTTAAAGTTGTAAAACAGAATGTTTCCTACAATTTGAGACTAAATTGATAATGTTTGAATCAATATTGACCAAGCTGAAGTGATTTTCCCATCTTGCCAGTATGTCTACTTTGCTTGGACACACTTTAATATTATTAAGATTCTATTTTTTATCCCATACATAGAGTAAGAACGTAGATAATATGGTAATAGACGTATACTTATTATATGGTTAGATTCAATGGAATCCTCAATTATTATCACCATGTACATGTAAATATCAATCTCTTTTTACAAAACATTGACAATAACAGGGACAATCTTCTACTTGAGATTTGATAATCTTTGGCTTTTCCAACGTTATCGAATTTCAAAATTCAACTTTAAATGTAGGGCTATATCTATATAACCTTATATAACCTTACATCTTTAACATAATCTATATCTATATAAGCGAAATGGCACTGACTGATTCATTCACTGACTGATTCATTCATCACCAGAACTAAAAATCCACTGAAGCGAATGCGTTCAAATTTGACAGGCATGTTCACTTGGACGTTTAGACGCGCGCTAAGAAAGAATTTTTAAACCTTTTCAAGGATACGCCAAATATTTTTGTTTTCCTAGAGTTTTCTGGCGTTTTCCTCATTTTTTCGAGAACCAATCGGTAGAAAATGTTGATATTTGTTGGGCAGGTTCAAATGAGGTCTAGAAATTTTGTGTTAAAATATTTTTGCAATCCGTTCAAGATTATACGCCAGTAATCAGGTTTTCAAAATTGTAGATGTGTTGCGGGTTGCATATCATCCACCTTGATACGACCAATCCCAACTGTAAATTCAATGGTTCAGCGAGATTATAGATGAATTAATTTGGAAGATATTGAATCAAGTTTCAAACTATGTCCGATATATTTCCCAAGGCTACGCTAAATATCAGTGTTTTACTATTTTTTTGAATTTTCGGAGTTTTTCTTAGATTTTTCTAGAACAAATTGGCAGAAAATGTTGCAATTAGGTAAACAGGTCCAGATTAGGTGTAGAAATGCTGTGCTCAATAAATTTCAAACCCCCTACTGAACGGAATTTGCAGGCGAGCGAAGCGAGCCTGTTTGTCTCAGCTGACACTGACAGAGGTTTTGCCTGTTTGACTCACTCACACTGCCTATACTGTCGGGGGTCCAGGAGGCGGAGAAGGCGAGCGAAGCGAGCCTGCCGGCCAGTTGGTAGATAAAATGGAAAAAATACTTTTAAAGTTTTGAAAAAGGTTTTTGATTTTTTCATTTTATCTATCAACTATACTTCAAAGTACAGGTAGAAGAAAAGAAAGGCGAAGAAGAAGGAGGGAAAGGAAAAGAAGAAAATGATAAAGACGAAAAATGGAAAATCATGATTAAGAGAAATAATTGATATACAATTAGAACGGCTGGATTATCAATAAGTGTTATAAACAAGAATGCAAAGTAGGTTGAAGTAGAATAAATTGAACAGAAAAATGATAAAATATGAGCAAAAGAGTGGCGAGATGTGGGAAAGTAATAATAAAAGACTGTGTAGAAAGGAATAGATGGAAGACACTTGTGTGACATGACGCATGGAGGATTGAGTGGAAGCCATTAATTGCGTTGTCAGCGATTTGAGCGCGTATTATTTTTCACTTTTCCAGCCGCGCATTGTGTGTGCGGTGACGCGTTACTTTATTCTGCACGCGCTGATAAATGATACAGCCTCTCCTAGCAGAGAAGACACTCTTAAAAGATGGGAAAATAACTACAACTCGGTCAATATCGATTCAAAAATTATGAATTTGGTCTTAAACTGTAGGTAACATTCTCATCTACAATTTGAGACCAAATAAATATTTTTTGAACCATTATTGACAGAGCTGGAGTCATTTTCCCATCTTGCCGGAGTGTCTCCGTTGCTTGGACAGACTATAACTGAGATGCGGAAAAATCGCGTGTTCTTCGCGTACGCACTCATCCGCACAATTGTGACGGATTGCTTGAGAAATATCCGGACATGTTTACTCTGGCTCAAGAGAGTGTTACAGAAAATTCCATTTCTAGAAGATAGTTGCTGTGTACTGGTTGAGGATGGACTCTGGCAGAGAAGATAAAAAACTACTGTACATGAATTCTAGGAATGAGGAGGGTATGTAGGTGTATGTTATTGGTATAGCTATCGTCAAAAGTTAGTCAGATTTCACACTTTTGAGATGTTATGGAACTTATCCATAATTTAGGTAAGTAAAAACAAAGGTTGTCAGATCCACAAAGTTTAATTTTAGAATACCAGACTTAGGTTTCAATGCTCAGGGCATCACTTATACAGGTTGTTTCAGGAGGAATGTGCAATACTTCTCAGGCTGATTCCTTACACCAAGTAGACAAGAAAGTTCCATGGGACCAACCCCCAAAAACGCTTTGTTACTGAGATAACAATGGCGGAAAATTGAGACTTTTCAAAATATATTAATTTTTTAGAGGCTTTAGTGAGGTTCTAAAATAATCAATTTCTATGTAAAATTACCTGAGGAATTCAATGAGACCAGTTCCACGTTCGTAACTATAACGTTTATTCAAATTTTCCTTAGAATCCGACTCTCTTCAACTTCCAATAATAAAAAATACAATTTAATGATTCCTTATCCAGTTATAACCCTTAGTCAATGTAACACTCCAATAGTCAATAGTAGGCCTAGTGACCTTGGATCTAATGTTTAAATTATCATAAGAGTCGAGTCAAATTCAAATTTTCATGATAATTTCATCAAGATTCAACTATCAAATTTGCTTATACGGGTATTAGATTTTTGGGTATTTTTCATACATGATAACATTTTTGAAGATAGCATTCAAGGTAGGTCACCATTACTTCAAAACCGGTTACATGTCTTACCATAGCTTCCTTTAATAGAAGGCCATGCCCTAATAATATGGCAACGTCGCACCGTAGTCACAATCTTTTCATATGAAAGCATTAAGTACAGATACATATCATGTATGTTGACTTGGTTTTTCTCTCTTTGAGAAAAATTTCCATGAAAAACGTGCATGAAACTCTTCGTATAGAATTTCTTTTGTTTTTTGTAATAGGTTGTGATAGAGATTAGCAAGAAAGATTAAGAATAGACAGTTATTTATCAAAATAGCTTATGATTTGTAGCAAGTCAAATGTGAGAACGCACACAAGAAACGCATCCATTAGAACAGCTGATTGGAAAATGATTTCAATGCTTTTAAACGAACCCAATTTCACACTCTACATAGTTGTCAATTTTTAGGCCATGGCCTTCTGTTAAAGGAAGCTACGGTCATACACAAGATGCAATAGAAGCCAGTAGTAGTATAGTCTGTCCAAGCAAAAAAGACCCTCTGGCAAGATGGAAAAATGACTCCAGCTTGGTCAATATTTGTTCAAGAATTATAAATGTGGTCTTAATCGTAGATCAAATCGTTTCCTACAATTTGAGATCAAATTGATGATTTTAAAATCAATTTTGACCAAGCTGGAGGTATTTTCCCATCTTGCTTGAGGCTCTTCTTTGCTTGGGCAGGCTGTATGAAGCAACGCGAAAATCAGCTGACCAGTGTGTGTTGCTCTATACAACTTCGTGTTTTTTATTTCAATAAATCAAATCAAATTTTATTTCCTTTCACAAAAATACACAATTTCTTCAATGAACAATGAAAATAATACATAGATATCATGCAATATTCTAAAGCATCTTTACTCTGGTTTCTACTGCATTTTATAGTAACATGTGAGGTGCCATTTAAATTAGTATAGTCTGACCAATCAAAGAAGACCCTCTGGCAAGATGAGAAAATGACTCGAGCTCAGTCAATATTGATTCAAAAATTATTGATTTGGTCTCAAATTTTAGATCAGAATGTTTCCTACGATTGTGATCAAATCAATAATTTTTGAACTAATATTGACCGAGCTGGAGTCATTTTCTAATCTTGCCAGAGGGTCTTCTTTGCTTGGACAGACTATAGTAATAGTAATGAAAACTGGTTAAGGCTTAAAAGCAGTATTGGATGAAAATTGTTTGGGGAAGTAGAGAGAAATCAAAAGAAGTAGTTGAGATTCAGAGAAAAAGGGGACGAAAAGAGAATAAGAAACAAATTAAAGAGAAGTAAAGGAGAAGTAGCGATGAGAAGATCGTCCATCAGAGAAGACAGCTTCACTGATCTTGAGCGTCAGTTTGAACTATATTATGTATACATAGAATTATATTATATACATGCGGAATTTTCAGCAAAGCCCTCCCTGAATCCCCCACAATTCAGTTTTCGGAATTCGGTGTCCATTTCCTGGAAGTAGCCCCCTTTTGGAGCCCCCCCCCCCTCCAGAGTACCCCCCACCTTTCTGGAAGGTATGAATAACCAATAGAGTGTCTCGGAACGCCCCCACTAGATATTCAGTACCTCTGAAAGCTAGCCCCCCCCGCCATCACTTCAAAAGCTATCAAGTCCGAAACTTGAAAAAGGGGAGGGAGAAGAGAATATGACGGAGAAGGCTTCAAAGGATGGTGAGAGAGGGATCCGACTCTCTTCAACCTCCATCAATGAGAAATACAATTTTATGATTCCTTATCCAGTTATAACCCTTATTGTTGAAAAATGGCGTTTTTTATCATATTTTTCCAATTATTCCAATAACCGTTCAAGTTACAAACTTGGAACTGGTTTCATTGAATTCCTCAGCTAATTTTACATAGGAATTGATTATTTTAGAACCTCACTGAAGCCTCTAAAAAATTAGAAAAATTAATATGTTTTCAAAAATCTCAATTTTCCGCCATTGTTATATCGGTAACAGAGCGTTATTGAGGGTTGGTCCCATGGAACTTTTTTGTCTACTTAGTGTAAGGAATGAGCCTGAGAAGTATTGCACATTCCTCCTGAAACACCCTGTATATTATACTAGCCGGATGATGAAGTGAGGAAGAACGTACAAGGACAACGAGGAGGACAAAACAGAAAAGAAAGGTTAATGAGAATGAGAAAAATGTGAAGGAGAAAAATAAAAAGGAGAAAAATTCAGTAGGAGAATGAGGAGGAGAGTCTTAGAAGAAGGATGATGAGGGAGTGGGAAGGAGTAGGAAGGTAGGAAGAGGAGGGAATGAGAGGGTGGAAGGAGAAAGAGAAGAAGTAGAAATAGGAAGAGTTGAGAATGATTTGTTAGGCGAATTGGAGTAGTTGGGTCAGTGAAGACCGCTCCGGCAATTGACTCGCTCAAGACAAATGGAACGCCAACTATTCGTGGCCCCAACTGCGGTCGCTAACCCGGGTTTAAACCACGTTTAACCCACGCTGAACCACGTTTAACTCACGTTAATGATGTTCCGAACTACGGGCGGGCACACGTTCCTATGCCCAACTTTCGCAACTTAGCATTCGATTTCAAAGTATGACGTTTAGCGGTATCTGTGAGAAGTTAATACAGGAACTTGGAGACCTGCTGCATGACATATAATGAGATTTGTTGTCAAAGTTATCCGAAATATGTATGGGAATTGTACGTGGAGCGATAGACAGACACGTAACAGAGACAGACATTGTATTATAAACTGTATTGGATTAGATTGCTTTATTCATACAGGTAAGGGGTATTCACGTTCAATGTTTTAACCACTATTCGGATTTCTCTTATCAGAAATTGGAATAATTACTAAACGGTTATACAAAGGGTATCAAGTAGATGAAGCCTGTCCAAGCCAAAAATGACATTCGAGCAAGATGGGAGAATGCCTCCAGCTAAGTCAATATTAGATAAAAAATTATGAATTTTGTCTCAAAATGTAGGAAACATTCTGATCTAAAATTTGAGACCAAATCCACAATAATTTTTGAACCAATATAGACCAAGCTGGAGTCATTTTCTCATCTTGCCAGAGTGCCTTCTTTGCTTGAGACATTTTCAACACTCATGGTACGCCGCCATATTCGAAATAATCTGAATCTATTTCTTAATTATCAAACATTTTCATAGCATTTAAACTTAGATCACGTTTAATTGACAAAATATAATTATAAATAACCAAGTTTCACAGAGCCAATGGCTATTTTTTCAAATTTCCTTCGCTGTCGAATGTTAGCTCACTTCATTTTGCTAAACCAAACTGCAAATATTTTGTATCAATGAGCATCCTTCCTTTACTATTGCGTATCAATTTTAGACTTTTGTATCATCAATGCGTATCAATATTGCGTATCTCTATGTAGATGGAGAGAGAAAGAGTATGAGTGAGTGAGTAAGTGAATGAAAGAGGATAAAAGAAAAAAGTAATAGTTTTTGTGAGTGAGTGATGATGCTTCCTCAGAGCATTTCCTGTCCAAGCAAAGAAGACCATCTGGCAAGATGGGAAATAACTCCAGCTCGATCAATATTTGTTCAAGAACTATAAATGAAGTCTTAGTAGTAGATCGAATTATTTCCTACAATTTGAGATCAAATTGATAATTTTAGAACCAAAATTGACCGAGCTTGAGACATTTTCCCATCTTGCCAGAGGGTCTTCTTTGCTTGGACAGATTTTACATCATACACATTTCTCAGCCCATACTCACAATATCTGACAATGTAAATAACTCACGAGTACGCCTCAAGTTCAATCTGATTTTTCTATGTCAGCTGTCACTATCAGGCTGGAAATGTGGGGAATTAAAAGGTGGATGCTATTGGGAATTGTACCCAATTGGATGCTATATTTGTACCCAAAATTTGTGGAGATTGAGAAAAATTTTGTCTTGGTTTCTTATGAATCTGTGGTTTGACGATCATGAATTTTGTCAATCGGTATAGATAACAATACAACTACAATATTACCTTTACAAGTTCTAAAATAATACAAAACTTGTTTTCAAATGTGAAAGATATGCTTGTGGCTTTTGTTGCTGGTGGGGAAACCCTTACAGGAGCGTTCCACCTCGCCAATTTGTCACTGGCGGCTCGTGCCCACGATACAGGTGAAGTGCTGTACAATAAAAGGTACGGGCACTTCACATATTTCGTGGGTATGAGCCGCCAGTGCAATTTGTGTATATGGTTGAAAACAAGAGCTGTCAATGAATATAGTGTTCGAAAGTAAAATTATTGAGTGTCACCAAACAAACGCTATCAACGGAAATAAGATACTGTAAGTTAAGCCGCGTATCGACAGTCCGAGGCATGTGCTACGAATGCCTCGCTGTACAGTCTGTTGACACAAAAAAAGAGTACTACTACTAGTCTACTATCTACCGCGATCGACAGTCCGAGGCATGTGCCACACATGCCTCGGACTGTCGATACCGGGTTTGCTAGCAGCGAGGCAAACGCTGCACACAATTCGCAGCGAGCAGTGCCTGTTGCCTCGCAACGCACAACGAACAATTCTACAAACTAACATCAAAATTGTACCACATTCCTATGCATTTTTGTGATCAAGAATTCTATTTGGGTGCAGAAGGTTCTAATAGGCAATAATAAGCATTGCCTTGGATTTTTATCTACTAATTGAGCAAAAACTAACCTCCAAAGTCCAAATTATCAATTTTCAGAGCTTAGTTGCTTTGTCTCCCGCTTGATGGCGCTAGTCAATTGGTTTGCGTGCTCGCATTTTTTGTTACAAAAAATGCAGATTTTTTTAATAATTATTTTTATTATAATCATATACTATATACTATACTATAATTATAATTATTTTTGATTATTGCAGATTATATTAGTCACCAGACTGTACTGCGAGGCATTCGTGGCACATGCCTCGGACTGTCGATACGCGGCTTTAATTATAAGCTAAGAACTGTACATGTAATGAAAATTGAATGGAAAAAATATGACTAAAATTTTTCGAAGATGAAATAACAAAAGGAACAAGGGTGAGGAAGAGGAGAAGGAGTTTAGAAAGAGAATAGAAATGGGGAGAATATAAGGAATAAGGAGGAAAAAGAGAAGATGACTGCAGGTGATTTTTGGAAAATGAGATAAAGAGACGTAACAACAAGAGGAGAATAGGTGGAGTTGAAGAAGATGAAACAGAATGAGGAGAAAAAGTGATGATAAGGAGAAAAGAAGGAGAAGAAAGATGAGAAGAAGAGAAAAATGGGGGAAATGAGAAGAAGAATAAGAATGGAAAGGAGGATAATATCCTCCATTTCATTCTTATTATGACTCCAGGCGGTTTTTGGAAGATGGAACAAAGAGTCGGGACAACAAGTAAAAAGAGGAATAGCCAAAAAAAAAGGAGAAACCGATAAGAATGAAGAATGAAGAAGAAGAAGAAGAAGGAGGAGAAGAAGAAGAAGAAGAAGAAGAAGAAGAAGAAGAAGAAGAAGAAGAAGAAGAAGAAGAAGAAGAAGAAGAAGAAGAAGAAGAAGAAGAAGAAGAAGAAGAAGAAGAAGAAGAAGAAGAAGAAGAAGGAGAAGAAGAAGAAGAAGAAGGAGGAGAAGAAGAAGAAGAAGAAGAAGAAGAAGAAGAAGAAGAAGAAGAAGAAGAAGAAGAAGAAGAAGAAGAAGAAGAAGAAGAAGAAGAAGGTAGGGGTGTACTGAGGTGAGAAAGGTAATGTCCACAAAGGGAGTTAACTAGAAGTTATCGCGAGGATTAGTTGGAGATTAGGAGGTTGACTCAGTGTGGCTGGCTGCTAACTCAAACACATCGATTTCGTCTTTACCCCTTCTTCCTCACGTCCATCAACCTCCTCTCTCTCTCTCTTTCTTTATTCTCCTTCTTCTTCTTCTTCTTCTTCTTCTTCTTCTTCTTCTTCTTCTTCTTCTCCTTCTTCTTCTTCTTCTTCTTCTTCTTCTTCTTCTTCTTCTTCTTCTTCTTCTTCTTCTTCTTCTTCTTCTTCTTCTTCTTCTTCTTCTTCTTCTTCTTCTTCTCCTTCTTCTTCTTCCTTCTTCTTCTTCTTCTTCTTCTTCTTCTTCTTCTTCTTCTTCTTCTTCTTCTTCTTCTTCTTCTTCTTCTTCTTCTTCTTCTTCTTCTTCTTCTTCTTCTTCTTCTTCTTCTTCTTCTTCTTCTTCTTCTTCTTCTTCTTCTTCTTCCTCTTCTTCTTCTTCTTCTTCTTCTTCTTCTTCCTTCTTCTTCTTCTTCTTCTTCTTCTTCTTCTTCTTCTTCTCTCCTCCTCCTCCTTCTTCCTCTTCTCCTCCTCCTCCTTCCTCCTCCTCCTCCTTCTTCTTCTTCTTCTTCTTCTTCTTCTTCTTCTTCTTCTTCTTCTTCTTCTTCTTCTTCTTCTTCTTCCTTCCTTCTTCTTCTTCTGTTTCTCCATCCAGTTCTTATCTTCTGCTTCTAGTTAGGTTACCAAGGTTATATATCTCCTAAGGTTACTCTGAATTACAATACTTGTAATGCCTCTACCTCTGCTCTTGTTCTATTTCGAATTACAATACTTGTAATGTACAATAATAATAAATTATTCGATAATGTTTCTCTTAAATTAAATTTTTTTAATTTTCTTTTAGTAATTTTGACTCTTGTGCTTTGCTGTTTTTGTACCTTCTGCATTGAAAATGACTTTTCCGAATCAAAATAACTGTTCAATATTCAAGAAATTTTTCAATGTTTCCTAACTCCTATCTGCGAAACACGGTTATGTCGGCGAGGTGGAACAACTTTTGGTCTCTCCACCAAATAAAGTCATACGCTAGTAATAATAACAAAGATTATTCGAGATCTTTGGTTCAATTATAGATGAATGATCCAAGTATCATTATCGATCACATGTCTATGTTTGAATATAGTGGGCGTCAAAAAAGGCGGCTTCGTCTGTTCCTTTCAAGTTCCAATAGCTGATGTTAGAGTTGTCATTTGGCTATGCATAGGTTATGATTTTATCATAATATATGATTACTGCATAGGTGGCTATGCATTGATTTTATCATAATATATGATTACTGCATAGGTGGAGCAAAGAGCTCCAAAGTTTTAAATTGTTTCAATATCGAAGAACAAATTCATGTAGATGAACTTTATAAATTCATTGACAACTATTAAATGACAACATCAGCTGTTGAAGAACATGAGGCTCAGGCGAGACCTTTTAGCGTTAGCTTGACTTATAGTTGTATCATACTGAAATCAAGCGAACAATATTGGTGTCTCCATGAATCAAATTATTCTGTGCAAATATCTAGCTAGTTTCAAGTAGCTTGCAACCTGTACAATTGCATATCAATTTGTACTTTTTTATCACGACTGAACATAAGAAAGCCGCCGAGTAAAAAGCCTGAAAAAGTGTTGTTTTTCTTCTTCTTCTTCTTCTTCTTCTTCTTCTTCTTCTTCTTCTTCTTCTTCTTCTTCTTCTTCTTCTTCTTCTTCTTCTTCTTCTTCTTCTTCTTCTTCTTCTTCTTCTTCTTCTTCTTCTTCTTCTTCTTCTTCTTCTTCTTCTTCTTCTTCTTCTTCTGCTTCTGTTTCTCCATCCAGTTCCTGAAAAGAGTGGGGGGTGGTGTTTAACCTCATTTAAGCCTGAATGAGGCCAGCAATCGCAGGTTACTGGAATGAGGTTGCTAGGTTCAGTTGATAGAATGAGTCCCACGGCTACTCTGGATTGAGAAGATGCTGACACTGCTAAAGTCTGTCCAAGCAAAGAAGACATGCTGGCAAGATGGGAAAATGACTCCAGCTCGGTGAATATTGGTTCGAAAATCATAAATTAGGTCTCAAATTGTAGATCAGAGTGTTTTCTACAATTTGAGGATGAATTGGAAATTTTCAAATAAATATTGACCGAGCTGGAGTAATTTTCCCATCTTGCCAGAATGTCTTCTTTGCTTGGACAGACTATAGATTTGACTTTGGTGGTACACCTCAGTTAACAACAGTTTGACGGTTGTTTAGGGATTCATTATTCTTCATTGCCTGTCGTAGACTTTTCCATTATTTGTTCTTCTTGCTCTTCTTCTTCTTCTTCTTCTTCTTCTTCTTCTTCTTCTTCTTCTTCTTCTTCTTCTTCTTCTTCTTCTTCTTCTTCTTCTTCTTCTTCTTCTTCTTCTTCTTCTTCTTCTTCTTCTTCTTCTTCTTCTTCTTCTTCTTCTTCTTCTTCTTCTTCTTCTTCTTCTTCTTCTTCTTCTTCTTCTTCTTCTTCTTCTTCTATAAATTTTGCACTCATTAAATCACCGTTTTTCGTATTTATTACTAGGAGTTTCTATTTTGAGAAATATATAGAATAATTTGTCTTACTCATTTATATTGTAATGTGAAATCTAAGCTGTATTTTGTCATCTATTTGAATAAAGTAATCTAATCTAATCTAATCTTCTTCTTCTTCGTCTTCTTATTTTATTCTTTCTTTTCTTTTTATACTTCTACTTGATAGTTCTCAATTGATTCTTTTTTCTTCTATCCTATTCTTCTCCTCTTTTCTCTTCTCCTCTTCTCTCTTCTCCTCTTCCATAGTTCTCCTTTCACTTCCTCTACCATTATTTTCTCAATCATCACCTATCTATCCATTTCTCTCCTCTCCTTACTTCATTCTTACTATATAGTAGTAATTCTCCTCCCCACTTCCCCAATCACATTCGCTCCTCCTCCTCCTCCTCCTCCTCCTTCTCCTACTCCTTCACCTCCTCCTCCTTTTCCTCCTCCTCCTCTTCCTCCATTCTCAAGACAAAGCGGCGGTTAACAGAGAACAAGACCGGACTGAATAGGCCACCCATTAGTTTGGGGGATTAACCCCCTCCCCCATATGAAACCCCATCCACCAATTGATGTAACTTCCCTCTCTTTTGAATACCTATAGAATAGAGGATGCAATGTATTCGAGGTCGGAAGTTGAATCACACCCCCTCAAACTCCGATTGAAGTAACTTCCTGCTTTGTTTAACAGTCATAGAATAAGAGATACAATGTATTTCGATTCGGAAGTTACATCGAATAGCGTGTTACAATAGAACAATGAATGCCATTCACAAAAGTAGTTCAACCTCCTTTGACACTCAGTGTTACACTGTTATAGTCTGTCCAAGCAAAGAAGACATTCTGGCAAGATGAGAAAATGACTCCAGCTCGGTCAATATTGGTTCAAAAACTATGAATTCAGTTTCAAATTGTAGAAAACACACTGCTCTACAATTTGAGATCAAATTTATCATTTTGGGAACAATATTGACCGAGCTGCAGTCATTTCCTCATCTTGCCAGAATGTCTTCTTAGCTCGACCAGATCATATACTTCTATAGTCTGTCCAAGCGAAGAAGACCCTCTGGCAAGATGGGAAAATGACTCCAGCTCGGTCAATATTGGTTCAAAAATTACAAATTTAGTCTAAAATTGTAGAAAACATTTTGATCTACAATTTGAGACCAAATTTATAATTTCTGAACCAATATTGACCGATCTTGAGTCATTTTCCCATCTTGCCAAAGGGTCTTCTTCGCTTGGACAGACTATACTCTGTTACACTCTGATGATGACATCCCATCTGAGTCAAAGTGGAGCATTGCTCAAACAGCCCATTACAACCCCCCTTCCACCCTCCCGGATCCTTTGGACCCCTTTTTTCTAATTCCCCCGCTTGGATCACCCTTAACACTATCCATCAATCTACCCGGTTCTTCACAATGTTCAAAGAGTGGGCTTGAAAACGGAGTTGAAACACATGTAAAGGTAGCCAAGATATGCGTAGGTGATAGGCTACTATACGGGATGTTTCAGGAGGAATGTCAATACTTATCAGGCTGATTCCTCACACCAAGTAGACAAAAACGGTCCATGGGACCAACCCCCAAAAACGCTTTGTTACCGAGATAACAATGGCAAAGAATTGGATTTTTTTCTAACTTTTTAAAGGCTTTAGGGAGGTTTAAAATAATTAATTCCTATGTGAAATTACGCTATTTAATCTATTGATACCTCTTCACACATACCACTCGGTAGCCTAAATGAACCAGAATCAACGTTTTTTATAGAAATAATTTAAATCATTCTCTAACATCTATAGATAATTATCTAGAATCCAATAATTTGAATCTAGAGTCTAGATAATAACACATTCTAGGTCAACGATAAACTTAACAAATTATAAGATCTATGGAAACAATTGAATAGCAGGCTTCAGTTCAACAAAGAAGACATTCTGGTGAAATGGTAAAATGACTGCAGCTTAGTCAATATCGATTTAAAAATTATAAATTTGGTTTAAAATCGTTGAAACATACCGATCTACTATTTGAAACCAAATTCAAAGTCTTTGAACCAATATTGACCGCGCTGGAGTCATTTTCCCCATCTTGCCAGGATGTCTTCTTTGCTTGGACAGGCTGTAGTTATTCCTGTGTTGTATCTACAGTCGATAAGGAAAAGTCGATAAAAAACGATAAGAAAAAATCGATAAAGAAAAAATCTATAAGGAAAAATTGATAAAGAAAATATTGATAAGGAAAAATCGATAAAGAAGTAAGAGAAAACAGCCAGCCAAACAGAGGAGAGAGGAGTGTGAGCAGTCGGACCGCCAACTCGCAATGCGATTGGTTGTTGCTCACTCGTCCCCACCACTATTCCGCCACGCCTCCAACCAATCACAACGCAGCAATGGAGAACAAAATCGCTTTGCTAGTTTACAAGTTCGTTTAATTTCCAGTTCAGTTCTCACAATTTTGTTGTGTAATTTCAAAGCAAACCATCACTTAATCTATTCAATTTCATATAATTAATGTCAATCAGTTAGTGATTGATAATAATTTTTAATCTATTGAACATTAATTAGTCGATTCTCTTATTACATTTTGAGTACTTGTGAAGGTGATATTGTGGTAGTTATCCACAATAACTACCACACACTTGTATTGTGAAAGTGTTGTTTTTTCATTTAATTCTCTAATTATTCAGTTCTGTCATATAATTCTCGCAAGAACAATCATCCAATTAATTCAGATTCATTCAATCAATTTAAATACATCCAATCAACTCAAATTAGATCAATCAATTGAAACACATTTAACAAATTCAAATTAAATTTCATGCAATCAATTCAATTTCATCCAATCACTTGCATTTCATTCAATAAATTTCATTTAGAGTTTGTCAACCAGTATGTTAGTGAAAAAACTTTTAATTCTGGAAAGAACCATTATTCAATCTATTCAAATTCATCCAATCAATCCAATTCCATTCAATCAATTCAATCTCATTCAATCATTGGAAATGAGTGAATGAGTTACACGAGAGAGTACAGAGTAAATAAGAGTGTGACACCATAGTGAGTGTGTATGCGTGAATTAGTTGCAGTTGATTTTGACACCATCCATCACGACTTTGTGGCTCTGTGGTGTAAGGCGAAGCATGACTTTCCACCTGACAGTTGCAAAATAGCTTCCAAAGCCGCAGCTTATTTGCTTGTCTCACAACGGGTCCAGTTCTATCACGTGATACGATCTCACTTTTCCTCTCTCTCACACACACACTCTCTTCTAACATCTCTCTCTTTGTCTCGCTTACCCATTTCATCCCCATCTGACCGCACGCATTATTTTGCTTACACTTGGCTGAATGTATGTAGTGAAGAAGACCCTCTGGGAAGATGGGAAAATGACTCAAGCTTGGTCAATATTGGTTCAATAATTATTAATTTGATCTTAAATTGTAGGAAACGATTTAAACCACTGTTGAGACCATATTTGTAATTCTTGAACAAATATTAACCAAGCTTGAGTCATTTTTCCATCTTGCCAGAGGGTCTTCTTTGCTTCGGCAGACTATAGCTGGCAGAATGTTTAATAATGTAGCTGACACTTTTAGGCCTCTTTTACGTGACGTAAGCTAGTAACAGCTGACGTATGCATTTTTTGCTTCTTTGATCACAGAAACTTCATCTAGGCATAGCTAAATGACAACTGTGATTGACAACATCAGCTGTTGAAGCGCACAAGTAGCAGATTAAAATGCCTTATGTTTTGCAACTTGAAATACTGTTGAAATACAATTCAAATTGGTTGACTCACATGGATGTAGCTGTCGCAAAAAAGCTAGGCGGTCCGTATGCTCCTTGTGAGCCCCTACAGCTGATGTCAATTAGAGTTGTCATTAAGCTATGCCTAGATGCTGTTTTTTAAATCAGAAGAGACATAAAGTGGATGCCTCACATCACCTGTTGATAGGTTAGAAGGTTACATTACATAAGAGACAGTCAAAATCGCTAATTAATGTGAATCTCTAATTAATTATAGAAATAACCTAAAAAACTGTTTGATATATCTATGAGTGATTTTGTGATTTCCGACATTTGATTTCTCTTCAAAATTTGAATCTAAATCATAAGATAAGATTCAGTTACTTTCTGATGGAAGATAGTAAAATCGAATTCAATTTTGGAGAATTCAATAAAATGTCAACCGCCTTAACTGTGGGATCCATCATCCATCTCTGGAAGAATAATAAGTACATTTCTCCGTTCAAGTACATAAGTACTTGATGAGAAATGATATTACATTTGTGAGAAATATTGTAATACTAAGATCAAACATAAATAAAGTTTGTACAAAGATCTGGAAGATGATAAATTTCGTCGAGAATAATGGACTATTGATGAGAGATTTCGAAAGATTTTCAAGAACAGATCAGCCACTGAGTATTGGGATGCAATAAATCAAAATCTGTATTCAGCGAAGATTGTGATAGGAAGGGTGGGAGGAAAAATAAGAGAAAAGAAGAAGAAGAAGAAGAAGAAAAAGAAGAAGAAGAAGAAGAAGAAGAAGAAGAAGAAGAAGAAGAAGAAGGAGAAGAAGAAAGAAAAGCAGGAAGCCAGTTTGTGCAACAGTAATTTATCAAACAACTTTTGATTTGGTGGGATTGAGAATCAACTCTGCTGGGCGAGACCATGAGTAGATCTTATTCTTAGAGGCGCTGATCGGGGAGGAGGAGGAGGAGGAGGAGGAAGGAAGAAAGTTGTGGAGGAGGGGATGATTGTGTTTGTATTGACACAGAAAGTTAGTCAAGCAATAATCGGACAGGAAGGAAGTGATGGAACAGCGGAAAAGAAACAAAAAAAGAGAAGAATGAAGAGATGATGAGAAAGAAGAAGTGGCCTGAAAAGAGGAAGAGATTTCTAAGATTTCTAGATTGATAAGTATCATACAGATTCCAGAAATGAGAAGAAAATGTTGATGAGAGTGAAAATAGAAAACCGAAGTAATTCTAAAATATCAACATTTTTGAAGTGTTTGTTTGGAGTGAAAATTTGTGGCTGTGGAAGAAAAGCAACAAACATAACCTGGATGGAATTCTAAATTGGAAAAGGCACAGTTTTGGGCTCAAGTCTGTTGATCCTTACCATTAAGTACTACTTATAAATAAGTGAATAAATAAATATTGTGTGTGGTATTCGTATTGAATAAGAAGACAAGGAGAAAGCAATATGGAGTCAGAGTAATGGTTTGAAGAGTAAGAAGAGAATGTGTAGGAGAAGAAAATGTGTAGGAGAAGTGATTGCAAAAGAGAATTAGGTTGACAAGAAGGAGTTGCTGGAGGAATTGGTGTTGGTGGATGGAAAGAAGGAGGAAGGAGGAGGAGGAGGATGATGAGGAGTAGGAGGAGGAGGAGGAGGAGGAGGAGGAGGAGGAGGAGGAGTAGGAGGAGGAGGGGAGGAGGAGGGGAGGAGGAAAAAGGAGAAAGAATAAAAGTGATAAGGAAATGGGAACAGGAAACGTCAGTGTGGAAAAGAATGAATGATGATAGAGGAGAAGAAAGAGGTGGATGAGAAGAAGGAGGAGGAGGAGGAGACGGAGGAGGAGAAGGAGGAGAAGGAGGAGGAGGAGGAGGAGAAGGAGGAGGAGGAGAGGAGAGGAGGAGGAGAGGAGGAGGAGAAAAGGAGGAAATAGGGAAGGAGGAAAAGGGAAGAAGTAAGGAGATGAGGAGGAGGAGGAAGAAGGAGAAGGAGGAGGAGGAGGAGGAGGAGGAGGAGAAGAGAAGGAAAGAGGAAAAAGGGAAAAGTGATAAGGAAATGAGAACAGGAAACGTGAGTGTGGAGAAAGAATGATATGAGGAGAAGAGGAGGAGAAGGAGGAGGAGGAGGAGGAGGAGGAGGAGGAGGAGAAAGAGAAGGAAAAAGGAAAAAGAATAAAAGTGATAAGGAAATAAGAACGGGAAGTGTGAGTGTGGAAAAGGGAATAGGAAGATTGAAGCCAATAATAAGTTGAAAGCAAGTCGATGCCAACCAGAGAGAGTTCACTCACTTCACTTTGCTATAGTCTGTCCAAGCAAAGAAGACATTCTGGCAAGATGGGAAATGACTGCGGCTCGGTCAATATTGGTTCAGAAATTATAAATTTGGTCTCAAATTGTAGATTAGAATGTTTCCTGTAATTTGATAACAAATTTATGATTTTAAAAGAAATATTGACCGAGCTGGAGTCATTTTCTCATCTTGCCAGAGGGTCTTCTTTGCTTGGACCGACTATAGCAGTATTGGATATTGTTGGCTTTTATTGTTATTGACTTACTCCACGGGGCCAACACACCACGTGTACGCGATTTCTTGCTTTTATTTTCAAGAAGAAGAAGGAGGAGGAGGAGGGTGAGGAAATCAGGAAGAAGGAGGAGAAGAGATGAGAAAAGAAAAAGAGTAAGAAAGTAGTGAGGAAATCAGGAAGAAGGAGGAGAAGAGAGAAAAGAAAAAGAGTAAGAGGAAGTAAAGAGGAGAAAGTAAAGGAGAATAAGAGAAAGAAGAGGAGGATAAAGGTTGAGGAAGAAAGTAGTGGAGGTGGAGAAAGGAAAAGGTGAAGGGAGAACATTGATGGGGAAGTAGAGGGAGAGCCAAAAAAGGATAAGAAGAAGCAGAAGAAAAGGAGGAGGAGAAGAAGGAATAATAAGAAGAAAACGATGGAGAAAAAAAAGGGAAAAGAAGATGAAGAAGTAGGAAAATGCTAGGAAAAAGAATGGTGAAAAATAAGGAGAAGAATGAGGGGGACGAGGAAGTGGGAAGAAGAAGGTTAATGAAAAAGGGGGAAAAAGAAAAATTCGAGGGAGAAGAGTAGACAAAAGAGAAGACAAAATAGAGAGGAGTAGAGGAATAAGGGCGAAGAAAAGAAGTAAGGTTATAGAAGAATGGCGAAAAAGAAGGAGAAAGAAGTCGGTGGTAAGAAGGGTGAAGAATAAGAAGAAAAATAGGAGGAAGAAGTGGGAAGAAGAAGAGATATTAAGAATGGAGTGTAAGGAGTAAAGAAGAAGAAGAAGAAGAAGAAGAAGAAGAAGAAGAAGAAGAAGAAGAAGAAGAAGAAGAAGAAGAAGAAGAAGAAGAAGAAGAAGAAGAAGAAGAAGAAGAAGAAGAAGAAGAAGAAGAAGAAGAAGAAGAAGAAGAAGAAGAAGAAGAAGAAGGAGAAGAAGAATAAGAAGAAGAAAAAATGAATAAGGAAAATTTGGTGAAGGACTCTCACCTCTCAGCTCAATGGCATTTTCGGTATGCTGACTCCAATTTGATTCAAGAATTTTTTCTCAACCCCCTGCGAACTCTTCTCTTTCATTCTTTCCATTTACTTTTCCGTTCGTTTCTCTGTTCCTCTGAAAAAGGAGTACATGTTTTTATTCGATTCTCTTCCTGATTTCCTTTGTATTTCCCCTTATCAATGTTATTCAATGTTAATAGGAAATACAATTGATGGATGAACAGTTTTTTTCTAAATACCACGACTTCAATACTGAAATACTTAGTAGGCCTTTAAGAGAACAAAAAATCTTAGGAAGTAGAAAACAGAAAAGTCAATTTGGAAAAAAACTAACGGAAAAGCGCCAGTAGTGACCACTTGAATGTTTTTTTTCTTTAAACACGAATTTTATGCCTTCAAATAAGTTCTGAACCTACTAGATACTTAGCTTATACTATTTAGCAGCTTATTAGTTCAAGTAGGAGCTTGCAGAGCATCATTAGAGATTTTTGAGGGAGATTCATTGTCGCTATATCACTCGAATACGTGGTTTCAGTAAGAAGTTCAGCTTCCTCTTAGCAGTTTCAGTAAGAAGGCATGTATACAAGATCTTGTATTATGACTAGAAAGTCTATAAATTTCGCTATTTCTGGTGTTATAATCATTCCCTAGAATGTCTAGATGATGTTTAGAAGGTTTCTAGCTAAATACAGATAATATTTCGGCGTGAAAGCAGACTGGCCACTACTAGAGGAAGAAACCGTGAATAATCTAGTAGTGGCCACCCAATAGAAATTGTTGTAGAAGTTGTAGATATTGTTGTAATTTGAATTGATGTTCTCCTTAGACTTTTTCAAATAGGTTACAGAGGAAAAAAAACTTTACAATATCTATTTTCTGGTTTAACCTCACTTCTCTAGTGGCTTGTAACCAACAACAATGCATTACCAATTCAACTCATTTTAATATAACCTACTATTATTTCTGGCGTTATAATCAATGTCTGGAATGAAAAATTAGCTTACTTGAATAATTGCAACAGGAAGCTTGAGTAATTGACTTGTCAATGAGCATAAAACATCATGTGGCCACTATAGAATCAGTGCCTGGCCACTATTGAATCATAGTGGCCACCTTAGAATCAAAATTGTTTCACGAAAAATTTAATAATTCATTTGTGAATTGAAATATTCGCCATTTCAAGGAATAGGTCAATCAGGAAGGATCTGGGCTACATTATTTTTGAGTTTTGGATGAGATAGCTGATAATATGGTCTCACAATTCAGCATAAACTATAAAAAATTCCTTAAACATGGCCACCAATGGTGCTTTTACCTCAAATGGGCATACATTTTCTAGGAGATTATCTTATTTAAACCCTGAGAGTTATTTTAAACAACCACTCTTATAACTTATACATTATGAATTACGTATGTAATTGATTAATACTATTACGTTTAAAACTAAATGGGTGGCTCGTTGGAGGAGTGATAAAGCGCCGGTATGATAACCAGGTGGACCCTGGTTCGAATCCCAAGCGGAGAACAATTTTTGACCACAGCACAATCACATAGATACGACCACCCCGTCTTTCGGAGGAGACGATAAGCCGTCGGTCCCGACTACCTCAAAATAGTCGTCATCTATCATCCATTACATTACCCACGCACAAGCCTATGAGCTTATGTGGGCTTCACCCTCATAAACAAACAAACAAATAAATAATAAATTATTATTATCAAGTATCATGAATTACGAATGCACAGAGATCATGGCTGACGCCAAACCATTTGGCCGTTCCGTCTGCTCCTTGTGCGCTCTAACAGCTGCTTCTGTAGTGCTAATAATTAGAGTTGTCATTCAGCTAGGACCAGTAATAGTTTTGAATTTAAAAGAGACATTAGAAGCATAATATATCAGCCTATATCAGCGGTTAGTAGTTCAAATAAATCACGTACAAGAGACAGACGAAACCGCCCAACCTCTAGTGTCAGCTATAACATACCTAATATAATTTTTTAGTATATGTATATGCCTGTTGTTCTTTTTTCGATGGTATGAGTTATAATCTGTTCAAGCAAAGAAGACATTCTGGCAAGATGGGAGAATGACTCAAGCTCGGTCAATATTTGTTCAAAAATTATCAATTTGATCTTAAATTATAGGAAACAATTTGATATAAAGATTTTGATATAAAGATTTGATTATAAAGACCACATTTATAATTCTTGAACAAATATTGACCAAGCTGAAGTCATTTTCCCGTCTTTTTTGCTTGGACCGACTATAAACTACACCATTAGAGTACCGTGTATAGCTCCATTCATGTGGATCTATACTCTATTCACAATCACTTGAGACGGAATAAACAAACTTTTTGAGTGTGTGTGCGTGCAATGGAAGGTCTCCTTTTATGCGAAACTTTCGGCCACAGACCAACAGCTGTAGCCAACCACAGCTCAAGACAACAGTCTTGAGACAATACAGGTCGGACTGTAGCCAATCACAGCACCAGAAAAGAGTCAGCTGTTCGACTGCAGACAATTTTTTTGCATGGAAGAAGACCTTCCAATACACTCACACACACGCAAAAGGTTTGTTTATTTCGTCTCAAGTGATCGTGAATGGACTATAGTTGGACTATATAGAACCCTTCAACCTTAAGGCTGAGGCCGCACTGCCGGTGGGTAGAGCCTGGAGGGTGGAGGGTAGTTGGTAAATCTATAGAACACACACACCATCCACAGTAATACATCGTATAAATGGTATGTGTTCAGCCGCCATCTTGAAATTCTTAAATATGGACAACATAACCTCAAAAAACAGAATGACGTCATACCATTTGAACGATGTATTATTGTGGATGGTGTGTATGTTCTATTGATTTACCAACTACCCTCCAACCTCCAGGCTCTACCCACCGGCAGTGCGGCCTCAGCCTGAGAGTGGGATCGAGTAGATTTCATTAAAAAGTTGTGTGGGGCACTCTACTTCCCACTTGCTCCCACGAGCTGCCATTGACTTCTTCAATTGGACCACTCTATGGGCTACTCCCACTATATCTATGCTCAACTGACTTCTCTATTGTACCATCCCTCGTTGCTCCAACTAGAATTTAATAAGGGGCTCTTGCCCATGAAACAGGTGGAGTGCTGTACAGTAAAAGATACGGGCACTTCACCTGTTTCGTGGGTACGTGCCGCCAGTGTAAGTGGTAGCTGGTATACTCTGGCCAAGCAAAGAAGAGCCTCTGACAAGATGAGAAAATGACTCTAGCTCGGTCAATATTGGTTCAAAAATGATTGATTTGGTCTCAATTCTAGGAAACATTTCAATCTACAATTTGAGACCAAATCAATAATTTTTGAACAAATACTGACCGAGCTAGAGTCATTTTCTCATCTTGCCAGAAGCTCTTCTTTGCTTGGCCAGAGTATAGTATTATAGTCTGTCCAAGCGAGGAAGACTCTCTGGCAAGATTGGTAAATAACTCTAGATCGGTCAATAATGGTTCAAAAATTATCAATTTGATCTCAAATTGTAGGAAACGATTCAGCTAGAATAAAATACATTTCAATTATAGTCTGTCCAAGCTAAGAAGACCCTCTGGCAAGATATGACAATTACTACAGCTTGATAAATATTGTTTAAAAAAAATATCGATTTGTTCTCAAATTGTGGATTCAGACCACATTCATGATTGTAGAATCAATATTGACCAAGCTTGAGTCATTTTCCCATCTAGCCAGAGGGTCTTCTCTGCTTGGCCATTCACGTGTATAGCATACACGTGTGGTTAAGATTTAAAATCTGTTTTATGCATTTTCTATCTTATATTCATTATTTTCAATGGAGATGTGTTGGAACTTATGTGAATTTAGGTAAGTGAAAACAAAGGTCGTCAGATCCAGAAAGTTCCACTGATGATGATGATGTCCTGAGCATTGAAACTTTAGTATGATATTTTAAATAAACTTTGTGGATATACAGAGTGTTTCAGGAGGAATGTGCAATACTTCTCAGGCTGATTCTTTACATCAAGTAGACAGAAAAGTTCCATGGGACCAGCCCCCAAAAACGCTTCGTTACCGAGATAACAATGGCGGAAAATTGAGATTTTTCAAAATATATTAATTTTTCTAATTTTTTGGGGACTTTAGTGAGGCTCTAAAATAATCAATTCCTTTGCAAAATCAGCTGAGGAATTCAATGAAACAAGTTTCAAGTTTGTATCTTCAACGGTTATTGAGATAATTGGAAAAATATGCTAAAGGACGCCATTTTTTAAACAATAAGGGTTATAACTGGATAAGTAATCATAAAATTGTATTTTTTATTAATGGAGGTTGAAGAGAGTCGGATTCTGAAGAAAAAGTTAAACGACGGCGATTGTGTAAATCTTACCCAAATCTCAGTAATGGCGATCAAAAATCGCAAAATCGCTACTAAACACAAATTCATCACTTGTGCTGTTTTGTCAATTTTGCGATTTTCGATCGCCATTTCCGAGATTTGGGTAAGATTTACACATTCGCCGTTGTTTAACTTTTTCTTCAGAATCCGACTCTCTTCAACCTCCATCAATAAAAAATACAATTTTATAATTCCTTATCCAGTTATAACCCTTATTGTTGAAAAAATGGCGTCTTTTAGCATATTTTTCCAATTATCTCATTAACCGTTGAAGTTACAAACTTGGAACTGGTTTCATTGAATTCCTCAGATAATTTTACATAATTTTTTTCCTCCTGAAACATCCTGTATATAAAACTTTGTGGATCCGGACACATTTGTTTTCACTTACCTAAGTTATATTTCCTGCTACGGCAAACTAGTTAAAAAACATGAATAGATGGGAACCTGATACAGCACATCGATAAAATACATTTCAATTATAGTCTGTCCAAGCCAAGAAGACCCTCTGGCAAGATATGAAAATTACTACAGCTTGATCAATATTGTTTAAAAAAATATCGATTTGGTCTCAAATTGTGGATCAAATTGTTTCCTACATTTTGAGATCAAATCAATAATTCTTGAACCAATATTGACCGAGCTGAGTCTATTTGTTATCTTGCCAGAGGGTCTTCTTTGCTTGGACAGACCATAGCATGGTTTGTTACGTTGCTTACACAAAACACGAACAATTTATTAGTTTTAGCGTTGATTTGATTTATTTATTAGTTTCAACTATTCTTCACTCATCTTGTTCGAAAAAGAGTTCGTTTCAGAATTTGACTGGAATGATACAACTTATGGTAATTGACATATCTAAGCTATTGAATCTCAAATAATAAATCAATCTGATCGATCAATTTCAAATAATTAAAGATCTATGAATGTTGAATTTCGATGACATTATACGAAAGCGCGCCGCACGTGAGAAGTAGAGTTCTTATTAACTCAAATTATTCAAACATTTCAATGTCATTAATAATAATTCAAGAGTGAAAGATTTTTATTTTGAAATATGTTACGGGAAGCTTTCATTATTACGATTACTTCAATATTTCTATGTAATATTGAATAATATTAGTTTTGAATAATATATAGTAATATAGTAATATAGTAATATACTAATAATAATATATTAGCTTTGAATAATAATATTAGTTTTGTATAATTGAATAATATATAATAAATATTATTCAATATTTCCTGGATAATATTCAAAGTTCAATCAATGAATAACCACTCTTGCTTCTATATTTTGAGATTATTCTCACAGCATTTGACACCTCGAAAATTGAATACTATCAATTTTTCACAATTTATGGATCGGAAACACATATTCCATTAAACTTATTCAATAGAACATCAAATGAAATAGTGGTTTTCTTTATTTTAAACATATCAGGATCAACTCTCAACAGAATTAATGTATGACCTGTACTGCACTCACAGATCAAAATAACACGGAAATTCGAGTAAATTGATTTCTCCGAATTCCACCCCAAATAATCATCCCCAATCGAATTTGTCCACTAATCACTCGTGGGCGTATTTGAAACCCAGTTCCATAGAACCCGTTAATTGGATTTAATGTTATGACGTCATACATGAGTGTGTACACGTATAGTCTGTTCAAGCAAAGAAGACATTCTGGCAAGATGGGGAGATGACTACAGCTCTATCAATATTTGTACAAGAATAATAAATTTGGTGTCAAATTATGGATCAGAATATTTCCTACAATTTGAAACCAAATTTATAATTTTTGAACTAATATTTACCGAGCTGGAGTCGTTTTCAAACCTTGCCAGAGTGTCTTCTCTGCTTGGACAGACTATACAAAGTGCCTATTCAACTACAGATCGATGACGTCATGAATTTGGGGAAAATTATGCGTATTTTGGTCGTAATCATGTTCACCTACGGGGTTAAAATCATGCCTATTCACGGTCATAATCATGCCTATTTCTGGTCATAAACAGATGTGTTAGTTGGATAATTATGACGGTAATTATTTCATGTGTTTGCGGTGATGATGATTATGATTATGATGATGATGATGATGATGATGATGATGATGATGATGATGATGATGATGATGATGATGATGATGATGATGATGATGATGATGATGATGATGATGATGATGATGATGATGATGATGATGATGATGATGATGATGATGATGATGATGATGATGATGATGATGATGATGATGATGATGATGATGATGATGATGATGATGATGATGATGATGATGATGATGATGATGATGATGATGATGATGATGATGATGATGATGATGATGATGATGATGATGATGATGATGATGATGATGATGATGATGATGATGATGATGATGATGATGATGATGATGATGTGATGATGATGATGATGATGATGATGATGATGATGATGATGATGATGATGATGATGATGATGATGATGATGATGATGATGATGATGATGATGATGATGATGATGATGATGATGATGATGATGATGATGATGATGATGATGATGATGATGATGATGATGATGATGATGATGATGATGATTATGATGATGATTATGATGATGATGATGATGATGATGATGATGATGATGATGATGATGATGATGATGATTATGATGATGATGATGATGATGATGATGATGATGATGATGATGATGATGTAGCCTGATATACATGACGTTTAACAGTTAGGCGTTTTCGTCTGCTACTTGTGCGCTCCAACAGCTGATGTTGTCAATTAGAGTTGCCATTCACCTATATACCGTACATTCATCATCAATCCATCAATTATTGTGAGATCCAGTTATTCATATAAATATACATAGACATGCAATTTTCTTCAACAAACCACTCTTTATTATAAAAAATTTACGGTTATAGCAGAATAGAACACAGTTTCGGGAATACGGGAGTTTTTCTATTCCACATTTATTAACAGAATTAACAAATTTAAAAAATACTGGACCTTTTCTTATGGAGGTACACAAAATAAATTTTAAGATATCTTCTTATAATAAATATTCTAATACTTATATTTTCTTAGGGCTACAGTACTTTTATCAAAATTTCAATTAATGAAATTGATTTGTAATTTATTTGCATTTGATCATTAATGAATATAGGCTACTGTATAAATAAATATCCTCTAATATTTGATTGAAACACGAACTTTCTTCAATAAATTTCGTGAGACATCTTTCAAATATTACTCGTTTCATAATAAATATGGCTATTTTAGACATTATTTCCTTCATAATTATAAAGATATGATTCAAACACGAACTTTCTTCAATGAATTTTGAAACCCATCTTCCAAGTATTACTCGTAACTAGATATGATTCTACAGATATATTTCCTACATAATAATTATAAAGATATTATTCAAAAGCAAACTTTCTCCAATGAATTTTGAAAGTCATCTTTCAAGTTCTACTTTTCTCACAACTTATCTCCTGAATACAGCACTGACATTGAGGCATGATGAGCTGTCAAAAATATTTTGGAAGTTTGGGGGAGAATGAAATTTGACAACTGTGCGCCACTTCAATGCCAAGGTGGGGGTTCAATGGTGGGGGTTGTTTAGAAGAGATGTTTCCTAAAGTTGTAGAGGAAGAGATAGTGAGCGTGTGAGGGTGTGTGAGAGAGAGAGAGAGAGAGAAAGAGAGAGAGTTCGTCTACATTTTCAATTAGGAAAGTTAGTCGGTGCGTCAACTGAACGCGAGATTCGGTTTATTGAAAAGGAAATGAATTTTAAACTCAAGCAATTTTAAACTGTAGCGAACAAGTTCTTCGTCACTGGGTGGGGGGAATTAGAGAGTAAGGGAGGGAGATAGAGATAGAGAGAGAGAGAGAGAGAGAGAGATTCAGATTCAGATTAAGATCCAGTCACTTTATTCATGTAGATTACATAATATAATCTTAAATTCTAGATTCCTATAAATAAAAATAAATGAAAGTAACACTAATTACATTATGGTTTGCATAAGTTGGCTAATTATAAACTATGACTTGCAAAATGAGACAGATGTAGGATTCAATAAGCTAACGGTATTATAAATTTGTGCTGTATCTACATAAAATGGCGGAGTTTAGACATATAAATGTCCATTCTTGGAGAGGGATGTTCAAAGACATCTCTCCCATTAACACTCAACCATGAGTGTATCAAGAGAAAGTATCAACCATGTAAAGAGTGTATCAACCATGCCTCAAGAGAGAGAGAACGAGAGAGGAAGAAAGAAAGAGAGAGAGTGATAAAGCGAGAGATAGGTAATGAGAGCGAGACATTATTGATGAGTGAGTGGGAAGATTATCAGAATGAGGATGGTGAATGGGAAGAAATAGAATAATAAATAATAGAAGGAAAAATTAATATGAATTGAGGAAGGAGAGAGAAATGGTACAGGTTTAAAGGAAGAGGAATAAGATGAAGTAGAAGAGAGGAAAAAAGTATAACTTAATAATTAATTAAATACAATAATGTTCCCTAACCAATTTATACTGAAAGTCCAAATCAACGTTATGTCAAATCAATTCCTCCTTCCAAAAAAAAGACAAAAAAATTATAAATTGGATTACATCAATACTATGGGCAAGAGGAACATCTGACATGGCACTTTTGTGTAGCCTATATTTTGTAATCTAACAACTAACTACAGTATAACCATAATATTTATCATATGTTCATGATTCTATTCTCATGATAAGATGGAAATCTCTATCAATTTTGTGATCTCAATTTGCTAGGAATGAAACATACAATTCAGTAGAAATGTCTCAGATAAGAAGTTTTAAATAGTTTTTTTTTGCAGAACCGTGTTATTCGTATTTTTTTCATTTGAACGATAATGAAAGAGAATAAAGCGTAGACAAAAGAGAATGAAAAAGGAAAGAATATACAAAATAGAAGAGAACAGGGAAGAGGAAATACACCATAATTTAGAGAAAGACAGAGAATAGAAGATACAACTCTCTACTAACTTGCAAAGCTTAGTTTACAAAAGTTTCAAAGAGATCGCTGGCTTGTCGAAGAGAATTGGCGAATCTTACAAATTTTCGAAACTGAGTTCTAGCGCCTTACCCCTCTCTATACACTTTCTAACATCTCTTTCCTCTCCAACCTTTCATCCCTTGTCTCTTTCCACCTCCAACCCAACCTCTTACATCTAAGAGACTAATAGTTTTTCCCTCTTTCTTCAGCCCCCTTCACACCAGTTACGACTTGGTAAATAACGCTCATATTTGAGCGGTAAGAATTCTATCTCTTCTTCTTCTTCTTCTTCTTCTTCTTCTTGTTCGTCTTTTTTTTCTTCTTCTTGTTCTTGTTCTTCTTCTTTTCGTTCTTCTGCTTTTTCTACTTCTTCTCCTCATACTTCTTCTTCTTCTTCCCATGCTTCATCTTCTTCCTCTTTTCTCCTCCTCCTCCTCCTTCCTCCTCTCCTTCTCTTCTTCTTCTTCTTCTTCTTCTTCTTCTTCTTCTTCTTCTTCTTCTCAGTTCTCCTTTTTATCTTTATCCTACTACTCCTTCTTCTTATTTTTCTTCTTCTTCATCTTCTTCTCCTCATGCTTCTTCTTCTTTTCATCTTCCTTCTTCTTTCTTCTTCTTCTTCTCCTCATGCTTCTTCTCTTTCTCCTCATGCTTCTTCTTCTTCTTCTTCTTCTTCTTTCTCTCCTCTCATCTCCTCCTCCTCTCCTCCTTCTTCTTCTTCTCAGTTCTCCTTTCCTTCTTATCCTACTACTCCCTTCTCTTATTTTCTTCTCCTTCTTCTCTTCTCAGTTCTTCTTCTTCTTATCCTACTACCTTCTCCCTATTTTTCTTCTCCTTCTTCTTCCTCATGCTTCTTCTTCTTCTCCTCTCATGCTTCATCTTCTTCCTTTTCTTCTCCTCCTTCTCCTCCTCCTCCTCCTTCTTCTCCTCCTCCTCTTCTCTCTCTCTCTTCTTCTTCTTCTTCTTCTTCTCTTCTCTCTCCCCTCCTCCTTCTCATCCTCCTCTCTTCTTCTTCCTCTTCTCCTTTTCTTCTTCTTCTTCTTCTTCTTCTTTCTCCTTCTCCTTCTCCTTCCCATCCTTCTATTCTTCCTTTTCCTCATCCCTCTTTTTCTTCCTTCATTATCTTATTGTTCTACTTCTTATTTCATTTTCTCTCCTTCCTTTTCCTCCTCCTACTCTATCTTTCTCAACACTTCTCCTCCTTCCTGTTTTTCCACACGCTTCTCTTTCTCTTGTTTCATTTTCATCGTCCCGTACTCAATCTTCTTCTTTTTCTGTTTTGTTTTCATCTCTTTTTTGTCTTTTTCTTTTTTGTTGCAACCACTCAAGAATAGGCTAATAATTGATAGGATATTGAATTATTGAATATTGAGAAAATGAGAAACAGAAAGCGTGAATGGAAGAGTGAAAGAAAATGTAATGGAAGAAAGATTTGATAAAGAGTGGTGAGGTGTGAAGAAGTGTCAAAAGAGGACAGAAGTATAACTCAAACTTTGACGAGTGTATTAACGAACTTCTTCCAAAACTTTTGTCTATTAACACTTCGTTGTTAAAGTATTATGATAAGTCCCATCAGAATCATGCAAATTACTAGTCCACCAAGTGATCCAAGCAAAGAAGACATCCTGGCAAGATGGGAAAATGACTGTAGCTCGCTCTATATTGGTTCAACAATTATAAATTTGGTCTCATATTGTAGATCAGAATGATTTTTAGAATTTAATATTTTTCCAATCAATATTAACCGAGCTGGAGTCATTTTCCCATCTTACCAGAATGTCTTCTATGCTTGGACAGACTTTAGAAGGACTTACGTTGATTTGCAAGTGAAATTCACACTGATGAGCGATCACACAGACTACGGTATGAATGAACTGAAAAATCTGATGTCTTGATTGCACAATTATTAAACGAAGATTTGCTACTGTATTAATCTGTCATGATTGAGCTATTTTTGTCTGTATTATCAATTTGATTATCACGAAAATCGAGTCGAAAACAATTTTCACAAAAAATAAATTTTCATTGAATTCTTAATTTTGCATAGGCTACGAATTTTTTAAAAACTTTTCATACATGAAATTTGTTTTGAAAAGTCACTTCAATACGTAATCAGTACGAAGATATTATTGAAGAAACAAACCATAATAAACAATGGAGCACTTGCAATTTTTATATTAAAATACAAGATATTTCAAAACACAGTTTCATTCAAAACAAAGATAACGGTTCTGGTTGATACACCATAATTAATGGTATCCATTATCATCAATCTCTGGTAAGTTCTCACAGATTTTACAGAGACCGGCATCTTGACTCTCAATATGACTCTCAATAATGACTCTTTGGTTTGATAATATCTTGTGTTTTCATTTAATATGGATAATCACTTTCAAAAAACTCAACAGCTTGCAATTGATCGTCACTTGAATCACTGGCGGCTCGTACCCACGAAACTAGTGAAGTGCCCGTATCTTTTACTGTACAGCACTTCACCTGTTTATCGGGCACGAGCCGCCAGTGACTTGAATTAAAAACAGAATTCGAAATTATACACGTTCATCAAAATGTGGGATGTGCGTCATTTCAGTTGGAAATAGACAGAAGAAATGTCTGAACTCGGCCTCCGATTGGCCGAGAGGCGGAGCTTAGCTGACTGGTTATGCTTGGCTACGATTGGCTGACTCTTCAACACTATCCCCCTCTCTCTTTTGTCATCGCTCACTCCCATTTTGTCCGCCATTTTAGTTTCTTGTACACTAGTATTCGTGTCAACCAATTCTCAAGTCTCCTTGTGATTCACTTTCGCTTCCAATTGAATTACTGTAGTATGTCCAAACAAAGTAAACCCGCTGACAAGACTCAAGCTCGGTCAATATTGTTTCAAAAATTATCAATTAGATCTCAAATTGTAGAAAACAGTTTGATGGACTATTAAGACCACATTTATAATTCTTGAACAAATACATCGACCAAGCTGGAGTCATTTACCACATCTTGCCAGAGGGTCTTCTTTGCTTGAACTTATACCACGCCACTTTTCATTTATAACCCTCTAAAAACGTTCTTATCCAATTTTAAACTTTCTCTCTTCTTGTCTCTATTCACCTCTTCTCATCCTTTTTTTCAACTTTATCTATTTGATTGAGTGGTTCTTTTCTACGATGTATCATAAGACACAGTTCTCTAATCAGAAAAAGAAAAGAATATGTAGAGGAGAAGGAGAAGAAGGAGACAGAAGAGAAGAAGACGGAGAAAAAGAAGAAGAAGATGAAGAAGAAGAAGAAGAAGAAGAAGAAGAAGAAGAAGAAGAAGAAGAAGAAGAAGAAGAAATGATGATGAAGAAGAAGAATAGGAGAAGGAGAAGTAGAAGGAAGAACAAGAACAAGAACAAGTACAAGAACTAGAAGAATAAGAAGAGAAGAAGAAAAGAAGAAGAAGAAGAAGAAGAAGAAGAAGAAGAAGAAGAAGAAGAAAAAGAAGAAGAAGAAGAAAAGAAGAAGAAGAAGAAGAAGAAGAAGAAGAAGAAGAAGAAGAAGAAGAAGAAGAAGAAGAAGAAGAAGAAGAAGAAGAAGAAGAAGAAGAAGAAGAAGAAGAAGAAGAAGAAGAAGAAGAAGAAGAAGAAGAAGAAGAAGAAGAAGAAGAAGAAGAAGAAGAAGAAGAAGAAGAAGAAGAAGAAGAAGAAGAAGAAGAAGAAGAAGAAGAAGAAGAAGAAAAAGAAGAAGAAAAAAGAAGAAGAAGAAGAAGAAGAAGAAGAAGAAAGAAGAAGAAGAAGAAGAAGAAGAAGAAGAAGAAGAAGAAGAAGAAGAAGAAGAAGAAGAAGAAGAAGAAGAAGAAGAAGAAGAAGAAGAAGAAGAAGAAGAAGAAGAAGAAGAAGAAGAAGAAGAAGAAGAAGAAGAAGAAGAAGAAGAAGAAGAAGAAGAAGAAGAAGAAGAAGAAGAAGAAGAAGAAGAAGAAGAAGAAGAAGAAGAAGAAGAAAGAAGAAGAAGAAGAAGAAGAAGAAGAAGAAGAAGAAGAAAAAGAAGAAGAAGAAGAAGAAGAAGAAGAAAAGAAGAAGAAAAAGAAGAAGAAGAAGAAGAAGAAGAAGAAAGAAAGAAGAAGAAGAAGAAGAAAGAAGAAAGAAGAAGAAGAAGAAGAGAGAAAGAAGAAGAAGAAGAAGAAGAAGAAGAAGAAGAAGAAGAAGAAGAAGAAGAAGAAAGAAGAAGAAGAAGAAGAAGATTATGAGAAACCAGAGAGTAAAAGTTAAATGAGTGAGATAGACTAGGTGACCCATCAGAGGACAGTCGGCCGGAAGCTGGACTACCCTTGAAGCAACCCTAAATTGACCCCTTCCCCAACCCCTCAAACTCAACCCCCTCCCACAACGACCCCTGTAAACCAAAAAAGCACAGACTGCAAAACTTTATCTCCATCTCATTTTCATTACTTTACCGCCACGTTTTATATATTATTATGTAAGTTGTCTCCCAACCACTACCCACCAACTACCCTGAACTGCTCGCCATTATAAAGCCCCGGGATGAATGTCCGACTCCACCCCGAAGATTACCCATAGAGAAGAGAAGCAGTCCTACCCCCCGCTACCCCACGGAAGAGTAGATTACCCAGAAGGCAAAACTCAGATGACGTAATCTAGATTATTCACACATACTAAGAGAGAGGGAATAGGAAAGACTTTCTTGGGAAGAGAAAGAGAGAGTGAGTAAAAGAGAGAGGAAAAAACACTGAGAGAGAGTGTGATTGAGTGAGAGAGAGGGAGACGGAGAGTAAGCAGAGAGAGAGAGAGAGAGAGTAAGAAAGATGAAATTAGAGTTAGCGATAGTTTGCGTTACAAGAGAAATAGAGTGAGAGAGAGTGAGAATGAATAGAAGATGAAGTGAGAGAGAGAATGTGAGAGATTGGAAAAGAAAGAGATAGAGTAAGAGTGAAATGGTGGGAGAAGGACAAAAGAGAAGAATTGAGATAGAGAGAGACATAGAGAGAGAGAAAGAGATTAGATTAGAATAGATTACTCTATTCAAATAGATAACAAAATTCGGCTCAGATTCTACATTGTAATATAATAAGTGAGTGAAACAAAATTATCCTATAAATTCCACAAAATAGAAACTTCTAGTGAAAATACAATAAAACGGTGAAGTAATGAATGCAAAATTTATAAAAAATTTTAATTCGAGGTTCTGCAAAATGAATAAGGAGTGTAAGTTATCTAAGTGAAAAGGCGAAGTTTAGACATATATATGTCCATTCTTGGGAAAGGATAATAAGGATATCCTTTCCATTAACACTTGGCCTTGAGGGAGAGAGAGAGAGAGAGAGAGTGAGAGAGAGTGAGCGAGAATAATTTATAGAGATAAAGTGAGATAAAGTGAGATAAAAAATGTTGGGGAGATAGTGAAAGAGAGAGAATGGATAGGTAAGAGATAAATTAGAGAGGAATAGAGGGAGGAAGAGATGGATGATGAGAGATAATGACAGGGAGTGAGATATAAATGAATACAGGTGAGAAACTGTGAAATGGGAAAAGAGAGAGAGTGAGAAAAGGCGAGAGGAAGAGAGAGAGAGAAATAATTCAAGAGTGTAAGAAAGATGTACAGATAAAGTGAGAAAGAATAACAGAGTGAGAGGGAGAGAGAGATAGAAAAAGGAGAATGTTTGAGAGAAATGGTGTAGAGATTTTTCATCTGGAGCTAGTCTGTAAATTTCTCCGACTGCAAGATTTTATCAGCGCCACTTTCCGGGAGTAAATTTGCTCACACAGTTAGTTTGTCATGATAAAATGGTCACGTGATTTCCACAGGGAAGTTATGGCGAGATAAAAACTTTTGCAAACGTTTTTAATGCGTAAGCTATTTTATATTTTTATGGCTTGCTAGGTGTTGAGGAGATTTAATGGGGTCAAGATTAGAACTAATGCAATCCTATACTTATTAAACATCCGATATAGCTGGCTCCGGAAAGTTGGGCGATTTTGTCAGCTTTTCCGCGCTTCAACAGCTGATGTTGTCAATCGGAGTTGTCATTTAGATATGCCTTGATCATGTTTTTGGAATCATAAGAGACAATAGTCATCAGCTGTTAGTAGGCTGTTAGTTTTTAAAATCCTTTTTCAGCGCGCGTCTAAACGTCCAACTGGAAATGCTTGCCAAATTTGAAAGCATTCACTTCAGTGGATTTTTAGTTCTGGTGATGAATGAATGAATCAGTCAGTCAGTGCCATTTCGCTTATATAGATATAGATTCATCGAGAAAGTACACATTCATTAAATTGACACTTTATTGAATAATTTTGCTAACATATGATCAATCTCATTCAAACTTATTTGTACCAAGAGTTATATTTATACATATTTGAGCCGTAATTTATTATTAATAATCATGAATAGATTTCAATGACATAGTGTGAACACATTTTGTTACTGGATAATATTGAAATTGGGTACAATGCACTGGCGGCTCGTATCCACGAAACAGGTGAAGTGCCCATATCTTTCACTGTACAGCACTTCACCTGTTTCATGGGCAAGAGCCGCCAGTGGTACAATGGAGCAACAAAGTTATACAAAATGGTTATTCTAATTTGAGGGAACTAGAAAAGTGGTGGGTGGAGCTAGAAAATGATTTGGTTCAAATCATCAACATAATATGAAATTTATTTGCACGGTACTAGAAATTCTGATCTGAGCTACGTCACAATATAGTTCCTCCCACCCGATATCCTTTTTGCCCAATATCAGGCAGTTAAGGAGAAACCTCCTCTGTATTAACCTTGATGAATATATTCTGTACAAGCAAAGAAGACCCTCTGGCGAGATGGGGAAATGACTCCAGCTTGGTCAATATTTGTTAAAGAATTATTAATGTGGTCTTAAAATTAGATCAAATTGTTTCCTACAATTTGAGATCAAATTGATAATTTTTGAACCAAAATTGGCCGAGCTTGAGTAATTTTCCTATCTTGCCAGAGGATCTTCTTTACCTGAACAAACTAGAGCACAACATAGATAGGTAGTGAGTTCTATTTGCATGGAAACCAAAACCAAATTCACGGGTTCATTGGATATTGCTCAATATCTTCACTTTACAAAGTCGCAGAGTGTACTATACACTGGCGGCTCGTACCCACGAACCAGGTGAAGTGCCTGTATCTTTTACCGTACGGCACTTCACCTGTTTCGTGGGCACGAGTCACCAATGGAGTATAGCCTCCCCGATTTCAGAATCCTCGTATGAGTGAATAGTTGCACATACAGCAATGAATGATGAACAAGTTTGACTAACTTAAACAGGCTTCAATCCCTACAAGCTATAGTCCGTACAACCAAAGTAGACATTCTGGCAAGATGGGAAAATGACTCTAGCTCGGTCACTAGTGGTTCAAGAATTATAAATTTGGACTCAAATTGTAGGAAACATTCTGATCTACAATTTGATGCCACATGTATAATTTTTGAACAAATATTGACCGATCTGGAGTAATTCCCCCATCTTGCCAGAATGTCTTCTTTGCTTGGACAGACTATAAAGACAGTCAGATTTGGCAAGATAGATTATTAAACCCCCCCCCTACCCCTCTTCTGTATGACAGGGGTTTAAGCCTGGTTTGTGGCTGCTTGAGTACTTGAACGGAGTTTCATAGCAGATTACAACTGAACTGTCGTATGGCGAATGTCTTCTACCACTATTCAGCTCCGTTAAGACAGTGTGGAACCGGTCTACCAGAGCGAACCGGTTCAGCTAAGCTACTGGCGACATGATAGGCTCTTGTAGACTACTTCCAGACTGTTCTGACAGAGGTGAGCGTTGATTATAGTAGTTTGGAATGCGACATTTTCGTTGGAGTCAGCTGTGGCAAGTAAGTTCTCCCTACAAGTGTAAGCCAGCAGATAACATGGGATTGGTCGTCTCAATCCCGCCCTCACCTTGCCCTGGAATTCCGAACTTATCTTTCCATAACTCTTATTCTCTTTTCATTCAGTTCACTTTATTATTTCATTCATATCTAATAATGTTTAATTCATATCTATAATGTTTAATCTCCATTTACTACCGATTTTCCTCATTTAGTTCTATCATTTAAAGTTAATTCACTAGACTAGAGTCATTAGGATTGAATCACAGACAAAGTCCAAATATCGTCTCTTTGATTAGTTGATACTTCAAATAAAGGTTATATCCACACTTGAAACTTCAATTAATTCCCTCCTTTGGGAGATTGGCTGTCGTTAGTAAAGACAGTCAGTCGTTTCCTGTTTCTGGAGGAATAGTAATTGTTGCATTACTCTCCAACTGATTAACTGCATGTTATTCAGAGGAGTTCTGCATTTTCACTTGGTTGTGAAGACTGGCTTATCGTTGAGTGGATCCACACGTTACCTCTATCCTGGTTGATGATTATTCTCCTGCTGTATTGTCTGTCCGGGCTGGGGGGCATTATGGCGGGGTGGGGCTCGATCAGTGTTGGTTCGGCGGCTTTGGGTTCTGTTTGAAAATTTATGGCTTTTGAGCCGGTATTGGCCGAACTGGAGTCGTTTACCCGTCTTGCCGGGGTGTCTTCTTTGCTTGGACGGACTGTATTGTCGAGTGAATATGAAACTGGCAACCAGCTGGTAGGCCTAGGCGCTTCATAGGGCTGTTGCGCCATTGACAAACAAAACAAACTTGGATTATTGACAATTTTATACTTCAATGGAACATCAATGTAGAACTTGGAAGGTAGTTGAATAAAATTAAAAAAAGTAAATACGGGCAATATTTCCTTGAAGATTTCAATATCGTAGATTTTCTTCATGAAGAAACTTGATAAATTAACAATTTCATTCTCTCAGTCTCTCAGGAGAGAATTGTACTCACACCCTTCCACATCCCTCTCCAAGAATAAACTCTAAACTCTCAAGAATAACCAAGAATAAGTCTAAACTCTGCCATTTTATGTAGATACAGCACAAATTTATATTACCGTTAGCTTATTAAATCCTACGTCTTATTCATTTTGCAAGTTTTCATAGTTTAAAATCAGCCAACTGGAGCGAACCATAATGTAACTAGTGTCAAATTTTAGTTACTTGTATTCTTAGAGCATAGAATTTGAATTATCGTATTATGTAATCTACATGAATAAAGTGATTAAATCTGATTATCTTGATATTATACACTGTACCTACTTTTACCTTCTTCTTCTTTCCATAAAGTAACTAGATCCTAGTGACTAGTTACTAGTAGCAAACTAGTAATAGGCCAAACTAGTAATAGCATAATTATTGATACAATTTTAGAAGACATTTTGGCAAGATGGTAAAATTACTCCAGCTCGGTCAATATTGGTTCAAAAGTTACAAATTGTGTCTCAAATTGTAGTAAATTGAGTCCTCTTTGTTCGTACTCGCCAATCCCCCCCACTCACTCCCTCTTTTTTTCTCTTTCAAATTATCAGTCACTCACACTTTTTACCCTTATCCTATATTCTGTCCAAGCGAAGAAGACATTCTGGCCAGATGGGAAAATGACTCCAGCTCGGTAAATATCGATCCAAAAATCATGAATTTGGTCTCAAATTGTAGAGCAGAAAGTTTACTACAATTTGAGACCAAATTTATAACTTTTGAACCAATATTGACCAAGCTGGAGTCATTTCCCCATCTTGCTAAAATGTCTTCTCTGCTTTGACAGACTATACCTTTCTGTCCTTCCCACCACTCTGTATCATTCTCTCTCACACATTCACTCATACTCTCTCTCTTTATTCTCTCTCTGTCTTACTATCTTTCTCACTTTCTCTCATTCTCTCTTTCGCTCCCTTCCCAACCCACCATTCCATTATCACACTAAATCTGTCCATCCGAGTATGAATTCATAGTCAGTCGTCAATCACTGCACATATTCTAAGTCCTGCCGGATATTGAAGGCACCGCTGGCTTAGACAGGCCATTTCCCTCCATTTCCCCCCCATAAACTCCCTCCTATCACCCCCCCCCCCAATTTCCCATCATGCAATGGCATCCTTCATATCACTCTTGAACGCCAGCCAATTTACAGCGGTACCCATATATCGTACAACGGTACATCAATATTCAATAAGTATATCATATCATATTATAATATTTATTACAGGTAACATCTATTTATTTATAATTTATTGTTACAATTGCGACTTATATAAAGTATTTTAAGCAAAGGTGATAAGTGGATGATGATGTTTAGGCTACATAGTGAATGAAGGATGATAGATGATATAGTCTGTCCAAGCAGAGAAGACCCTCTGGCAAGATGGGAGAATGACTCCAGCTTCGTCAATATTAGTTCAAGAATTATAAATAATGTGGTCTTAATAGTATATGTTCTTGATAAAAGATTAAATTGTTTCCTACAATTTGAGATTGAATTTACAATTTTTGAACAAATATTGACCAAGCTGGAGTCATTTTCCTATCTTGCCAGAGGGTCTTCTTAGCTTGGACAGACTATATTAAGGGTGATTTCTGAAACTACTCCAGCGCCCAGCGTACAATGAAACTCGTGTTATTATAAACGGAATATATGAATTATTTAACTTTTCTTCAGAATTTTAACCTCTTCATCTCGTATTAGATGAGAATACCTGATTCAGGTTCCATAATAATTATTATACTGTTCTTCAATTGCAAGAAAATTTGTTTTTGGCATTTCATATAGGCTATGTTGTGAATTAGAGTAGCTCTAATAGTTATTTTCAATTGGTTTTTAGATATATGTTTGAACCTACGGCACAACATGGTAGCACTATCAGCCATTTTGTAGCTCCACCAACTGGCACCGCCTTCGAAACTTTCACGCCCTCCTATTGGTCGACAGCAACCAATAGGGCGATAGCTTTCTCTTTCCACTAACAATTCGCCTTGTAGCGAGTTTCTTCTTTATCTTTCCACACACTTCACATTCTTGTACATCATCTTCTTCCCTTCATTCCTCAAACAACTTTCCTCCTTCTCTTCTTTACATTATTCCTTTTTGTCGCCATCATCTTTTCTCCTTTACAATTTGAACGATTCGCTTTCCTTTCCCTATTCTTCCTTATAACATCTTCTTCTTCTTCTTCTTCTTCTTCTTCTTCTTCTTCTTCTTCTTCTTCTTCTTCTTCTTCTTCTTCTTCTTCTTCTTCTTCTTCTTCTTCTTCTTCTTCTTCTTCTTCTTCTTCTTCTTCTTCTTCTTCTTCTTCTTCTTCTTCTTCTTCTTCTTCTTCTTCTTCTTCTTCTTCTTCTTCTTCTTCTTCTTCTTCTTCTTCTTCTTCTTCTTCTTCTTCTTCTTCTTCTCTTCTTCTTCTTCTTCTTCTCCTTCCTTCTTCTTCTTCTTCTTCTTCTTCTTCTTCTTCTTCTTCTTCTTCTTCTCCTTCTCCTCTTCTTCTTCTCTCCTTCTTCTTCTTCTTCTTCTTCTTCTTCTTCTTCTTCTTCTTCTTCTTCTTCTTCTTCTTCTTCTTCTTCTTCTTCTTCTTCTTCTTCTTCTTCTTCTTCTCTTCTCCTTCTTCTTCTTCTTCTTCTTCTTCTTCTTCTTCTTCTTCTTCTTCTTCTTCTTCTTCTTCTTCTTCTTCTTCTTCTTCTTCTTCTTCTTCTTCTTCTTCTTCTTCTTCTTCTTCTTCTTCTTCTTCTTCTTCTCCTCTTCTTCTTCTTCTTCTTCTTCTTCTTCTTCTTCTTCTTCTTCTTCTTCTTCTTCTTCTCTTCTTCTCTCTTCTTCTTCTTCTTCATCCACTCCACCTTCTTCTCCATGATCTTATTTCCTCCTTACCTTAAACGATTCATCTCCAATTCTTCTTTCCTTCTTCTCCTCACACCCTCCTTCTCCTCCCTTCATTCCTCTTTGTCACCATCACTCTTACTCTCTCCTATCTGAGACAATATTATTATCCCTCTTCCTTTCCCCATAATTCCCATTTCATCCTTAAAACCTGTAAGAAGTCTTCTCTGCCCTCTGGCGTAAGAAGTGTGCATAAAGTGAGCATCTCAGCTTGCAGCCCAAACAAAATTTATCGATAGAATACGTGCTTTCGCCTCTATAGTCTGTCCAAGCAAAGAAGACCCCCTGGCAAGATGGGAAAATGACTCCAGCTCACTCAATATTAGTTCAAAAATCATAAATTAGTTCTCAAATTGTAGGAAACATTCTGCTCTACAATTTGAGACCAAATTAATTATTTTTCGATAGATATTTACCGAGCTGGAGTCATTTTCCCATCTTGCCAGAATGTCTTCTCTGCTTGGAGAAACTACATTACACCTGAACGGGAAATATGTTGCCACTCCAAGTATAGGAACAAACTATGAATATCGATTTCTATGCTCAACCGGGCGGTAGTTCCTTTAGACTTCAACAAGATTGGCTGATGTAAAATGACTTTTATTCAACCTCAGCTCCGTCAGAACAGTCTGAAAACGGTCTACTATAGCGGAACGGTTTCGTGAATTCTTTCTTCTTCAGAAATGCACTTTTTGAACGCTCGTAGACAGTCCTGATAGAGCAAAGAGTCAACATTGGTCGTTCTCAAACCGCCAGATTCGTTGGATTGTACTATAGCTTCTCTGTAAAAACAAGTCGAGCTCTTCAGATTCGCGTAGACCCGGCTTTTTATCACTTTATGAACGTAAAGTCTTCTCAATTTTAGCGAATTTTCTGTTTAGGTGTCTATATCTTGGCAATTTTCCTGTCTCTGAGACATAGGTTGAGGACGGTTTTATTGGAATTATCATCGGGAAGGTTGTTTGTCTGCAATTTTGATCAGTGTTCACTTTTTATAGACTTCGTCATAACCTATAGGCTAGCTATAATTGTGGATTCCAATGAAAGAATCTCCAAGGAATCGCTTTTCACTAGGGGAATTAATATTTATGAAGTATTCATAAGTGTATTGAAGTATTCATATGAAGTATTTATGAAGTATGAAGTATTCTACCTGTCAGCTCTATATGTTTACTGTCAGCAGTAGCATGTTTACTGACAGCTCTACACTAGCCTGTCAGCTCTACACAAACATTAAGTGAGTTTGTTAAGATAAACAAAAGTATTACTCAGCCGTGTTAAATGAAAACGCCGTATGTGCAAAAATGTCACATTTTGAGTTATAGCCTACAGAGAGTTTCAGGAGGAATGTGCAATACTTTTCAGGCTGATTCCTTACACCAAGTAGACAAAAAAGTTCCATGGGACCAACCCCCAAAAACGCTTTGTTACCGAGATAACAATGGCGGAAAATTGAGATTTTTCAAAATATATTAATTTTTCTAATATTTTAGAGGCTCCAATCAGGTTCTAAAATGATCAATTCCTATTGAAAATTAGCTGAGAAATTCAATGAAACCAGTTTGAAGTTTGCAACTTCAACGGTTATTGGAATAATTGGGAAAAAATGCTGTAAACGCAATTTTTCAACAATAAGGGCTATAACTGGATAAGGAATAGAATTGTATTTTTTATAAATGGAAATTGAAGAGAGTCGAATTCTGAAGAGAGAGTTGAATGGCGTCGATTGTGTTAATATTACCCAAATCTCAGAAATATCGATCAAAAATCACGTAATCGCTACTAAACACAAATTTTTCAGTTGTGCTATGTATTGTAAATTTTGCGATTTTGGTCGCTATTTCTACATTTGGGGAAAATTTACACAATCGCCGCCACCTTGATGTATGTATGTATGTCTGGCTCAACTGCCGATGAAGGGCCTAGGCCTACCAGTTGGTTGCCAGTTTCAAATTCACTCTACTATACATCCCGTCCAAGCCAAGAAGACACCCCGACACAAAGGGGAAATGGCCCCAGCCCGGCCAATACCGGCCCAAAAGCCATAAATTCTCAATCAGAACTCACAGTCCCCGAGCCAACACTGGCCGAGCCAAAGCCTATTACTATCGACAGTCAATCTTCCAAAGGAGATCCACCTTGATGAAAATGAGAGAACAAAATGAGGACTTTCAGACATTTTAAAAATGATATTTAGGTATGTTTTTCACCAAGGAAAAATACCATGAAATACTCGACACTATTTCTGAAACACCCTTGTATATTTATATTTTTATTCAAATGTACTATGACCTCCTCAAAACACTTAAATATCTAAAAATAATTCATATTTCGTATCGGGAATCCATTCTAATTGAGTAGTGTTGCACGTTAATTCAACACAAACTTTGCGACAGATAAATTAGAGACGTATCTCTGTATGAATGAAGGAAAGCACTCAAACTCTGAATGAGACGAAGAAGAAGCTACATCTCATTTTTGCACGGCTTATGATAATATCATAGGGCGAGTTTTGTTTATTCTCAACTCGAGGATGTGGCATCATTATTTATTCAGGAAAAAAGGCGAGGAATGCATAGCATACGGAAGGTTCACTCATACAATCTGCCCAAGCAAAGAAGACATTCTGGCAAGATGGGAAAATGACTCCAGCTCGGTCACTATTGGTTCAAAAAACATAAATTTAGTCTCAAATTGTAGATCAGATTGTTTTCTACAATTTGAAACCAAATTAATAATTTTTGAACCAATAGTGATCGAGCTGAAGTCATTTTCCCATCTTGCCAAAATGTCTTCTTTGCTTGGAAAGACTTATACACTTGACTGTAATTCAGATTTGGCGAGGTTTCCGGATGAATGAGATACTTCCCTCCTTCTCTAATATTTCTGATTGAGGTATTTTCTTCTCTGTCCAACTAAATTTCAATGTGGTATCTCCTTCTTTGTCTACTACAACCAACTGGGTTTTTTCTTTGTCAACTCTTACAGTATGAGTTATTTTCTTCTCTGTCAACTCTTCTTGTATGATGTCTTTTTCTACACTTTCCGGATGATGTATCTTCTTCTCTGTCAAACTTTCTAAAAGTGTTATTTCCATTTTTGTCTAAACTTCCTGTATGATATATCTCCTTCTTTTTTACACTTTTCGAATTTTATATCTTCTTTTCTGTCACACTTACTGTAAAAGCTTCTCTATGCCTAATCCTCTTCTCTGTCACACTTTCGTGAGAAGTTATTATTTTCCTCTTTGTCTAACCTTCCTCGGTGACCTACTTCCTTCTCTCTCCACCCTTCTCCAATGCGGTATCTCCTTCTCACTTTCCGTGGACCACGCTTTGTTTCGCCATTCGTCGTTTGATTACATTTCTGGCCCGGTGTATTTTTCTTACTCAAACTTTTTCCCGGGATGAAGACGGAATAGGATTTCGCTACTGGAATGTTGATTGTCTGTCTTTCAACCTGAGACTTGTTTCGTGGAAATTGGAAGACTAGTAACACAGGAGAAAGGCGGATGCCACTGGCGGCTCGTACCCACGAAAAAGGTGAAGTGCCCTCTACTTCACCTGGTCAACTTCACCTGTTTCGTGGGCACGAGCCGCCAGTGGCGGATGCACGCTGGACTTCAAATGTACTTGTAATATATTCTACTGTAACATCCTCTTCCAAACAATAGACTATATAAAAATGAACGAAAATTTTTAAATTGAATTTAGAGGATGAACCTTTAAACATTCTAAATTTCTGATTTTCTAACACCTAACTAAGCTATTGGGAGACGGTCTATGAACAAGAATAGGCATTGTGTGCTGTATGTGGTTTATTCATATCAAAGTATAATCACTTTACAAAAATTCAAATATCAACACCTTCAAGATGATCATTCCTTATTCAATATATTCTTTACAAATTCTAATATAACACCACTCCAAATCAAATCTGTTTCAGAGGGCGTAACTGAAAAATATACAGTATTGTTCATTTTCCATGGGAAGAATATGCAATCCGCAATGCATTTCCACATTTCTTGGTCCAAATACTTGGAATTACTGGCTGTGGGGGCGTGGCGTATAGCTCAACCAATAGCAGACTAGAATCCTCAAGTAGGCCACCTGTTGAATGTCAGAAATTCGTTAAGGGGCGTGGCTAAAGACGTTTCTGTTCATTTTCCATGAAAAGAGTATGCAACCCGCAATGCATTTCCACATTTAAATCTTCATGAATTAGACAACTTCCAACTGGTTTCTATGTTAATAACTACGTCCAAACTTAGCACAAAAAAGACAGCAGAGATGTATTGATAGATAAATTGCCTTTATTAAGGGCGAAGTTGAGGCTCTTGATCCTCTCTTCCACACTACCCTTTAGAGAGTAGGAAGGTTAAGTGAACATGCTGGAAAAAGAAGAAGCACACAAATCAATTATTCAATGCTCTCACAATCTCTATACGGACAAAAAAAGGGGAAACATTCGCCGAACATGCTCGCCGAGACTCGTCGAGGCAGGGCGAGGCTCGATCATGTTCGTTGGCCAACACGTATCCGGTAACCTGAAAACTAGAGCAGAAAAAACTGGTGGTAGAAGAGGAAGAAGAGAAAGAGGAAGAAGAAAAAGAAGAAGAAGAAAAAGAAGAATAAGAAAAAGAGGAAGAAGAAGAAGATGAAGAAAAACTTGGGATTAGGAGTTCGAAGTGGTTTCTTGACTAAAACATTTCCGGTACGGTAACGTATAAAAACCAAAAGGGAACAACGTAGGTGAGAAGGAAAGATGAAAAAGAAGATAGATATGAGAAACATGGAGGAAGAGAGAACAAAGGAGTCAGGTGAAACCAAAAGATACAAAATAGGTGAGAACAGAGAGAGAGGAGAACAAAGTGAGGAAGACAAGAGGATAGAGGATTTGGAAAAATGGAAAGAAAGATAGCAGAGAGAGAGCGAAGAGGAAACGTGAAACCAAAAGATTGAAAAATAGGTGAAAAAAGAGGAAAAGGAGGACAAAGTGGAAGAGAAAAGAGGATAGAAGATATGAGAAACATGGAGAAAGAGAGAGCAAAGAGGTTGGGTGAATCTAGAAGATAAAATTATAGGCGAGAGAAGGAAAAATGAAAAGAAATAATGTGGAAGGAAAGTAATAAGATGCTATTAAAAACACGAAGAAAGGATTATGCTGAAAACCAAAGATAGAATAAAAATGAAGGAGAGAGAAAAAAGTGGAAAAAGAAAGAAGATAGAGAAAACATATGAGAAGATAGGTGAGAGAATGTGAAGGAAAGAGAAAAACGTGATCGAAAAAAGAAATAAGGGAAACATGTGGGAAGACAGTTGAGAAAAGGTGGAGAAAGAGAAAACCCTGGTTGAAAAAAGAAGAGGATGAGAGAAACATGTGGAAAGATAGGTGAGAAAAGGAGGAGGAGGAGAGAGAGAAAATGACGTTTCAAAGGGAACAAATGATGAAAACATGTGGAAAAATTGGTGAAAAAAGGAAGAAAAGATATAAACGAAGGAGAGGAAAAAAGAGGAGAAACACGTGAAAATATAGGTGGGTAAATATGAAGGGAAGAGAAAAGAAGAAGGAAAGAGAGAAGAACTTGGAAAAAGGTACAAAATAAGGGAAACACGTGGAAAGATAGGTGAGAAACGGAGGATTGAAGAGATAAACGAAAGAGAAAAGAAAGAGGATGAGGAAAAGATGAAAAGGGTGTAAAAGGAAGGAAATAGGAAAAACATGTGGAAAGAGAAGGAGAGAAGAGAGAAGAAGGAAAAGAGAGAGAGTGAGTGAGAGAGAGAGAGAGAGAAAGCGAAAAGACAGGAACAGACCAGAAATAAACAGATTCATTACAGAAAAAACCCAAACTCTCCTATGTTAGGTGTCAGGGGACCCTCGAAAAAAACTCGGAACCACCTCTTCTACTCGAGCACCTCTGTTTTGGGAGTCGAGAGTTCGAACACAAATCTGAACTCTCCCTTTTTTCAGAGGGGGTTCGCGTCGAAAAATTCCGTGATTGAGAGGGAGGTTGGGGGTGAAAAGAGGAAGTTTAAAACACTGGCGGCTCGTACCCACGAAACAGGTGAAGTGCCCGTATCTTTTACTGTACAGCACTTCACCTGTTTCGTGGGCACGAGCCGCCAATGGTTTACAATGAAGCTATTAGCATGAACAGTAGTAGTGCTATGTTACGCTGAAGCTGGTTCATTAACCACATAGTACACGTATATTTGTATTATTTGGTCGTAGGACTGTTTTGTTCATTGACCACATAATGCACGTACTTTTGTATTATGTTGTCGCAGGACTGGTTAGATTTGTCAGGAGACTTGATTACCTATTGTCTGTCCAAGTAAATAAGACCCTCTGGCAAGATGAGAAAATGACTCCAGGTCGGTCAATATTGGTTCGAAAATTATTGATTTGATCTCAATCGTAGAAAACATTCTTATCTACAAATTGAGACCAAATCGATATTTTCTGATCCAATATTGACTGAGCTGGAGTCATTTTCTCATCTTGCCAGAGGGTCTTCTTTGGTTGGACAGACTATACCTATTGTCTGTTGTTTTGTCAACAAGCAAACAAAGGAACAAAACAGAATGGAAACAAAAACAGAACAGAATGGAAACAGAAACGAAACACAATTGAAACAAAAATTAGGCTACACAAACTAGAACAATGATAGAGGGTTAAATGGAGCTGGGAGATGAAACTTTGTAGATTTATTCGGGCCGCTTTGATCATTCTCCTCTACTATCATTAGGAGTGAAATACGAGTACTTACTTCAATTAATATAATTACTTTCAAGAGTTTGAATTGAATTAGAATAATCGTTGACTAGATAATTCACTTGAACATGCACAACTGAATATATTTTATTCATTTGGACCTCTTTGAATCATAGCGACTGTTTTTTTTTTAATAATAATAATCTCAGTACCCTTTTCAATTATTTCTATTAATGCATTACATGTTTCGACTATTTATAGTCATTTTCAAATGCGAATAAACAAATTCTATAATACGTAGGCCTACTGTATGAAAATCGAAATGACTATTGATAGTCGAAACATGTAATTCATTAATAGAAAAATAATTGAAAAGGGCACTGTGATTATTATTATTTAAAATAAAAACACAGTGATAAAAGTAGCCCTGAGATGAAGGAAACACGACGCTGGTTAGTTTATAGAGTAATCTCTATAAACTCTATAGTTATTTTGAATGTTCTCAACAAATTTTCAAGAAGATTAATAATTTTAATCAAGTTTCTATAGAGCATTCAAATAACTTGGAAATTTACTATAATTAGACTCATTTATGCATCGTATGAGTTCATTATGATTTTGAATTTATGAATTTCTATACTTGAGATATAGGGTAAAGTGATTACCCTAGTAAGTAGAGATGAAACGATTTTCCAGGTTCGATCCTAGGGATGAACTTTGACCATAGTACAATCACATAGATGTGGCTACACTGTCTTTTATGGAGACGTTGAGCCATCGGTCCCCGCTGTCTAGAACCCAAGATAAACTTCTGATACGATTCACTTAACTTGATAGTTAGTAGAATGTATTATTACAGTAAGGTCATTAATTAGATTGTAAACTTTTGATTTGTCAGCTTGGACGAATTCACTATTCACTCATTGATACATTCATCGATATCATTACACAAATTATAATAATAGTATTATTACCAGGCAAGAAAAACTAGGCAGAGCCTGTACTATTTCTTTCCTGAATTTTGATAAATAATATGTCCGAAACATGTACAATCGTAGCACTCCACACTATGCTTCTGTCTGATAAGATCAGTGAATAAGAAAGAGTACCACTCTTAAGAGTACTACTCTCAAAAATAGTATTGTCTTTGAGCTAGGAGATCTTGAAGCTCATTTGGGCTTCATCCTCAGGAAAAAAGCCGGATTCTTACAAAGCTTTAACAAGATGTACAGTCTACGCCAGAATGCTAGGCTGTTCTAAGCTTCTTGTGAGCTAAAACAGCTGATGTTGTAGATTAGAGTTGTCATCTATAGCATTGCCTAGTAGATGATTGTAAAGGAATTTGTTTGTTTGTCAATGGCTCAACAGCCCTATGAAGGACTACCAGCTGGTTACCAGTTACATATTCACTCCACTATAGAGTAGGTCCAAGCAAAGAAGACATTATGGAATTAAAAGAGACAATATAGATGCCTTAAAGCAGCTGTTAGTAGGTTACATCACGTACAACAGACAGACGAAACCGCCTTCCTTTTTGGCGACAGCTATACCAGTGGGCGCTGGTAACTGGCCTCATTTTTGTAGGCGGATTACCATGCAAATTAAATCAGGAAATTGAATTTCTCGTGGCACTACTTGAAGGCAGGGAGGAAATTGCATTCTTGAGGACATCAGGCGTATCTTAGGAGGGTTGTGCGGGGTAGGGGTAGATCTAAAAATGCCCCAAAACACCTCCCCCCCTCGCCAAAACAATCCAACCCCAAACAGCCACCAGACTGTCCCTGATGCAGTATACAGATTATTACAAAATAAAAATTGAATATTGTGTACTCTGTCCAAACAAAGAAGACATTCTTATATTGTATAGTCTGTTCAAGCAAAGAAGACATTCTGACAAGATGGGAAAGTGACTACAGCTCTATAAATATTGGTTGAACAATTTTCATGATAATTAAGGGGAGTCGGAAGGGCATATACCACCAATGTTATAAAATCTCCATATATTGCTAAACAAATGACTTCTGCAACTGCAATATTCCTGTAATAATAATTAATTAGAATAATAATTGATTCTCCATATACTGCTATATGAATAGGGAAAGAACTTCTGCAACTGCAAATATTGACCAATGTACTAAATAGCAAGCGAGATCCAACTGTGAGATGAGACTGTTCAAAAAACTTCATTTTGCTCTCACAGTAGATTTCTGCTTATCATTGTAGAAAGTATTCTGCTCTACAATTTGAGACCAGTATTGACCGAGCTGGAGTTATTTTCACCAACTTACCATGAGACAGGTTTTGTCTTGGAACCATGGTATAGTAGTCTTTCCAAGCGAAGAAGATCCTCTGGCAAGATGTGAAAATGACTCAAGCTCGGTCAATATTGGTTCAAAAATTTCATCTACTATAAAAACAATAATTTCGTTGATATTAAATGATAATTATTGTTAAAACAATTTTATCTACTATTTAGAACTTATTCTTATTTAACTTATTTTATCTAATTTATAGCTCTTCTTCTTCCTTTTCTTCTTCTTCTTCTTTTCCCTTCTTTTTCTTCTTCTTCTTCTTCTTCCCCTTCTTTTCTTCTTCTTCTTCTTCTTCTTCTTCCTTCTTTCTTCTTCTTCTTCTTCTTTTCCCTTTTTCTTCTTCTTCTTCTTTTCCTTCTTCTTCTTCTTCTTCTTCTTCTTCTTCTTCTTCTTCTTCTTCTTCTTCTTCTTCTTCTTCTTCTTCTTCTTCTTCTTCTTCTTCTTCTTCTTCTTCTTTTTCTTTCTTCTTCTTCTTCTTCTTCTTCTTCTTCTTCTTCTTCTTCTTCTTCTTCTTCTTCTTCTTCTTCTTCTTCTTCTTCTTCTTCTTCTTCTTCTTCTTCTTCTTCTTCTTCTTCGTCATCACTGCCCCGGTATGCCTTGCAGCGTCTGGGTAACTTATAGTTATTGAACAAATTAATATTGAATAAGCTGGAGTAATTTTCCCGTCTTGCCAGAGGGTCTTCTTTGCTTGGAGAGAATATAATATTGTAAAATGTATTTAATTAATAAGAGTAATTGAATTGATATCATCTGTCTCTATTTTCTCTATTCTCTGTCTCTGTTTGTTGCTGGTTTTTGATAATAATTGTATGAATGCATCAAATTTCTTAGTTATGAAAATGTAAACAATTTATTTGAATTTGTGTTTAAATTAGTAGACTTTAATATAGCTTTTCATAGAAAATATTGAATGAAATACACTTTTAAAAATGAATTATTAAAAGTAATTCACGCAAACAGCACTCCAATTTCCCAGCTCATATTCAAAACCAAACACGTTCCAGAGTCGGCAGCCTCTGGGACAGAATCCAACACATAACAGCTGATTATTCATGACCCAACATTACCCGCCGCTAACAGCCCGGGGCAGTTAGCAGTCTGTCCGAGCAAAGAAGACATTCTGGCAAGATGGGAAAATCACTCCAGCTCCATCAATATCGATTCAACATCATCAATTTAGTCTTAAATTGTAGGTAACATTCTGATCTACAATTTAAGACCACATTTATAGTTTTTGAACCAATATTGACCGAGCTGGAGTGATTTTCCCATCTTGACAGAGGGTCTTCTTTGCTTGTACAGGCTGTAGCAGTTATATTTGCATGGGAATCGGTGTATGACTTTGGCAATTGCCTGGTGCAATCAAATGGTGTAATAGAATTTGGATTGAGGTGGTTCATTTCTGTTAGGTTATATGGGGATGATATAGTTTAGAATGGTTGTGGTCACTTCAATATAACTATAATATTATGAGATAGTTTTGAGAAGTATCTAGATTAAAAGAGGATTCTAGATCACTTATGATTATAATTTTTTACTAATTAGTGTGAAAGTTAATGAACACAACATGCGCTGAAACAATATATGAAGCGCATATCTTCTATATATAAAAGCGAAATGGCACTGATTCATTCATTCATTCACCAGAACTAAAAATCCACTGAACCGAATGCGTTCAAATTTGGCAGGCATGTTCAGTTGGACGTTTAGACGCGCTAAGAACGGATTTTGAAAAATTTTCAAGGATACGCCAGATATTTTAGTTTTTCTAGAGTTTTTCGGCGTTTTCCTCATTCTTTTGAGAACCAATCGGTAGAAAATGTTGATATTTGGTGGGCAGGTTCAGATAAGGTCTAGAAATGTTGTGTTGAAATTGTTTTGGTTCAGCGAGATTATAGACAAACCAATTTGGAAGATATTGAATCAAGTCTCAAACTATGTCCGATATACTTCCCAAGGTTACGCTTGATATTAGCGTTTCTACTTTTGGAAAGAAAGAAGAGGGAAGAAAGAAGAGGGAAGAAAGAAGAGGAAAAAAGAAGAGGAAAGAAAGGAGAGGAAAGAAAGAAGAGGAAAGAAAGAAGAGGAAAGAAGAAGAGGAAAGAAAGAAGAGAAAAGAAGGGAAGAGGAAACATAATTGTAGACGAAAGACGACAAAGAAGTAGTGTTGGAAACGGAATAAGCTGAAAGCAGAGAGTTGGAAATTGGATAAGAAAGGGGAAGCAGCAAGAGAAATGGATAAACGAAGCGTGTAATAGGCAGGATATGAATTTTGCGGCTTGCTTTATTCCCTTATAGGAAATGTTTGCCCTAGACAGATGTCTGGCCCACTAAACCCTTTCACTATTACTGCCCTTTCTCAATATCCTACTCACTTTTTCATTTTCTTCTTCTTCTTCTTTTCCTTCTTCTTTTCTTCTTCTTCTTCTTCTTCTTCTTCTTCTTCTTCTTCTTCTTCTTCTTCTTCTTCTTTTCTTCTTCTTCTTTTTCTTCTTCCTCCTCCTTCCTTCTTCTTCTTCTTCTTCTTCTTCTTCTTCTTCTTCTTCTTCTTCTTCTTCTTCTTCTTCTTCTTCTTCTTCTTCTTCTTCTTCTTCTTCTTCTTCTTCTTCTTCTTCTTCTTCTTCTTCTTCTTCTTCTTCTTCTTCTTCTTCTTCTTCTTCTTCTTTCTCTCTTCTCCTCTTCTCTCTTTCCTCTCTTCTCTCTTCCACCTCTTCACTAATAGTAGCTATCCATTTTCCATAGATTACTTTGTAGTACTATTGAACTAATTTACTTCTAATTGTGAAAAAACAAAATTCATTAAGGAGTAAGAAAATGTCGCATGAATATTGAATAATATGGAAATATTTGCTCGGAAAAACAATATTTTATGAATATTTGAAGAAACTGGACAGTTCATTCGTAACATGATGGATAAATCAATTCAAGTAGATTCATAAAAAAAGCACAAAAATGGAGAAAACTAGAAAAATAGAATTTGAATATTAGCCAGGCAAGTAGTAACACAAGGAAGGTTGGAGAAAGCTGATGATCTTGTGGAAAAACAAGCTGGAACAAACAGCAGAAGAAACCCAAATAAGAGCACAACATAAATGTAATATCCTTTATCACGGAAAATTTCATTGAGTACATACAATTTTTCTCTCCTTTCAATGTATTAATTTGATGAAATAAATGAGTAATAATAATAATATTGTTCAATGTTTTCACATTATCAATAATCATAGGATGATGATGACATGGAACGATGATGATGATGAGAACATTGGAACAATTGTTTGCAGTCAATAAAGTTTTCTGTGATATAGACAATATTGTGCACTCTAATTATTTACTAGTATTACAACATCTCACCTGACACTGGGTCTTCATAGAGAAAACCTATTGAGCCCACTAAAACTTTGAATAAAAGAATTAGATGTGCACATGATCACTTTATTTCATGTCATTTATTCATTGAAACATATATAATTATACTAGCCGGCAGGCTCAACTTCGCTCGCCTTCTCCGCCTAGCCAGGGGCTCCGCCCCCTGGACCCCTGACAGTATAGGCAGAGTGAGTCAAACACTCGCCTGTAAAACCTCTGTCAGTGTCAGCTGAGACAAACAGGCTCGCTTCGCTCGCCTGCAAATTCCGTTCAGAAGGGATTTGAAATTTATTGCACAGCATTTGTTCTAGAAAAAAAACTCCGAAAATTCGAAAATAGTAAAACGCTAATATTAAGCGAAACCTTGGGAAGTATATCGGACATAGTTTGAAACTTGATTCAATATCTTACAATTTATTTAATCTCTCTATAATCTCGCTGAACCATTGAATCTACAGTAAGTATTGGTCTTATCAAGGCGGAAGGTATGCAACCCGCAACACATCTACAATTTTGAAAACCTGATTACTGGCGTAATCTTAAACGGATTGCAAAAATATTTAAACACAAGATTTCTAGGCGTTATCTGAACCTGCCCACCAAATATCATCATTTTCTACCGATTGGTTCTCGAAAAAATGAGGAAAACGCCGAAAAACTGTAGAAAAACTCAAATATTTAGCGTATCCCTAAAAATTTTCTAAATCCGTTCTTAGCGCGCGTCTAAACGTCCAACCAAACATGCCTGCCAAATTTTAACGCATTCGGTTCAGTGGATTTTTAGTTCTGGTGATGAATGAATCAGTCAGTCAGTGCCATTTTGCTTATATAGTTATAGATAATCAATACATAATCAAATAGAATGATTTGTGAGGTGAAAGACAGGCTTTGTATTTTTACTTTTGTATTGAATGAATTCCATAAAATTCTTCCAATTCTGATAAAAAATGAAATTTGACGTAGTCCGTATGAAGTCACAATATTATGAGACACGAGCAATAAAACAGGATTTGAAACAGAAAGAATCATTCGATAAGAAAGATCAACCAGGAAAAGTCAATATTGAGGTATAAGGTAAGAAATGATTGGAAAATAAACCTCGATAGAGTGAAGACATAAACAATGTTGAAGTAAGATATACCCTGTCCAAGCAGAGAAGACATTCTGGCGAAATGGAAAAATGACTCCAGCTCGGCCAATATTGATTCAAAAATTGTAAATTTGTTCTCAAAATGTAGAGCAGGATGTTCTCAACACTTTGAGACTAAATTTACAATTTTTGAACCAATATTGACCAAGTTGGGGTCGTTTTCCGTCTGTCAAGAATGCCTTCTTTGCTTGGACAGGTTATACCAGATAGTGTGCGGGGACTTTTGTGGTAACTGGCTTCTATATTGAATCAAATGTGGCCGAAGAAGATTAACCTCTCCCCCTCCCCTTCAAACAGCCCCCTTTGGGGGAGGGGGGAGGGACCCCCCATTGGTAATGTGGTCCAGAAAAGCCTACCTCTAAACTCGAGGGAAATCAATCAGCTTGAGCTTCGTTCGATCACTCACCGACTTACTTAGTTTCGCCTACACTCTTTCTCTTCTCTTCTTGTTCTTCTGCTTCCTCTCCTCCTTCTTTTTCTTCTTCTTCATCTCTCCTTCTTCTTCTCTTTCTGCTTCTTCTTCTTCTTCAACTTCTTCTTCTCCTCTTTATCCTACTACCTCTTCCAATCCTCCTTCTACTACTACCTCTTCTCTTCCTCTCCTTCTCCTTTTGTTTCTTTGCCCACTGCTTTCACGTATTCTCGTCCCCCACCTACTTGCTCTCATCCTGCTCCTCCAATCCTATTCTTTATTCTTTTCTTCTTCTTGTACTCTTCCCCATCAATTTCTAATTCCACCGTATTCTAATTCATCACTCGTACCTTCTCCTATTCCTCAAATCATCCTCCGCAACGTATTTCTCTTCTCCTTCATCCTCCTACCCTCTTCCTCTTCTTCTTTTTTTTCTTCTTCTTTATCTTCTTCATCTACATCTTCTTCTCCTCCTTCTTTTCCTTCTTTTTCTTCTTCTTCCTCTTCTTCTTATTCTTTTTTTCATCCTCTCCATTCTTCTTCTTCTTCTTCTTCTTCTCTCCATTCTTCTTCTTCTCCTCTTCTCCTTCTTCTTCTTCTTCTTCTTCTTCTTCTTCTTCTTCTTCTTCTTCTTCTTCTTCTTCTTCTTCTTCTTCTTCTTCTTCTTCTTCTTCTTCTTCTTCTTCTTCATCTTCTTCTCCTTCTTCTCCTTCTTTTCCTTCTTCTCCTTCTTCTTCTTCTTCTTCTTCTTCTTCTTCTTCTTCTTCTTCTTCTTCTTCTTCTTCTTCTTCTTCTTCTTCTTCTCCTTCTTCTTCTTCTTCTTCTTCTTCTTCTTCTTCTTCTTCTTCTTCTTCTTCTTCTTCTTCTCCTTCTTCTTCTTCTTCTTCTTCTTCTTCTTCTTCTTCTTCTTCTTCTTCTTCTTCTTCTTCTTCTTCTTCTTCTTCTTCTTCTTCTTCTTCTTCTTCTTCTTCTTCTTCTTCTTCTTCTTCTTCTTCTTCTTCTTCTTCTTCTTCTTCTTCTTCTTCTTCTTCTTCTTCTTCTTCTTCTTCTTTCCTCTTCCATCTTCTTCTTCTTCTTCTTCTTCTTCTTGAACGCGGTTTCATTAGTTTGTTTTTCATTAGTGGAATTATTTTTACGTCCCAGCATTGCAACCCACACGCCACACCTAACACTTTATTAATCGTTTCTTGGTATAGTCTGTCCAAGCAGAGAAGACATTTTGGCAAGATGGGAAAATTACTTCAGCTCGATCATTAGTTGCGGAAGATATGCAACCCGCAACTCATCTACAATTTTGAAAACCTGATTACTAGCGTAATCTTGAACGGATTGCAAAAATATTTTAACACAAAATTTCTAGACCTCATTTGAACCCCCACCAAATATCAACATTTTCTACCGATTGGTTGTCGAAAAAATGAGGAAAACGCCGAAAAACTCTAGAAAAACTAAAATATCTGGCGCATCCTTGAAATTTTTTTAAAATCCTTTTTTAGCGCGCGTCTAAACGTCCAACTGAACATGCCTGCCAAATTTGAACGCATTCGCTCCAGTGGATTTTTAGATGTGGTGATGAATGAATCAGTCAGTGCCATTTCGCTTGTATAGATATTTCTTTTGGAAAATAAATTAAAATAATTATAATAAAAAACATTGTGAGTTACACCGTGTCTATACGATGCCAATTGTCAGAAGGCTGCTCCTTTCTACAGTAGATACTTTACATCAGCTGTACGTTACAGAAGACAATTCTCAGAAAACATTCTAATGTTTCGCCAATTGGCATCAGATAAACCCGCCTGAACGTTTGATTTATTTGAAGCTGCGTTGCCATTTTTCCAATTCATTCACATATGATTGCATTGTAGGTGGATTTAATTTCATGCAATCTCACAACGCTGCTATTTTTCGGGTGAAGGGCTCAATCACCATCTTATGTTGCGTCAACTTTAAATAATATCCACATTAATAATTATTATCTTGGGACGGAATTACACGATAATAGTTTTATTAACATGGTCAACCAGTTGATCATATGAAAAGAGAAGTGAATACAAAATTATATTTACATCTCTTTCCATTATGATTAACCATGATAAAAGAAATATTTCCGTGTAATATCGACCTTAGATAATAGTAGAGCTTTGTAGTAAGTCTATGCTATTATATTGGAAGAAGGAAATGTTAAAACTATAAGAGACTATATACAGGGTGCATCAAATCTCAGAAATAGCGATCAAAACTCGCAAAATTGACAAAACGTAGCACAAGTGAAAAATTTGTGTTTAGTAGCGATTTTGCGATTTTTGATCGCCATTTCTGAGATTTGGGTAAGATTTTTACAATCGCCGTCATTTAAGGTTTCTTTAGAATCCGACTCTCTTCAACTTCCATTGATAAAAAATACAATTTTATGATTCCTTATCCAGTTATAACCCTTATTGTTGAAAAATGGCGTTTTCTAGCATATTTTTTCAAGTATCTCGATAACCGTTGAAGTTACAAACTTGGAACTGGTTTCATTGAGTTCCTCAGCTAATTTCACATAGGAATTGACTATTTTAGAAAATGATTAGAAAAATGAATATTTTTTGAAAAATCTCAATTTTCCGCCATTGTTATCTCGGTAACAAAGCGTTTTTGGGGGTTGGTCCCATGGAACTTTTTTGTCTACTTGGTGTAAGGAATCAGCCTGAGAAGTATTGCATATTCCTCCTGAAACACCCTGTATAATAAGTCTCTGATTATACAGTCCCTATAGTTAAGACTATTATGTTTATTTATTTCTACTACGTTAGGTAATTCAACTGTGATGTTTATTAAAAAGATGAATTTGTTTTTCAGTCGATTTTCATACAAGATCCCAATTATTCATTATAGTCGTATTCCATCCACATTTAACGTCACTACACCCATCATAAACAAAACTTCAATCGCACATTTAACACCCATCTGTTTTTTGTTGGTGGGTATAAATTAGAATTTCTGTTCCCCACACTACAAATTTCACCCCATGAAACCTGATTGAAATTCGTAAGCCACGTTCATTGATTTCAAACCCAGTTAACCAACCGCCCCAGAGTGACGTGGCGATTATTCATGTTTAAAAAAGCATGAAAACCACACTGGCGGCTCGTGCCTACGAAACGGGTGAAGTGCTGTACAGTAAAAGATAGGCACACTTCACCTTCAGCGCACAACATCAGGGCACTCAATTAATCACTGGTGACCCCTCCATAGGCTCCGCCCTTCCCTTTATTACAGCCTACTACAGTCTGTCCAAGCAAAGAAGACATTTTGGCAAGATGGGAAATCACTCCAGCTCGGTCAACATTGGTACAACAATATTCAATTGAGTCCCAAATTGTAGAACAGAATGTTTTCTACAATTTGAGACCAAATAAAAAATTTTTGAACCAATATTGACCGAGCTGGAGTCATTTTCCCACCTTGCCATAATATCTTCTTTGGTCGACCTGACTGATCATCGATGTTCCAGTAGGTCGACTAGTTGACAGGAGTTTTGAGTTGAGTGTTTTATAACGGGTGCTTTCACACTAGTGCCTCCATTTGTTCAAGTTGATGGAATTTTCAGTTTCGTGCTTTCTAGTGAGAGATCTCACACTGGGGCTTTAATATGTTCATGTTGACAGAAGTTTAGGTGTCTAGCTTTCTAACGGGAGATCTCACACTGGGGAGTTCATTTGCTGAATTTGACAGAATTTTAAGTTTCATGCTTTCTAGGGGGAGATCCCACACTGGGTTTCAACTGAACTGTATCAATCAATGTAATTATAATACTTCAATCCAGTTTAAAAGCATGAAAATAAGTTATAGAAAAACTGTATCAAGAAATAGTTAAAGGAAACTTTAAAAAAATTATATTTATTAATTAGTACAGAATAATGTTTGAATTGAATAATCAATTCCAAGAATAATATTTTGACTTCTTTATAAACCGCTAATCGGGGAGGAGCTTGTCTTGGCCAATGGCAGACGTTCACTGTGATTGGTTCAAGCGTCTACCAATAGCAGTGCTTGACTGTTAGATAGATACTGCTGCTATTTATTTCAAGATCCAGTTCACCAGAGATTGATAATTATGTAGCATCCGATCCAGTATCTTGAAACTTGATAAATCAGTAGTTTGACAATATCTCGTCTTTTTATTTAGGTAATTTGGATAACCACCAAAATAGAATTTTCACAACTATTTAACAAGAACAAGCGAATACTACTAATCAGTTGTTATAATTTTTCCAGCGTTAAAATGGTAGGAAGACAGTATTACAAATAAAGAATCAATCCCACCAACAGAACAACCAATAAACTGTCTATCTGCGATCAAAAAAGTAGGCTAGAGTCTTTCCAAGCAAAGAAGACATTCTGGCAAGATAGGGGAACGACACCAGCTCGTTAAATATTGGTTCAAAAATTATAACTCTGATCTACAATTTGAGAACAGGTCTATTATTTTTGAACCAATATTGACCGAGCTAGAATCATTTCCCTATCTTGCCAGAATGTCTTCTTTGCTTGAAAAGACTTTATAGGCTACTTCCTTGAGCTGGAGTCATTTTCTCATCTTGCCGGAATGTTTTCTTTGCTTGGACAGACTATTGGATATCAATTAATAGTCTGGCATTGAAAGGTAATCATATTTATATGCAAAAATCATATTAATCACAATAAACATATTGCAGGTAATCATATTCAATAGCAATATTAATTGGAATATGAATGAGATTAGAACACTTGGACCTAGGATAGGATTAGGACAAACATTTCTATTTTTCACTTCAAACATTGTGTTAATCTCCTTGACTACTACATCTAAAACTTCAAAAACAAAATTTTATAACAATCGAAATATTCTTTTTTGGTTTTCAATTTGTTTGCCCTCCTAATCTCCACAGGCGTTTTGGCATCAGCCTGATCAAAATACGTTCTAAACACATCTTCATTTCTCTTAGCAAAAATCATTTGTTTTCCTACACAGTACGTAATATCTAGAGATTTCTTTTGCAAAATATTAAACAATATATCAGTTAAGCTGAAAATATCATAAAAAACTATTGTCATGATCGTAAAATCAAAACTTTCGAAATCTCTCAAGTAGCCCATTGCTTGTTGGATTGAAGTATCTTGTGAGGTGCGGTCTTCAATAATTTTTGTGAAAATGTCTTTGAGTCCGTCCCAATTCTCATTTACTACTCTTAGTACTTTAAAGGTGGATGACCACCAAGTGTCCACCCCTGATGGAATTCGTTTTCCCACTATTGTGTCAGCCACCCACGTCCTTTTGGCAGAGTTGTGAAAAAAAATTGGGAATCGAGCTTAATGTTGAAAAAAATATTCTACACACTTCTTATATAGAAATAAATAATTAAATAATTGAATATTCTTCACTTGCACACATTGTGTAATAATAATCATGTATTACGGAAATGATAGATGGTTATGAGTATACCAATGCGAGAAACTAGAGTGGAGAGATAGCACTACAAATAAAAAATTAATCCTATTAACAAAACTACCAATACACTGTGTATTCGGGCTCAAGAAGGGTGGAATTCCGACAGACCTATTTTGACGTGTTTAGAGCCTACATAACGCAGCAACCGATCATAAATTTGCCTTTAGAAGTGGGACAGGTGCGGTAGGCCGCGAAGTCAGCGCCGTCTACCGGCAATAAATCAAACCAATGTTTTGGAATTCTATCAGAAATGGATTAGAGCGGCGCTGGATTGAAATACGCGCGGATGGATGATTAATAGGGAGGGGGTGATCGGAGAAGGAGGAGGAGTAGGAGGAGGAGGAGGGGAGGAGAAGGAGAAGGAGGAGGAGGAGGAGAGGAGGAGGTGGAGGAGGAAGAGAGAAGAAAGAAGGAAGAAGAGAAATAGAACAAGGATTAATAAAAAGATGAATGTGATTAGTGAAGAAGCTGTAGGATGGAAAGGAAAGAGGAAAAAACAAAGAAGGAAAAGCAAAGGGGAAGAAGAAAGAAGAGGAATGGATGAAGTAGACAGGTGAATGGGATAGGAATAGGAAGTGGAAAGGAGAATCATTGAGAATCAATGAGATGGGAAATGAGAAGTAAAAAAAATCAGGAAGAATTATGAGGAAAGGTTGAATTTTGGAGAAAGGAGAAGTAGTTGAATGATGTAGGAAGGATAAGCTTAGAAGAAGAAGATGAAGAAGAAGAAGAAGAAGAAGAAGAAGAAGAAGAAGAAGAAGAAGAAGAAGAAGAAGAAGAAGAAGAAGAAGAAGAAGAAGAAGAAGAAGAAGAAGAAGAAGAAGAAGAAGAAGAAGAAGAAGAAGAAGAAGAAGAAGAAGAAGAAGAAGAAGAAGAAGAAAGAAGAAGAAGAAGAAGAGGAGGTGTATCGTCTTTGACAGTATTCTCCTGTCCAAGCAAAGAAGAGCCTCTGGCAAAATGGGAGAATGACTCAAGCTTGGTCAATATTAGTACAAAAATTATAAATGTGATCTCAAACTGTAGGGAACAATTTGATTACTACTAAGACCACATTTATAATTCTTGAACAAATATTAACCAAGCTGGAGTCATTTTCCCATCTTGCCAGAGGCTCTTCTTTGTTTGGACAGACTATATTACGTTCTCTCTTTTACTATTATGTATCATATTAATATTAAAATGTTTTATGGTTATAGTAATTATTATTTGTTATTCTGTTACAGGTGGGTTCACTGATGCATTTTTATTACTATATTCAACAAATTTAATAATGGGACTCCATCAACAAACAAAGAGGTAACCAAGCACTACTCTTAATTATTAATAGCCTACAACAAAAAGATAAAACTTTAGAACAAAACAACATAAGAATTAAACAAAAGAACATATTTTATTAATAGATTAGTTGGGAAATGCAGTCATTAGTGAGTCTTTGCTTTGCTCATTACTGATGAAATCATCATATAAAAAACATCATCTAGACATAGCTAAATGACACCTCCAACTGACAACATCAGATGTTGAATTTGTACGGAGAAAACAACATGAAGGTTTTGTCATTATTAGAATAATAATGGATAACATTTTCATGTCAGAACATCAAAACATACTTGCAACATATTCATAATCATACACAACACATACCCATAACATCCATCAACTCTGGTTCTGTTAATTAGCTCTCTAATTAGATCCAAAGAGATCTTTCATGAGGAATGATTATTATGATGATGGATGGAATACAGTATTATGATGTATTAATGCTCTCAATTGCAATAGAGCACTGGCGGCTCGTGCCCACAAAATGGGTGAAGTGCTGTACAGTAAAAGGTACGAGCACTTCACCTGTTTCGTGGGTACGAGCCGCCAGTGAAGAGCTGGGAGACATTAATTCTCATTACAGATTTACACTAATTACACTAGTTGGGAAAATAATTGAAATAGGTAAGTACGAGTTAGTCATGCCTTAATTACTGAATCAAATAATTTCTTGTTTTGAATTTTGTAATTGGCACTTATTTATCAGTGTTTTTTGGCGCTCTGTGCGAGATTTTTCTCTTAAACAATCCCAATGTTGCTTGTGGTGTGACAAAAAAGATTATAGGGACTTGCTTATTTAATGTATCCAAACATATTGTTCGTATTTTCATGTATTGGATAAGTGATAAGCAAAAGCCTACAAGAATTAATAAAAAAAAGGTAAATTGAGCAAAACTGTCACATTGTACCGTACTTTATTATTAAAATATTTACTTTCCCGTGTTTCGGATGGAAAGCCGTCGGTCCCGGCTGCCTAAAAACAGTCGTTAAGTCATGTTAGAGGCCCTGAAATTGATTAGGAGCGACCTGAAAACTCTGACATCAGACCTGAGGTTACACGAATAATATATATTAAAATATTGATTAATTCATTTTTTAGTATTTGATTGAAAGCACATAAGGTAGGGAATAAAACGTTTTTCACAGAAAAATATTGTGTATCAACATGAATATTTCATTTCACTGGAAATGAAGATGTTTTAACAAAAAATCGCAAAACCAATAACAAGCAAATTGAAGATTTCAGTCATTTTCACTGCTCTACCCAATTTTCTTAAATAAGATTCGAAATAGTTCCGAATTCAGCAAGCAGCTGGCAGTAGCAATAGGGTTACTTGCTTCGACCTCCATTGGACACGCCTTCAAGCTCCGCCTACAATCAAAATGGCCGAAACATTGATTGCAAACGTTTCCAAATCCAACCATTAGATGGCAGCAGTTGACGGGTGATGTTTCAGATTTGACTTGGACACGCCTTCATGCCCCGCCTGCTCATGTCTTATTGGTTGACAGTGTTTCGTGAGTTCTGTCTTAGAAAATGGCTGCTAGCAAAAAAAAATATGGATGGTGTATCATGCACAAAAAATTGAGCTGATCTTCTATTGATGATCTTTCACTTTGTGTAACTTACGCCATTAATAGACTTCAATTTATTGTTTCATGCAGTTGAAATGAGATGAGAATATGATTTCGCACTCCCATCTTATACTCATTAATTCTATTTTTATACGATGAATATAATGGAATACAACTCAAACTCAAAAGTTTGAAAAAGTACAACTTTTTTCTTAATATTAGGAAGAAGTTTTTATTGAATACTGGCTTATGATTCGTCGACAGAGTGTAAGGTGGTTGTAAGCCAACAATAGAATTGAAATTAAGAGGGGCATTTCTTGGCTTGCTTTCACTGGCGGATCGTGACCACGAAACAGATGAAGTGCCCGTATATTTTACTGTACAGCACTTCACCTATTACGTGGGCACGAGCCGCCACTGCTTGCTTCATACATTGATTGTGTTTTTTCAATTGATCAATTCATTATTTTTAATGAATTTATGCAGAGGAAATAATTTCTTGTTGATTCAAGTTGTTGGTAGAATAAGTTTTTCATCAAATAGTGGAAAAATTATTCTGATAGTCCAATTGAAATTTTTAAAATCCCCGTTTTGCATCAGCCGCCGCGGCGCCCCCTTGGCCGTGGCGCCCTGTACGGTCGCATACTCCGCACATCCCACGCGAGGGCCCTGGTATGTTATGTTCTCCAATTGAATACTGTAGGACGTTTAAAGACTATTAATAATTTATTCAGTAGAATTAAGTCTATAGTATGAGGTATTAGAGAGTGTAATAATAATCATATTGTGAACATTGGATTATTGAATTCATATTGGCTATGCGGGTGACATGGTACAATGAGGCCATAATTTTTCTAGATTTCAGTGTAGTTCCATAAGGTTTACATATTTTGCTTACAGCAAGTAGTATTATTATTCTGATTCATAATTTTTTTCTGCAGATGTGTATTGCATCATACGATGTATAAAGAGTACTATAACTAGCCTATTGATCTACTTTTCCAGTTAACTGTGTGCTTTTGTTTTTCTTTCTATTGAAATTGTGTGGTGTGATCAAACTTCTGTTTAAATGTATAATGTATTTTGTGTATGAATTTGAATAATAAAGAAATTTGATTGATTTGATTTGAGATAAAAATTATCGTTATTAAAGTAGTTTGAGGATGTTATTAATGAAATTTACTCACATTCTATACTTTAGATTCGTTCATAATTTAAAATATTATTTCATACAAAACATTGCACACTGGTCAGCTGATTTTTGATTGCGTTTCTCCTTGCAACTACGTGTATCTATTGCATCTTGCGCCCGACATATGTCCGTAACTTGTAGTAATGAAAATCTGAGGAATCTTGAGGAAGACATTAAGGAAATTATAAGTGAGAATGAAAATGAAAACATTTGAAAATCAGGTTGGAAACGTGAGGAAGCCAAAAAATTGTAATTGTACCAAAGTGCGAGGAATTGGAAACATTGTCGCTGGACTTAATCCAAAAGTTCTGCGAGAGATAAAAATCGCGTATAAAACAATGTATTTAGCTGACAGGACTATAGTCTGTTCAAGCAAAGAAGACCCTCTGGCAAGATGATAGAATGTCTCCAGCTCGGTCGATATTTGTTCAAAAATTAAAAATTTAGTCTCAAATTGTAGACCAGAATGTTTCCTACAATTTGAGACCAAATTCACCATTTTTGAACAAATATTGACCGAGCTGGAGTCATTCTCCCATCTTGCCAGAATGTCTTCTTTGCTTGGACAAAGTGTATACTTTGGCGTGATAATTCAACATTGTCCCGTTATAAATTGGTCGTCCGCTTATTGCAGTTTTGTTTCAAAGCTATTAAAATGAATAACGGCCGGCTGAAACAGTTATACAGGGTGCCACAATAGCACAACGGCCACATTTCCAAACATTAAAAGTTCGATTTCTATGTGTTGGGCTGCCAAATTTGGGGATTTTTGGACAGGAGAACTGTTCTGAAAGTGAGTTAGGGATATTTAGGGTTGTAGTTTGCGTTGAGGGGGCGTATTCATTGAAATGGGCCTGTTTATTCTGAAAGTTATTCGGGGTGTTGTGTAATCACCTCAACAACTTTCTCCCAGAATATTATTCGAGGTATATTATTGTTAGTATAATATTGTTACAATATTTACTCCTATTTTTAAATGTTGTATAATATTCTCAACAATTCCCTCCCAGTAGCCTACAATTTCCAGTTTTCATTATTTAATCCCGGCTTTCAATTTTACATGATTTTCTGAACAATCCCCTTCCAGTATAACATTATTCGATGAGGTATATAATAAATTATTGTTGCAATGTTTAAACGGTTTTCAATGTTGTAGGCTATAATATTCTACAGAACACCTCCCGGATTATTTGAAGTCTTGAAACTCAGTCATCACAATATTGTTGAGCTTAACTTTGTCGCTCTGAAATTTAAAGTATGAATTAAGTTGAAAAGCTTTAAAACTTTATGAAATGACTCCGAGTCGGAATTGTTGTGATTGAGTTCAGTCACTCAATCGTTTGTAATATCGGATATTCATTCACCTCTTTCATTCATTCATGACTTGTTTCATTCACGATCCTTTTTTGAAACAGTATACAGTATGTTGTAAAGCTGGCCCATCATAAATGATTAGGATCATTATTTCTCTAACACACGTTTCCCAGACAATGAATTACTACATTTGCCACATTTTTTATGTAGACCTACGTATCATCATCTAATATTATGTAAAAATTCATCTAATATTATGCTGCCGTACTAATATTGAATAATGAAGGAATTCACTCACAAAATCCTCTTATAAGTTGTAACGTAACTCATTCAATTCCAATTTCGGAACACTTTTGGAACAAGGCAGCTATTCATCCAAAAAGTGCATGGAATCGAGAACAATTGAAAATTTGTGGTTAGTAAATAACAAAGATTATTATTATTGATGTTCAGGTCCACATGAGGTGAATTGAACTTCTAAGTATAGTCTGGTCAAGTAAAGAAGACATTCTGACAAGATGGAAAAATTACTCCAGCTCGTCAATTTCCATTGATAAATTATAAATTTGTTCCCAAATTGTGAAGCAGAATGTTTTCTACAATTTAAATCAAATTCATAAATTTTGAACCAATATTGACCGAGCTGGAGTTATTTTCACATCTCGCCAAAATTCCTTCTTCCTTTGGACAGACTATAATTTGATCGCCTAGCTGTTTGTAGGTCTGAAAGTGTTCTTCTTGTCAGCTGATTCTTCCGCCAGTCTGAGACTGATTACTTTTGTTCTCACAATGGTACTGGGAAATAGTATAATTTACAAAGTTGTAGAACTTCTAAGATGTGAAAACCTTGCACTTACTTGTATTCAGCCCACCGTCGTTAGGTTGGCAACAGAGTGGTCGAGGTGGGTTGGTGAGACTGTAAGTATCACTTTGCCGCCATAAATTAGGCGGGAAAGCAGAACAGGTGGTTCGGACGGCACGCATAAATCACGTGACTGTGATGAGGAGAAGAAAGAAGGGGGTGGGGGACAAAGAGAGAGAATTAAGAAAGGATGGAGAATGATGGATGGTGAAGAGGAAGGTTTTAGGGGTCCTTCTTGAATTGGGCAATATAAGACAATGAAAAAAATTAGGAAAATGAGAGAGAAAGAGATAACAGGGAATGGAAGAGGAGGAAGAGATGAGAGGCAGAGTGAAGAAACAAAATGGGGAAGAGTGGAGAAGATTCCTGTTTAAATTGGATAATATTATTGCCCATACTTGGGTAGAATAGCATACTTGTAAATGGTGATGTGTAATAGTTTTCCGCTCTAAATTTTTTGATTAATTCCTCTATTTTAATGAAAGTTTGAAACTTTTCTATGTTTTTCAAATGAATGAAAACGTCTTTCGGAGGAGACGATAAGCCGTCGGTCCCGACTACCTAAAAAGTAGTCGTCATCTATCATCCATTTCATTACCCACGCACAAGTCTATGAGCTTATGTGGGCTTCACCCTCATGAACAAACAAACAAACAATGATCAAAAATTCAAAATTTTCCAACTATCACTATCGGTACATTTCTTTGAGTGAGAAACTTTTGGCTGAAACAAAAGTTAAATCTCTAACATTTCATACTATTTTCAAATTGAAATTTTGGCTGTTCATCGTTCCCATTGTGTGTTTGCCATGCGATAGATAAATAGATAAATATACGGAGAAGGTGAAAAAGGAGAGGATGAATAGAAAAAGAAGGGAGGCAGGAAGAAAATGAGGGAGGGAGATAGATAGATAGAAAGGGAATTCAATAAAGATATAGATGTATGAAATGATTCAAATGAAAATGAACCTCAATATGAGCAGTATAAGAAAGGGTACGTTGATATAGCATACTATGTCCAAGCAGTAATCTGTAATCTGTCCAAGCATAGAAGAAATTCTGGCAAGATGGGAGAATGACTCCAGCTCTGTTAATTGGTTAGAAAATTATAAATCTGGTCTAAAAATGTGAGAGACTTCGCGAAATCTCCAATCTTGCCAGAATGTCTTCTCCGCTTAGACTTTACGGTATACAAGGCTGGTTCAAATCAAATAAAATCGTCTATTGCAAAGAATATACAGAGTGTTTCAGGAGGAATGTGCAATACTTCTCAGGCTGATTCCTCACACCAAGTAGACTAAAACGTTCCATGGGACCAACCCCCAAAAACGCTCTGTTACTGAGATAACAATGGCGGAAAATTGAGATTTTTAAAAATATATTAATTTTTCTAATTTTTTAGAGGCTTCACTGAGGGTCCAAAATAATCAATTCCAATGTAAAATTAGCTGAAGAATTCAATGAAACCAGTTCCAAGTTTGTAACTTCAACAAGTATTGGGATAATTGAAAAAATATGCTAAAACGCCATTTTTCAACAATAAGAGTTATAACTGGATAAGGAATCATAAAATTGTATTTTTTTATTAATGGAAGTTGAAGAGAGTCGGATTCTAAAGAAAAGGTTGGATGGCAGCGATTGTGTAAATCTTACCCAAATCTCAGAAATGGCGGTCAAAAATTGCAAAATTGCTACTGAACACAAATTCATCACTTTGTCCTTTGTTTTGTCAATTTTACGATTTTTGACCGCCATTTCTGAGATTTGGTTAAGATTTACACAATCGCTGCCATTCAAATTTCTCTTTAGAATCCGACTCTCTTCAACTTCCATTAATAAAAAATACAATTTTATGATTCCTTATCCAGTTATAACCCTTATTGTTGAAAAATGGCGTTTCAGCATATCTCAATATCCGTTGAAGTTACAAACTTGGAACTGGTTTCATTGAATTCCTCAGCTAATTTTACATAGGAATTGATTATTTAAGAACCTAATTAAAGCCTCTAAAAAATTAATTTTTTTTGAAAAATCTCAATTTTTCGCCATTGTTATCTTGGTAACAAAGCGTTTTTGGGGGTTGGTCCCATGGAACGTTTTAGTCTACTTGGTGTGAGGAATCAGCCTGAGAAGTATTGCACATTCCTCCTGAAACACCCTGTATACAAAATACAATTTTTAAAAGAATTTACTGGAGTTTGATAGTGCAAGTTACAGTTTTCCTTGTAAAAATGAGTACAAGAGAAAAGTTTTTCGATGGGAATGGGAAGGTAGAAAAAGAACAAGAAAAGAGACCAAGGATGAATAAAGTAGTACATAAAGATAAATGTAAATAGTTGGTTTGATCGAATACAGCGGTTTTACGATGGGCTTAGCATGCATTCATACATGAGCCAGACAATACGAAAAGTTAGCCTGCTTCTTTACTCTGTCCAAGCAAAGAAGACCGTCTGGCAAGCTGATAAAATGACACCAGCTCGGTCAATATTGGTTCGAAAAATATTTATTTGGTCTCAAATTGTAGAAAACATTCTGATCTACAATTCGAGACCAAATCAATAATTTTTGAACCAATATTGACCGAGCTGGAGTCATTTTCTCATCTTGCCAGAGGGTCTTCTTTGCTTGGACAGACTATAGAGCAAGGAAGTATGAATAGCCTGCTTATATCGGCAAAGTTCTGAATCGAATCACTTCTTTTATGGCGCGTCTATTATTACGGCTCAAGAAACGCAAACGCGGAAAGATTTACAGGAGAGATTTAGCGAGTTGGTGGAGTTCGAGAAGGCACGCCGTTTAAATACAATTAACATTTTAATAGAGGTCTTCTCAGTTTGTACGAGCTATGGTTTGAAAGATTATAATATGAGAGTAACTGGAGAAAATTGTAAGAGAGCAAGTAGGAGTGAGGAATTGTGTTATAGAAAAAAGGGAGGTTTGAGATGTGAAGCTTTTGAGTGTATATAGTCGGTCCAAGCAAAGAAGAGCCTCTGGCAAGATGAGAAAATGACTCCAGCTCGGTCAATATTGGTTCAAAAATTACTTATCTGGTCTCAATTTGTAGGAAACATTCTGATCTACAATTTGAGACAAGATCAATAATTTTTGAACAAATATTGACCGAGCTAGAGTTATTTTCCCATCTTGCCAGAGGGTCTTCTTTGCTCGGTCAGACTAGAAACGGGTAGAGTAGAAACGGACCCGAACTCTTTCAAACCATTCAACATGTGCCAAAAATTTAGTTGGTTAGCGAATTCACAGCTCTGTAGGGATCGTCTCAAAGCTGTCTGCAAGAGTGTTTCGGTAGGGCTTTCAACTCGATATCACACGCTGCCCCAGACCGCCCGCCGACTGTCCTCACCGAGTTATTAACAACTACAGCCATCCGTCAATTGCATTGATTTTAGCCGCACCAGTTTTCTAGTCTGTCCAAGCAAAGAAGGCATTCTAGCAAGATAGGTAAAGGACTCCAGCTCGGTCAATATTGATTCAAAAATTATCAATTTGGTCTCAAATTGTAGAGAAGAATGTCTCCTACGACTTAAAACCCAATTAATAATTTTTTAACCAATATTGACCGATCTAGAGTCATTTTTGAGACTCAAATTGTAGAGAAGAATGTCTCATACAATTTGAGACCAGAATAATAATTTTTTAACAATATTGACCGATCTAGAGTCATTTTTCCATCTTTCCAGAATGTCCTCTTTGCTCTAACAGACTATACCTCCTGTCCCCTTTCAAAAATCGCTTCCTTTCCGTAATATGTCCAAACAAAGCAGTACCGTGTGTGAAGGCTTATATAGTCTGCCCAAGCAAAGAAGACCCTCTGGCAAGATGGGAAAATGACTCCAGCTCGATCAATATTGATTCAAAAATCATTAATCTGGTCTCAAATTGTGGATAAAAATATTTCCTACAATTTGGAACGGAATTTATAATTTTTGGATAAATATTGACCAAGCTGGAGTCATTTTCTCATCTTGCCAGCGGGTTTTCTTTGCTTGGACAGACTCTACCAGTAGGGCTTTGTTGAAAATGAATTTATGGCTTAAAAACAATGAAAAAGGAAAACAGGTCTGTGTTTGACTCACCGGACGTACGCGGACATTTGTAGAGAGCATCGGTTATCGATAACGAACCCCCCCTTTCAACCCCCCTTTTATCATCCCCCTAAGTACCCTCTAAGACCCCCCCCCAAATGTAAACTACACCTCGTCCTCGAAAAACAAAAACCCAGCGCAAAATCATTGCCAACAGACCACCGATTGTAAAGGTATTCCAGCGTGAACACTCCCATCTAATCCTTGCTTGCACATATTATGTAAGCGGGACATTTCGGCGTGAACACTGCCATTTAATCGCGGCTTACACGTATTATGGTTGCAGCCGCACAAAATGAGTAATTAATCGCACCGGTTTTGATTGCCCTAATACCTTGCTCCAGTTTGAGTTGAATGCGGGTTCAATTGTGTAGGTGTTATTATTCGTTTTTGGGGTGATTTATTTGGAATAAATGATAAGTGAGATAGGTTGTTTCGTTCGAAATCATGATTAAAATTTAAATAATCATGTAATACCTGTAAGCGGTGATGAATTATAAGTGCTTAAGAACATCTTCTATAAACAAAGATTAATGAGCCTCAAAGATCGCTTCCCGGTGGTTCGAAACCCACCTAAAGCTGTAGGTCCATTCATCTCTCACCATCATCCTATCCCAATCATCATTGCCCAAAAGCCCATGTGGGCATCATCCTCAAATAAAGAAAAGTTTTGCAGAGAGAATACATAAAGTTGTATGCCAATCGTCTGGCCAAGCGAAGAAGACATTCTGGCAAGATGAGAAATTGACTTACTTCTTGAATATTATTGATTCAAAAATTATAAATTTGGTATCACATTGTAGAAAACATTCTGATCTACATTTTGATAGAGAAAATTAAAATTTTTGAACCAATATTGACCGAGCTGGAGTCATTTTCCCTTCTTGCCAGAATGTCTTCTCTGCTTGGACAGACTTTACAGGTCTTGGACCAATTCTCCACACAGAAGAATATGAGGTTAAAGGTTTCAAGGGACTTGAAACAGTAATAAGTTATTAAAATAGTAATTTCCTATGTGAAACAAGCTGTGGGAATATATGAGACTAGCTAAAAATGTGTAACATGCACGTTAAATTACTCATTTATAATGAGTGAACTATTAAAGAATAATATGTTGAAAAACTTAAAAAATTTCAAAATGCCAAAAGGTAATAAGTTACACCATCTCATCAATTATTACAATAGTTATTGTATCACGCAAATACAACATTCATTGGTATAGCCAGTCCAAGCGAAGAAGACCCTCTGGCAAGATTGGAAAATGACTCCAGCTTGGTCAATATTTTTTCAAGAATTACAAATTGTAAGTCTCAATTGTTGATCAAATTGTTTCCTACAATTTGAGATCAAATTAATAAATTTTGAACCAATATTGATCGAGCTTGAGTCATTCTCCCATCTTGCCAGAGGCTCTTCTTAGCTTGGACAGACTATAGCAAACGAACGGACATTTTGTTCTAGTACGCTTCCATATTCTAAAGCGTGTTCCCATTGGTCAATGACGTAGTTTCGTGGGAGGAGCCAATTTTGACCAATGGCAAAGCAGTATTGGAGTTTGTTTCTTGATTCAAGTGCTTAGGAATACTATAGTCATGATTTAGCTTTTACATCTATTACATTGGATGAGATAAATTGATGAGAATGAGTTCGTTTCAACCAAATAATAGTATCTTTCAATAAAAAATCTGATTAATCTTTCAAATATAAAGAATATAGATACAAAATTATACAGAACTGATATAGCACTAGAACACATAAACAGTAGTAGGCTAAAAAACAGTTTCAGTTCTGTTTATTTTAGCTGATATTGTATGAGATGGTATGGAATGACTATTCCTTATTATATTATTCGTCCGTAAGGCTGGTATAAATAATTATTTCCAGGATGTATTTTAGGATAAAATCTATTCAGTAATCTCTCATCCCTTTCTCAAGAATGGACATCTTTATGTCCAAACTTCGCCTTTTCATCTAGATAATTTAATCAAAATAAAAAGATTGCCAATTATATATTTCTTACAACGTTTTTATGCTATAAAATTTCCATGAATTTCGCGTTCACTTGTACTTTTTTTGTTGATTAATTACTGAGTTGTACTAGCTACTGCATATTATTTTATTCCTGTATAGAGTTATAGCCTACTTTCTATATTATTTGATTGCAATCTAGAAACTAAGCTGAATTGTTTTGTTATTATCTACATGAATAAAGAAATCTAATCTCTCAAGTAAATCAACCTGAATCTAAATCACTCTGATATCTGAAATCAGATTTCTGGTTTGAATGCTATTCGCTATGAGCATCTACCGTGCTGCGCTCTGGTGGATTATCGTGTGTAGGCTACTTTTCTACGCGTTTTAGCATACAAAGCATAGCGCTACATGGGAAAAACGCATTTATAATTAGAATGGTATTATTTGCTGCTTCATGCATTTCTCAGTAATTAGAGCACGATATTTAGGATATGAATGTTAGTTATTGATAGTATTATAGCTCATTATATTAGAAAAATCCTAGTTTTCAAGTATTTGAGAGCAGACAGCCGCAAACAGATGTATTTGAGAGTCGACAAAAACTTTGAGATAACAGCTGATAAGTTATCTTACATGAAAATGAAAATTTGGCGCAAGCTCACATTTATTTGAAAAATTGAATGATATGAATATTCCTTATTAAAACATAATTAATAGAGTTTTTGCGTTGATAGTAACAGCTTATTAGATTAACTAACATAGAAACTATTCATGTACATTACCTCATGTACAGGTTAGAATGGAGCACTCCATGGTCCTATCGATCCTATCGTTAAGAATTTATCGATCAAGTATACTTGATCGATAAATTCTTTTGCACGTAAACAAAACAATTAGGTTAGCTTCACCTATCAATATTTATTCAATGCAGTGAACCATTCTTTTTATTGATGAAACTTATGTATGGCAACTGGAAAAGTGTAGAACTTGAAATTTCCATTGCGTGTTTTATTTTTACAATCCAGAACATAACAAATTCTCCAGGACATTATTTTAGGTTTAGCCCTATCTCCTCCAATGTTAATTCACTCAATTTTTTGCCGAAATGATTCGCCAATAGCGCCTCGATCGCCAAAAATATCCTTTCCACCCACTTGCACATAGCGAATAATAATCTAAGTAGTAACTAATAACTATATAGCTATAAATTTAACTATATAGTAATAGTAATAACTAAGTAATAAACAGTAAATCTCGATTCACTGAAACCTGATGCTTTTTTATTATTGAACTGGAACGTTATATGACATTATAATAATAACATTTACATTATATTAATAACGCTTATAACATTAATAAGAACGTTATAAGACATTGTATTCTACAGTAATGGGATTTGACTAGTAGTTTTGTCAACTATAAAATCATAACTATAAAAACATTATTGCTATCAGAATTTCAAGAGGATGAAATTCCGGACAATCCAACTCCAGTATCAATTTCACATTTATTCAGATTGCACTAGAACAGATCAATTTATTCATTCCAACAAACCGGATAATATCCTCCTGAGATGAAGGCTTATATTGGATCAATATTAGATCAATATATCTATATATCTTCTTGCTGCAGACTATTCGATTATCCATTGTTTGAAATGGGAATCAGCCGTTGATATAGTCTGTCCAAGCAAAGAAGACATTCTGGCAAGATGGGGAGATGACTCCAGCTCGGTCAATATTGGTTCAAAAATCATAGATTTGGTTTCAAATTGAAGGAAACACTCTGATCTACAATTTTAGACCAAATTTATAATCTTTGAACCAATATTAACCGAACTGGAGTCATTTTCGCATCTTGCCAGAATGTCTTCTTTGCTTGGACAGACCATAGTGCATATAGATGTTGGTTGGTAGCCCGGAAATACAAATGGGGATTATATACATAGATATTTGGCGGAATCGGCTTATGTCTGCAAAGTTTGATGGAGATTTGCCAGAGATCTAGTTGGCAGTGGCCGGTCCAATTTTGACAAACGGAGAGAGAGATCTGATCAAGGAGGCATTGGATTTCCTGATTGAGCCTTACAGCATGGGTAAACCGTAAGCCTGCTGAATGAAGCATAGGGAACCTGGATGGGGTTTATTTGTGTTGATAGAGGAAGCCAATATCCATTTGTAATCTCATACCATGAGTGACCTCGATTGTTGACAGGGATGTTGAATTTTCAAAATTCTGATCTTTAGTCCTACTTATTAGATTAATTGACATTGAGTCAATCCTTTATTGCCTATGAAAATAGATTGATTGTTGAAAGAGGGCAACAAGAGAGTATTGAGTTACACATTTGATAAGCTTTATTATATGTTTCATTATCATTTGTATTTGTATACAATGTATTTTTTGGGGAAAAATAAATAAAATTCAATTCAACACAAAGTACTTAATAAATGGAATAATATGAAAACGTTAGTTTTATATGTTAAAAAACATGAGTTTTTTACTCATGATGATAATAGCTAAATCTCTCAAATCCCCAATTTCTAAAAGTGAGTTTACTGTAAATCTTTAAGCAACTAACTTAATAATTAATTTGAAAAACTCATTTACAATATCCAGCTCTATAGAAATTCAATATGGAATGTTGTAATAATTAATGAATGAGATGCATAAATTTATGGATGAAAAGCCAATTTATTATGCCATTTTTATTTCATTTTTAATGCCATAAGGCAGTTTTGTCTGTCTCTTGTATGCCATATAACCCACTAACAGTTAATGAAACTCATCTATTGTCTGTCTCAATTTCAAAAACTGTAATTAAAAAACTGTAACTTCATCTATGACTACCAGAATGAAAACTCTAATTGACAACATCAGCTGTTGGAGCGTACAAGGAGCAGACGAAGCCGCCTAAATTTTTTGTGTTAGCTATACCATATCCACCACTGGCGGCTCGTACCCAAGTAACAGGTGAAGTGCCCATATCTGTAAAGCACTTCACTTTTTTCGTGGGCACGAGCCGCCAGTGATAGGCTAACCACGATCAGTTAATACATCAGACCTTGAATAAACATTACAAATACAGCATCTAATTATTGAAACCGCTACTGAATACATAATACATAAATTATTATTCAATTCTCGATACCACTAGCTCGCTATTTCACGATAATGTGAGGATTCCATATTTGCTTACAACTATAGTCTGTCCAGGCAAAGAAGACATTCTAGCGTGATGGGAAATGACTCCAGGTCGGTCAATATTGGTTCAAAAATTATGAATTTGTTCTCAAATTGTAGATTAGAATGTTTTCTATAATTTGAGACCAAATTTGAAATTTTTGAACCAATATTGACCGAGCTGGAGTCATTTTCCCATCTTGCCAGAGGCTCTTCTTTGCTTGGACAGACTACTATCTCAGTGTTTGCACAGGTGCATGCGTACAGTACGTTTAACCCGCAATACGAGCATTTCAAACGTTTAAACATAGATATAGTTAACCTCAGTATATATATGTATATTTAGCCTACATGGTTTAAACCTGACGTGAGATGGTTTTCATTGAGTTGTTTCTATAGTCTGTTCAAGCAAAGAAGACCTTCTGGCAAGATGAAAAAATGACTCCAGCTCAATCAATATTGGTTCAAAAAATATTGATTTGGTCTCAAATTGTAGATCAGAATGTTCCCTACAATTTAAGCTCAAATTGATAATTTTTGAACCAATATTGACCGAGCTTGAGTCATTCTCCCATCTCGCCAGAGGCTCTTCTTTGCTTGGACAGACTATACATGCGATATGTACATTTCAATATTGCTCTTCACAGCAAGTGCTGCAATTCAAACATGTGTGTACTCTATTCGATGTAACTTCCAACTTGAAATAAATTGTATCTCGTACCTCATACATGTTACGTCGAGTCGTAAGTTACATCAAATACAGTATAACTCCAGTTCGTATCCTTTGTTGATCGTTGGCAAGGATTTGATCCATCCACAATCGAGGGTTGTTCCATGATTGCTGATTGATGTAACGGTAATGTTTCTCGAAATTCGGATCAGATTTCCTTATTATCACAAGAGAAATAGGTTCCTTGTAAGAAGATGATGATGAGGAATAGTATTGCAAGGATTTCACTGGAATTTCTAGGATATGGCATCCGTTTTCCTGCTTTTTGGAATGATTGATGTTACATTAACATGTACCTTGAATCTCCTCAATAAACTATACTCATAATGATACGCAGTCTCAATGTAAAGTGTATTGTGACGGTGTGTCTTCACTGCTTGTACGAATATTCATCATCTTCATATTTCATTGTTGAAACTCATATTCTATTGTAAAAACTCATACATAATTGTAAAAACTGTAGAGAAATGATATAGGACTATAGAGAATTGATATAAGACTATAGAGAAATTATATAAGACTATAGGAATCATATAATAGGATACTAAAGAATGAAATATACATTTTACAATATTTTCTCTATGATACAACTCATATTTCATCATGCATCTCATAACCTATATTGATTATGGATTTTGAAAGGTGTAGTTCGCGCAATCTGAGAAGATACGCAGTCTCAATGTAAAGTGTATTGTGACGGCGTGTCTTCACTGCTTGTACGAATATTCATCATCTTCTATAGCTCCAATGAATAGACGATGAAATAACTGTTACTTAGAGTTTGCATGTAATTGACAGTAGAGGATAACTTATGTAATAACTTACTTTTGCATTTATATTGACAGTAGAGGATAATAATTGTAGGATACGATGCCAAGTTGGCACTGGCGGCTCGTTCCCACGAAACAGGTGAAGTGCTGTACAGTAAAAGATAAGGGCACTTCACCTGTTTAATGGGTACAAGCCGCCAGTGCAAGTTGGAGAGTTTCCATGTAAGCCATTTTGTAAGGCAGAACTCACGAAACACTGTCAAGCAATCAGAAAAGAGCAGGCGGGGCTTGAAGGCGTGTCCAAGTGAAATCTGAAACATCACCCGACAACTGCTGCCATCTACTGGTCGAATTCGGAAATTTTTCGAACCGATGTTGACGGCTAATCAGAGCGTAGGCGGAGCTTGGAGGTGTGTCCAATGAAAGTCGAAGCAAGTCACCCTATCGCTACGACTGCAATCTATTGCCTGAAATCGTGTACTTTCTTGTTTTTTTTTTTAATATATTTTCTAATATTTTCATCCCAATTAGAAGCAAAGACGATTCGGACACTCATGTCTGTGTTTTCGGCTATCAGTGTAATTGTCATAAATCTAATAAATAGATTTGAAAATGCTAGTTTCTTTGAAAATGCAGACGTAAATTTTTAGGTTTAATGTAAAAAAGAAGGCTTATATCACTTTTTCTCTTATTTATTAATATAACTTATGTATATGTATGATTCTATGTACACAAATTTTATACCTACTGTGTAGCCTAATTGTTGTTGACTTTTGTAATATTATACACTGACGTTTTCGATACATGTATTTGTTCATGGCAATAAAAAATATTTGATTTGATTTGAATAAATAAATAATTAATTTGTTTTCAATCTTTGTCCAAGCATGTATAGCCTATTTACAATAAAAAGCGAAAAATAATTTCGGTTATCATATTTTCATGTGGTAAGAATCTACGAATGATTCATTGAGTAGTAGGAGAATATATTTGAATATAAATTGCAACTGTTACGGTAGCCTACTATCAATTGAATTTCCTATTGCAATTCAGACATAATTATTATAATCATAATAAAGAATATAAATTACTAGAACGTTCAAATACTATAAAACTTGAAAAACTCATATTGTTTACTGAAATTATAAGGAGTCAAAAACGGCTTTGATGACTGTGAAAATTTGGGTTAACACTACACCTCGAATCATTCACTAAGCTTCCTTTGAGTTAGTAGGGAATTTTACCTCAAAATAAACAATCTTTTGATCAGGAAAGTGAACAAACCGCACTTAGACAACTCCTGCTTTTTGCTGTTCTGTACAGTCTGTCCAAGCAAAGAAGACATTCTTGCAAGATGGGAGAATGACTCCAGCTCGGTCAATATTGGTTCAAAAATTATGAATTTAGTCTTAAATTGTAGAAAACATTCTGATCTACAATTTAAGATCAAATTTTCAATTTTTGAATCAATATTGACCAAGCTGGAGTAATTTTCCCATCTTGCCAGAATGTCTTCTTTGCTTGTACAGACTTCCTCTGTTGAAGTCTACACGCACGATACATTATTAACAAGTTGCTGTCATGAAAAACTCCTTTTACCCTTCTCCCACCACCTAAATTCCACCAAAATACCTCCCAAAAAACTCTCCTCAACCCCCAAAAACACTTTCCAAGAGACCCTACATCCCTTTTTCTCCCTTTGATTCTTCTTTTTGCCTTACTCTTTCTCTCCCGCTCTCTCTCTCTATCTCACTCTCTATCACTCTCTCTCTCTCTCTTTTCCTCTCTTTTTCTCTCTCTTCAAGCTGATATTTTATTCGGGCAGCGTTCAACGTTCAACCATCCCTGATAATAATATTTTTGTCCCGTTTAAAACCAGATTTGTATGCCGGGTTGTGAGCGTGCTCTTGCCAGAGCAAAACAGAAATGTTTAAGCCATGTTTGGCTGAATGGCTGAAGTTTATACTACAATAATTTGATGCATAAGTACTTTAGTTCCATTCAAATTTTCCAGTCCTGGATTAGTTCCATTCAAATTTTCCAGTCTTGCATTAGTCCCTTTGACCTAAGTCTTTCTGAATAGAAAATAGCTTTTCTGAATATGATTTATAGTGAACCTAATCAAAAACTTATGATCAAGAAAAATATGTTTCCTATCGGCAAAATATGGTTATGTCGATGAAACAACTTTTGGTCCCTCCACCAAACAAAGTCATACGCTGATAATAAGTATCATTCATGCAACTTCCTTATAAGTATTTGTTGATATTAAATAATAATATTGTGGATAATATGTCGAAATATTGTTGAGTAGAGAAGGAATGTGTGGTGTGTCTGGTTGCTCTGTGAAGGAAGGCGGTTGTCAGGTGTTTGTGATGTTGAGTCACAAACACTATGGACTTCTTTCGGATGGGTGACCAGATTGTGACCAAAGCGAGTACAACCTACCCTTATGGGTAGCTCCCCACAATGAGAGTGATTTGCATTTTATTCTAGTATAGAAGGAATGATTATAGTTGAAGCCAAAAATTTAGGCAGTTTCATCTGTCTCTTATACAGCTGATGTAAAGCAGCTATTGTATGTTTTGATTTCAAAAACATCTCGACATGATTATCTAAATGACAAATCTAATTGTCAATATCAGATGTCATCTAATGTCAGATCATCTTGTGTCAGAGAGCACAAGGAGCAAACGAAACCGCCGCATCTTTTTGTGTCAGCTATATCCGATAATCGAATAAAATATAAAAATCGAATTTTCATTCATAAGCAATACAATAATTTCGACAAGAGATTTATAGTGAATATGACGTAGTCTACACATTAAAATATATATTATATTTATATATACCCATACATCAGCAGAATTGAGTTTGAGTCTTGTACATTCAATAGATAAAAAAAATATTCTCATGGCTTTCAATGGTGGGGAGACCCTTATGGGAAGTTCCACCTCGCTAATGTGTACTTGGCCAAAACCGGTCACCCATCCAAGTGCAGTCCACAGTGTTCGTGACTTAACATCACGTTCACCGATAGATCACCCTCACCGAGAGACCAATTACCAGTACATTCAATAGATGAATATTAGCTTAGACAGAATCTCTTCGAGTTTACAGATACATAAGAATATGTTATTCAATTTTCAACAGAAGCAGTTTTTAATTTAACTCGACAAGAAGTTTGAGTAGGCGATGAAAACTACTGGATAATAATGTTTATAATGTTTATAATGTTTTTAACCATTAAGTTTACATGTTTCTGTAAAATGAATAAATGAATAAATAAATAAATAATACCTTTAGGAATATGTTAATAAAATAATGAACTTGTCACGTGATTATACGTAATCACTCTTGACAGACATTTCCAACAACCATAATCAAAAGAGAATTCCAGGCCTAAGTATAGTTCACACAAGCTGAGAAGACACGCGGTTACTATGTAAAGTGTATGTTAACTGCGTGTCTTCTCAGCTTGCACGATTATAGCATGACTTGTAGATTTTATAATCTTCCATTTTCAAATGAAGTGGAGGTAATCACCCTTTCATATGAGATTGGAGCAGGATCAGAGAGAATAGAATATAGAAATATATCTAAAATATATATATCTCATATTCTGTTATCGCTGAGCAGGATAGAGGTAGTAAGAAATATAATGTGAGATGTATGATAGGGAAATATTCAGTTTAGAGAACAGTAAATTAAGGCGTGATTCTACTGTTTGTTATTTAATTGTTAATAATTGTTAAATTGTTAATAATTGTTATTCTAGTATGTGTTAAATGTTGACAGTGATAATAAAGACCTGCAGGATTCAGGATAATACTCTATTCTATCTCTATGATGTAGCATTATGATAATTGTTATCACACAAGCTGAGAAGACACGCGGTTACTATGTAAAGTGTATGTTAACTGCGTGTCTTCTCAGCTTGCACAAAGCACTGGCGGCTTGTTGTATCGTTTCAAGATTTCTTCACATTTACATCACTGGCGAGACAGGTGAAGTGTCCGTATTATATCTTTGAATGTACAGCACTTCACCTGTTTTGTGCGCATGAGCCGCCAGTGGTACAAAGACCACCAGATTCATGTAAAAAGCACTGGCGGCTCGTGCCCATGAAACAGGTGAAGTGCCGTACAGTAAAGGATACAGACACTTCACCTGTTTCGTGGGTACGAGCCGCCAGTGGTAAAAAACCAACAGAATAATAGTGGTTCTATTATACCAAATATTATAGGCTACATTATGGCTGAAATAATCTCTTCTAATCGTGAATTGCTTTATGTGACTAGAATTATTTCTCAATATTCAAGCCAAAACTAAAACTTATTATTTATTTATTTATTTATTTATTTATTTATTTATTCATTTATTTATTTATTTATTTATTTATTTATTTATTTATTTATTTATTTATTTATTTATTTATTTATTTATTTATTTATTTATTTATTTATTTATTTATTTATTTATTTATTTATTTATTTATTTATTTATTTATTTATTTATTTATTTATCTATTTGAAAAACACACATCGGTTGAAAGAACAGGCATAGCCCTTGGTATTTCAAAACACAATTTTCATTAAAATATAGTCCAAAATTTGAGGTTACAAGTCCAAATTTCTTCTTCAGCCGAAGTTTTCTCACTCAAAGAAATGATCTGAAAGTGATAATAATTTTAAAATTTTGAATTTTGAAGGGTTGATCCGAAAAACACAAAATATTTCCAAACTTTCATTAAAATAGGAAAATTAATTAAAAAATTCAGAGCCGAAAATCATCAAACACTAACACTTCCTGTAACCATGGTTTTCTTATGGTTAATTATGAGTCTTTTAGTAAGAAAATAGCTACTCCTATGAAATATATCTACATCTACTATGACATAATTATTATGTCGACAAATATTTGAATGTAAATGCTCCAATCACGAAGATGAGCCGCCATTTTGTTGTAGGTCGCTTCCATTTCCTAAGCTTACTCCCATTGGTTGATGGCGGCGTTACGGGGGTGGAGCCAATTCCGACCAATGGCAACACAGTATTGCTGATGTATTACATCAATCTGTTTTAAATGTTTGTGGAATCAAAATTTTCAACAGCTTGACTAAGATTGATTCGATTTAAGATACTCGTAAGTTGATAATTCATCCACTTAAAATGCACAGTATGATTTGTTGGCATGATTTTTTCAAATTTGCAAAAGGTTACAATGGTCGTTCATAGATTATTTCAGTTAATTGCATAATTATACAGAATTGAGAAAGTCCTGGATAGATTTGTTATGATTATCAGATTTCATTCAAAATAATTAATTTTCAATTAAATTAAATTCTATTTTGGAAATCAATTCAAGTTGTTTTGGTAGTTTTCTCGACCAAGATTAGATATCAAAGTCTTCTCTAGCGTATAAAGCCTTCTCTAATGTATTACTATTTTTATTGAAAATATAGTCTGTTATGAATTGTCAGACAGAGGCAGAAGCTTTTTCATCCCATTCTAATTATCAATTGTGAATTATTAGTCGGACAGACTATTCATTCTGCTTCTAGTCCTGGTCTCGTCAACAACTTTCTTGTTGCATTGTTGCAAAATTTTCTCTTTTAAATTTGAATTTCCATTAAGGATGTAATTCCATTAGTTTCATTTTCTAAAATTTAAATAGTTGAAATTTAAATTTTATTTTAGTAGTCGAGTTTTCCTTTTTTAAAGATGATATTATGAGAGACCTTAGCAGTTTATTTTATTCTTGAAATGTGCAAATCCGCTTCAAAAGGTAACTAAATTTTACTACTTCTATTAACATATTTTTCTTTTGTGTGGTAAAACCTCAATGATTATTCTTGAATTATTTATACAGTTTCTTTTGAGATCAGAAATTAATATTTGGTATTTTATGAATGATGTAAACTAAACTTTGGAGTGTTGAAAATTATCTATTACCTGATTTTAAATTAGTAAAGCTATTGTGCTAGTTATTTGAAGATTTGTATTAACTTAAATTTTTAAAAGAATTAATAACGTTTTGATAGTAGTATTCTGTATTGTTTGTTATTCTATATTGTATTTGACAGGATAGATGAATTAAGAATAGAGTTATATCCTAGTTTATATTTTATCCTAACAGCGGTCCTTGAAATTGGTTCCTTGAAATTGGATCATTGATTTGGTTTCGGATGTTTTAATCTTTGTGGAGAGTTTGTTGGACACAACGGTCCATCATCACGGGGTCATCCAAATTACATCTTCATGGTTACCACATCTTCATTACACCAGGTGCGCCCCTGGTCTTTCAATCAATTTCATCGTATCATCGCAAACTGGTATAAATGAATATTAAGGTAAAAAGTGTTGGGCTACACTACCTACGTACAAGGCATTTTCTGAATATATTTTTGTAAAGATTTTTATTTGATTTTGTTTTAATACATGAATCTCGACTACTAATTATGGATTTCATTGTTTTCCTCCTGCTCCCTTTTCAATCAGATGAGAGTTCAAAATTAATTTCCTTAAAATTTAACTTTCCTTTCTTTTCTTAAACAAACCTTCGGTGTGTTTCAAAATGTCTATTTTATCTTTTTGTTTCACACGAAGCGTTTCAGATTACAGTGTTTGGAAAAGGAGTATCTGGGCAAGACTATAAAAATGAAGATGAAAAAGAATAAAAAGAATTATAATAATATTAATAATAATAATAATAATAATAAGAAGAAGAAGAAGAAGAAGAAAAAGAAGATGATTATGATGATGATGATGATGATGACCAAAGAAAATAAGAAGAGGCAACACGAAAAGAATTGCGTAGGCGAGTAATACTGTACTAAGTTGTTCACGGCTCTAAGCCGTTTCATTCAAATACTAAACTGAGTCCATACTATAAAGAGTCTTCCTCACTCTATATAGAATGAGTACCAAACTTGGTTCCCCACTAACTCTCAGCTGTTTTATAATCTGTCCAAGCAAAGAGGACCGTCTAGCAAGATGAGAAATGACTTCAGCTCGGTCAATATTGGTTCAATAATGATAAACTGGGACTCGAATTGTACATTAGAATATTTTCTACAATTTGAGACTGAATTTCTTATAATGGAACCAATATTGACCGAGTTGGAGTCATTCTCCCGTCTAGCGAGAATGTCTTCTTTGCTCGACCAGGCTGAACTGTACTGGGTCTACTCCAAAGAGAGCACTGGCGGCTCGTGCCCATGGAATAGGTGAAGTGCTCGTATCCTTTACTGTACAGCACTTCACCTGTCACGTGGGCACGAGCCGCCAGTGGAAGAGAGTCTTCCGTACTCTGCTGGAGTATAAGAGTAGAGTCTTGGTTGTTATCCGTCCAGCTCTCAGCCGTAGATATAGAAGACCCAGTATTCATATAGTATGACATATATATATAAGTATATAGTATAGCTTATGTATCAGCTGTTCTACCAGTGTTGGTCCTCCAGTTGACCACTCCTTTCGGGTCCAGCCGGCCTTGCTAGCTCAGCTTATCCAGAGCTGCATCAGTGACCGCTTGGCCTCAGCCGCTATCGGGTCTCCGCTTCTATTAGGGACCACTCCCAAAGTATCGCTACTTTTACCACTTTACCACTCGCTACTCCGGTACCACTTTATTCCTTATCTTATCCATTGTTACTGTAAGATTTTAATGAAATGGAATGAATTTTTAAATATCACAAGTTGAGAATAGTCCAACTTCTGATACCTAAATGGTTAGTTGGTTTATCAGGAACTAAAGTCTGTACAAGCAAAGAAGACCCTCTGGCAAGATGGGAAGATGACTCCAGCTTGGTCAATTTTGTTTCAAAATCATAAATGTGGTCCTAATAGTTGATCAAATTGTTTCCCACAATTTGACATCAAATTGATAATTTTTGAACCAATATTTACCGAGCTTGAGTAATTCTTCCATCTCGCCAGAGTGTCTTCTTTGTTTGGACAGACTACTGACAGTCAAAAACTGCAAGAGATGGGGAGCCGGCAGTCCAAAACAGCTGTTAACCGATCATCGATCGATCAGCTGTGATCGATCGAACTGTCAGTATCAACTGTGAACTTGGCCAAATACCGGTCACCCATCCAAGAGCAGTCCACCGATAGATCACCCTCACCAAGAGACCAATACCCAGTACATCAAATGTGAACCCTGTTATGAACCGCGTTTGCTCTATTTATAAATTATTCTAAATTTACTCAGTAAATGATTGGTTGAATGCATTGTGTTATATTGAATAATTATGTTGTGCTGTGCAATTATTATACCTTGGATTATGTTGGCGATTCACTTGGAGAGTTGTCTGTTATCTGCCAATAGCATAGGTGAGTGAGGATTGGAGTTTTATCACAGGATTACAGTTTGAAATCTTAATTTCAATGTTAATGATAGCATTATGGTGTATTTTTCAACATTGTGTGAATGATAGATTGTTTAATCTATAACTATAAAAGCGAAATGGCACTGTCTGACTGACTGACTGACTGATTCATCACCAGAACTAAAAATCCACCGAACCGAATGCGTTCAAATTTTGCAGGCAAGTTCAGTTGGACGTTCAGACGCGCGCTAAGAACGGATTTTAGAAACTTTTCAAGGATACGCCAAATATTTAGATTTTTCTATAGTTTTTCGGCGTTTTCTCAATTTTTTCGAGAACCAATCGGTAGAAAATGTTGATATTTAGATAAATATTGAACTTCCATTAATAAAATAAACTTATGATTCCTTGATCCAGTTTCAAACTATGTCTGATATAGTTCCAAGGTTATCTCAATAACCGTTGAAGTTACAAACTTGAAACTGGTTTCATTGTTCTTAGCGATTTTTACGAGAATAAATTGATAAAATGACGAAAGTTATAACAGGTCAATCTTAGGTTAGAATCTCAAGGCTGTGTTGAATAAGTTTTGATTCCCTTGAACTGGAATTTGAAAGTATCAAGTTAGTATTCCCATTTTGATACATATATCATCCTGATCCTGATCATCTTAATACAGTATCTAATGTATCGTCATGAAAATGAATATACACTGATTTGAAAGAAGCAATGTGCATAATGGTGGTTGCTGAAGGAGAAACGGTTCCACCTCTCTGAATGATACAAAGAATGATGTGTATCAATAATGATATCGAATGTTCTACTGTATTTCGCACAAATGTTTCGTACTACTATTTCGTATCGCTATTTCGTACTACTATTTCGTATCACGTTTTCGTACTACTATTTCCTATAGTCGGCGCAATCTAAGTTGACGAAAACCCCCTCCACCCGAGAAATAGCTACGTTGTCATTTTGCGTGAAATTGAAACTTCTCCTAACGCAAACACATTCAACTGAATGTTAAAAGTGACAGCGTAGCTTCGGAATAATCACGCGGTGTTGTAAAACTCACTATTTTTATGATAAACAAGCTGTTCGCAGCTCAAATATCCAAGTCGATTAGCTTCAATAATACAATCTTCAACATACAATGATTCATGCATATACCGCTCTCCTTACTTTGAAACTCTTGAGAGGCCAAATTACGATTTTCCGACCATTTTCGACATTTGAAAAAATAATTTCAATTGTTTTTGAACAACTTTCTCGCTTTCACCACGCACTTATCTTCTCAAACAAAAAAGTTTCCAGATCATCGAAAATTTCATGTTTTCTGATGGAGTTGACTCGACATTGACAAACATATTCATTAATTGAAACATAATTATTGGTCGGATATAGAAAATTCAGAAACCATTAGAAGGCTCGAATTCTCCTCGTCATTTTGATATAAAAAACTTTATTTTTTCTTCAACCCATGATTGTGAGAGAAGTGATATACAAAAAGAGTAATATTTTCGCAATTTTTAAATTTTTTCAAAAAAATCAAATTTCCTTTGAATGCTTCTACCCAGGAACTTTTTTAATACTACTGGCATATCAAGGATGAAATTCTGCGTCTAGATATGGGGTTCAATCGCGAATTTGAAGATGTTCCAATTTTACACAATCTGGCAACGTAGCTATTTCTCTGGTGGAGGGGGTTTTCGTCAACTTAGATTGCGCCGACTATAGATACTGAATGTAGTACTGTATTTCTATCATCATACAAATACAGAGATACTGTATCAATTCCAGTGATAGGCTACTGATGTTGCAAATCGGATTAGAGATCAAATAGAGTGTTTTAGTTTGATGCGAAAATCGGCTTACCACTAATCTGTACAAGCGAAGAAGAAATTCTGGCATGATGGGAAAATTACTCAAGCTCGATCGATATTGGCTCAAAAATTGGTAATTGGGTCTCAAATCTTAGAAAACATTTTGATCTACAATTTAAGACAAAATTGATAATTTTTGAACCAATATTGTCCGAGCTGGAGTCATTCTCCCATCTTGCCAGAATATCCTCTTTGCTTGCGTAGACTCTATCAATTAGCAGTTTATTGTTAGTTAATTAGGTGCTGGAGATTGCACTGACTCTATTTGCACTGTATTGGTGTGGTGAAATAGTTTTTGCAAGCTGGGAAGACACGCCGTTTCTAATTTATTTTCATTGTAATGGCGTGTCTTGTCAGATTGCGCGAATAATACTACTATGGGGGCAAGCGATATAGTTATATTGAGAAACTGATCATTGCTCAAACGGTTGTTTAGTGTACACACCTTGTAGTGTTTAAGAAGAAGGAGAAGAAGACAAAGAGGAAGAAGGATAAGAAGGAGAAGAAGAAGGATGAGAAGTAGTAGAAGGAGGAGAAGAAAAAGTAGGAGAAAAATTAGAATATAGGAAAGTAGAAGAAAAATAAGGAGAAGTATAAATGATAAGGAGAACTGGAAGGAGCAAAGAAGAAGAAGAAGAAGAAGAAGAAGAAGAAGAAGAAGAAGAAGAAGAAGAAGGATGAGAAATAGCAGGAGGTGGAGAAGGGGAGAAAAAAGTAGAAGAAGAAGGAGAATAAGAAGAAGAAAAAGGAGAAGGAGAAGGAGGAGGAGATGGAGAAGGAGAAGGAGACGGAGAAGGAGAAGGAGAAGGAGACCGAGAACGAGAAGGAAAAAGAGAAGGAGAAGGAGAAGAAGAAAAAGGAGAAGAAGAAGAAGAAGAAGAAGAAGAAGAAAAAGAAGAAGAAGAAGAAGAAGAAGAAGAAGAAGAAGAAATAGCAGGAGGTGGAGAAGGGGAGGAAAAAGTAGAAGAAGAAGGAGAATAAGAAGAAGAAGAAAGGAAAGGAGAAGGAGGAGGAGATGAAGAAGGAGAAGGAGATGGAGAAGGAGAAGGAGAAGGAGACCGAGAACGAGAAGGAAGAGGAGAAGGAGAAGGAAGAAGAAGAAGAAGAAGAAGAAGAAGAAGAAGAAGAAGAAGAAGAAGAAGAAGAAGAAGAAGAAGAAGAAGAAGAAGAAGAAGAAGAAGAAGAAGGAGAAGAAGAAGAAGAAGAAGAAGAAGAAGAAGAAGAAGAAGAAGGAGAAGAAGAAGAAGAAGAAGAAGAAGGAGGAAGAAGAAGAAGAAGAAGAAGAAGAAGAAGAAGAAGAAGAAGAAGAAGAAGAAAAAGAAGAATAAGAATACGAAGAAGAGGGAGGAGGAGGAGTAAGAAGAAGAAGAAGAAGTAGAAGAAAAACAAGAACAAGAAGAAAAAGAAGAAGGGGGAGGAGGAGGAGGAGGAGGAGGAGGAAGAAGAAGAGGAGTAGAAGAGTAAGTACTATTGATGGATCTTCTTGATTTTTTTCAGCAGTCATTGTTTGCCAAAGGCTTTTTATCCAGAAAATTGGAATCTGCCCTGAGCTATACTTGAGTTTGAAGAGGAAATAACTTAAAGGTCAAGTACTGATAATAATATTTTTCTCGCTGAACTTGGTTGATGTTTGTTTAGAATTACATACAGTATCACCTGAATATTTATTGAATTTATTATTTGGCTCAATAAAAATCCAATTTTCCTTGAAAAAATCAATGCAACCAGTAGTGTTGCTTGTATGATCATATGAGATAATGGGAAAGAATCAGGTGTTGTACTGGAATATATAGATATTCCAGTACAACATCATCTATAAATTATTCATCTATAAAAGCGAATTGGCACTGACTGACTGACTGATTCATTCATTCATCACCAGAACTAAAAATCCACTGAACCGAATGCGTTCAAATTTGGCAGGCATGTTCAGTTCGACGTTTAGACGCGCGCTAAGAACAGATTTTAGGAAAATTTCAAGGATACGCCAAATATTTAAGTTTTTCTACAGTCTTTCGGCGTTTTCTTAATTTATCCGAGAACCAATCAGTAGAAATTTTTTATATTTGGTAGGTAGGTTCAGATAAGGTCTAGAAATGTTGTGTTAAAATATTTATCTACAGGTGTATCGAAAAGTTCCTGTTTCAGTATTAAAATCTAAATCGAAATGGCTATCATTTCAAAACGGAATTTTAGGACTGTATCGAAAAACTCTCATTATGATACAGTTGTCACTTTACGACACTGTTCCAGAATTCATTCCATGTTCCATTTGACCATTTCGCAACGGGCTGATGCCTGATAAACAACAGCGGTCGAATCTTCTAACCTAAAAACTTCGACAAGTGATAATACTTCATCTTACCGATACCTGTTCATCAATATTTCAGTTTACGTATTTGAATAGTCTAAAGTTTAATATATCTTTAAGTTTATAATACCTTAACTTCTATTTAAAATTTAAAATAAATTTTTAAAATAATTTTTAAAAAAATTGACAAAAGTGATGAATTTGTGTTTAGTAGCGATTTTGCGATTTTTGATCGCTATTTCTGAGATTTGGGTAAGATTTACACAATCGCCACCATTTAACTTTTTCTTTAGAATCCGGCTATCTTCAACTTCCATTAATAAAAAATACAATTTTATGATTCCTTATCCAGTTATAACCCTTATTGTTGAAAAATAGCGTTTTTTAGCATATTTTTCCAATTATCTCAATAACCGTTGAAGTTACAAACTTGAAACTGGTTTCATTGAATTCCTTAGCTAATTTTACATGGGAATTATTCATTTTAGAACCTCACTAAAGCCTCTAAAAGTTATAAAAATCAATCTTTTTTGAAAAATCTCAATTTTCCGCCATTGTTATCCCGGTAACAAAGCGTTTTTGGGGGTAGGTCCCATGGAACTTTTTCGTCTACTTGGTGTAAGGAATCAGCCTGAGAATATTGCACATTCCTCCTGAAACACCCTGTATAAAAGTGTTTGTAGCGTGATTGAACATTTTGGAATTTAAACTAAATCTGATAGTGCCCCAGAATAAACTTCTACACATACAGAAACCGTATTCATTCAAGTGAAATCAGCATCAAGAGTGAATTACTGACTATTCATTAAACTGGACTTCACTTCCCTAGATGGAAGTGAGTTCTGAGCTGTAAGCAAATTCAAGCACCACTAAGTCCCTCACTTCAAAGTCTTGCCCTTTCCCAAGTCCTCTTTTGAAGTCTCGGCTCTCTATCGATTGCAGTATCTATTAGTAATTTCGACCTTCTATTGATGCCTCAGTATAGTCTGTCCAAGCAAAGAAGACCATCTGGCAAGATGAGAGAATGACTTCAGCTTCGTCAATATTGGTTCACAAATCATGAAATTCGTCTTAAATTGTGGGAAACATTCTTATTTACAATTTTAGACCAAATAAATTTTTTTTGAACAAATATTGTTCAATAATTCTAAATGTGGTCTTAATAGTAGATCAAAGTGTTTCCTACAATTTGAGAACAAATTGATAATTCTTGAACCAGTATTGACCAAGCTTGAGTCATTTCCCCATCTAGCCAGAGGGTCTTCTTTGCTTGGACATACTATACTCACTCATCTACACCTCTTCTTCTTACTCCTCCTCCTCCTCCTCATTCTTATTTTTCTTCTTGCTCTTGTTTTTCTTCTACTTTTTGCTCTCCTTCTTCTTACTCCTACTTCTCCCCCTCCTTCTCCTCCTTCTCATCCTTCCTCACCTTCTCCTTCTTCTTCCACTTTTCCTTCCTTCCCTCCTCCTCCTCCTTCTCCTCCTTCTCCTCCTTCCCTTTCTCCTTCTCCTTCTCCTTCTCCTTCTCCTTCTCCTCCTCCTCCTCCTACTCCTCCTCCTCCTCCTCTTCCTCCTCCTCCTCCTCCTCCTCCTCCTCCTCATCCTCCTCCTCCTTCTCCTTCACCGTCTCCTCTTTCTCCATCACCATCTTCTTATCCTTCTCCTTCTCCCTCTCCTCCTCCTCCTTCTCCTTCACCGTCACCTGTTTCTCCATATCCATCTTGTTATCCTTCTCCTTCTTTCTCTCCTTCTCCTTCTTCTTCTTCTTCTTCTTCTTCTTCTTCTTCTTCTCCTCCTTCTTCTTCTTCTTCTTACATAAAAGAGTTAGATGCGGTTTCTGTATTATTTTATATTTTTCTGTATTATACTATATTATTCTGCATTATTATATATTATTCTGTTCTATTCTGTGTGATTTCTACTAATCTGTATTGCAGAATGATGATTGATTAGTGAGGAAACAATATATCAGCACTGATATAGTCTGTCCAAGCAGAGAAGACATTCTGGCAAGATGGGAAAATGATTTCAGCTCAATCAATATTGGTTCAAAAACTTCCTCTCTAATTGTAGAACACTTTCTTCTCAACTATTTGAGACCAAATTAATGATTTTTGGACCAATATTGACCGGAAGAAAAAGTAGAAGAAGAAGGAGAAGAAGAAGAAGAAGAAGAAGAAGGAGAGGAAGAAGAAGGAGAAGGTTAAGAAGATGGAGATGGGGAAAGAGGAGACGGTGAAGGAGAAGGAGAAGGAGAAGGAGGAGGAGGGGGGGAGAAGTAGAAGGAGAAGGAGAAAGAGGAGGGGAAAGAGAAGGAGAAAGAGAAGGAGAAGAAGGAGGAGAAGGAGAAGGAGGAGGAGGAGGGATGGAAAGAAAAGAAGAAGATGAAGGAGAAGGTGAGGGAGGAGGAGAAGGAGGAGTAAGAAGAAGGAGAGCAAGAAGTAGAAAAAGAACAAGAACAAGAAGAAAAATAAGAAGGAGAAGGAGAAGGAGGAGTAAGAAGAAGGAGAGCAAGAAATAGAAGAAGAACAAGAAAAAGAAGAAAAATAAGAAGGAGGAGGAAGAAGAAGAGGAGTAGATGAGTGAGTATAGTATGTCCAAGCAAAGAAGACCCTCTGGCAAGATGAGGAAATGATACAAGCTCGGTCAATATTGGTTCAAAAATTATCAATTCTCAAAATTATCAAGATCTCAAATTGTAGGAAACACTTCGATCTACTATTATGAACACATTTATAATTCTTTAACAAATATTGACCAAGCTGAAGTCATTTTCTCATCTTGCCAGAATGTTTTCTTTGCTTGGACAGACTAAACAGTGAACATGCATCATATTCAATAGTATTTTGTATAGCCTATTCAGAAAAGGACAGAGCTCCTGAGTACATAACAGAATTGACATTCTGTATTGGAAACGGAAAATTGATGATAAAAAATGTAGCATTCTGCACTATTCATAACAACACTTAAACGTTCACCGTTTTACAATCAAGATCCCTCCACTGCGAATCATGTACCAGTCGGCAGACTCTTTACCTTCTATGCACGTCTTCTGTGTGAACTCACCGTATCATCTACGTGTTTTTCATAATCGTTAATCGGCACAATTTGCGATGTCAGACAGTGCTGCAATCCTTCACGATCTGCTAAGGTATTCAATCACGACTCAGCACCAGAAAGCACAGAATACAATGATTTTATGTGGTCGCTGTTCGGGATTGAAGCCGTATAGTCTGTCCAAGCGAAGAAGACCCTCTGGCAAGATGGGAGAATGACTCGAGCTCAGTCAATATTGGTTCAAAAATAAAAAATTAGATCTCAAATTGTAGGGAACAATGTGATCTACAATTTAAGACCAAATCCATGAGTTTAGAACCAATATTGATTGAGCTGCAGTCATTTTCCCATCTTGCCAGAATGTCTTGTTTGCTTAGACAGACTAAAGGAAACTGGTTGGCTGGAAAGGACTCTGTCGGCAAGTTAGTAAACAGTAAGGAATGTAATCAAGTTGTCAACGCACTGTGTTGGAGAAGAAAATCTAATTCTAAAGTTCAACTTAGTTTTAATTCAAGTTCTACTTACTCTTACATGAACTGCTAAATCATTGAGAAATAGAATCAGCTTATCTATATCTATAGAAGCGAAATGGCACTGACTGACTGATTCATTCATTCATCACCAGAACTAAAAATCCACTGCACCAAATGCGTTCAAATTTGGCAGGCATGTTCAGTTGGACGTTTAGATGCGCGCTAAGACCGGATTTTAAAAACTTTTCAAGGTTACGCAAAATATTTTTGTTTTTCTAGAGTTTTTCGGCGTTTTCCTCATTTTTTCGTGAACCAATCGGTAGAAAATGTTGATATTTGGTGGGCAGGTTCAGATGAGGTCTAGAAATTTTGTGTTGAAATATTTTCGCAGTCCGTTTTTCGCAAAGTTTTCAAAATTGTAGATGTATTGCGGGTTGCATATCTTCCGCTTTGCTACGACCAATCCTAACTGTAAATTGAATGGTTCAGCGAGAATATAGATGAATTGATTTGGAAGATATTGAATCAAATTTCAAACTATGTCCGATATACTTCCCAAGGCTACGCTTAATATTAGCGTTTTACTATTTTTTGGAATTTTCGGAGTTTTTCTTAGATTTTTCTAGAACAAATTGGCAGAAAATGTTGGAATTAGGTGAACAGGCCCAGATTAGGTGTAGAAATGCTGTGCTCAATAAACTTCAAATCCCTACTGAACGGAATTTGCAAGCGAGCGAAGCGAGCCTGTTTATCTCAGCTTACACTGACAGAGGTGCGAGCGAAGCGAGCCTGTTTGACTCACTTAGACTGCCTATACTGTCGGGGGTCCAGGGGGCGGAGCCCCCTTATTAGGCGGAGAAGGCGAGCGAAGCGAGCCTGCCGGATAGTTCCCAATATGGCGGCGATCAATGATCATTGCCAATGTCTCGTATCATAACGAGCTTCCTCCCTGTATCAATTTTGGACTCTGTATCACTACTGTATATCATGAATACCCCGTATAAAGAGGATTTGAAGAAAGAACATAAGATACTCGAAGAGAATCGATGAAAACTTAAAATATAGACCGATAAAGAAACTCAAAAGATACTTTGCCAACAAGGGCCGATTTATGTTTAGTGACGCGTTCCAGTTTTCACAGCTCGTGCCAACGAAGCTGGCGATCGGAGAATTACTCTCATTAATGCTTAACTCTCTCAGGACAGTCTTTCAACGGTCCTCTAGAGCGGGAAGGTTCAGTTAGTGACGTTATTTGATCGATACGCACTTGCGGACCGCTTCCAAACTGTCCAAACAGAGCTGAGAATTCTTAATAGTTAATTGTCAACCGCCAGTTTAGATGGCAACTACTGTTGAGGGTAACGACACTTGTATATTCATTTCTTGGCAAGGACTACACCAACAGAAGCTTTTGAGGTCTGCACTTGATGCATAGTCTGTCCAAGCAAAGAAGACATTCTGGCAAGATGGGAAAATGACTCCAGCTCGGTCAATATTGGTTCAAAAATTATAAATTTGGTCTCAAATTGTAGATTACAATGTTTTCTACAGCTTGAGACCAAATTTACAATTTTTGGATAAATATTGATCGAGCTGAAGTCATTCTCCCATCTTGCCAGAATGTCTTCTTTGCTTGGACAATGTGTAGGAGCAGCATAATGTCGCATATTAAACAATGTGTGTTGATGTGCTCTGGAAATGAAGCACAAGCCATGAGCTAAGTGCAAAGTATAAAGTTTTTCATGAGCTTTTAGCTAGATGGGAGAGGATGTCAGGTGAAGGTAGGGACGACACTAATGCTGGGTTGCATAAACTGTATTAACTAAATAATGGGTCACTGTAGTTTGGTAACTATTCTGGATCAGTAGGTTATTATCATTGCATCGGTTTATAGTCTTGTCGAGCACAGGAGACATTCCTTCAAAATGGCAGCTGGTCAATGCTGCCAGCAGTCGAAATAAAAATAGAAAGGTAATTCAATTATTAAATAATTATGCAATCACTAGCAAGTCGGTAAAACTGAGGCCGCACTGCCGGTGGGTGGAGCGTGGAGGGTGGAGGGTAGATGGTAAATCTATAGAACATACACACCATCCACAGTTATACATCGTATGAATGGTATGACGTCATACTGTTTTTGAGGTTATGTTGCCCATATTTAAGAATTTCGACTTTAAGATGGCGACTGAACACAAACCATTCATACGTTGTATTACTGTGGATGGTGTGTATATTCTATAGATTTACAAACTACCCTCCACCCTCCACGCTCTACCCACCGGCAGTGCGGCCTCAGCCTAAAAGTCAAACAAATCATGATTTTCATTCTTCGGGGAAACTAAAACAAGTTATAGACCCAGTATTACCATCTGTCTCTCATTACATCTCACCAGCGGTATGTTGGTAGAAGTGATTTTATATAAACATTCTCAGACATGCGCATTCGTAGTTTCACTTTCGCTTTGCTTGGCCATTTTGAAGGAATGTCTCCTTTGTTTGACAAGTTTATACAAAGTGATTGAAATTGATCTGGATTGATACAACCTAAAGTTATTGAAAGTGCAATTGGATATTTTGTGTTGTTATTATTATTATTATTATTAGCGAATGGCTTTATTTGGTGGGGAGACCAGAAGGTAATTCCACCTCGCCAACATAACCATGTTTCGCCGATAGGAAACATTTTGTGTTATAATAGACGTAGTTTTATGTTGCTCTGTTCATTCTCCAACATATCCAATACAAGAAAAAATACAATACATCAAGTTTTCTTAATAAACTCTGGAAAATGAAGTCATTCAAATAACGACGTTATATCCGTTTTAAGTCAAAAAGTAAAATTTACTGACAAATTAAAATTTAATCAAACGCTAACTAAATATTTTTTTAGGTCTATTTCCATCGCTGAATATACTAAATTTTAGAATTTAATTTTATTTTCATTCAGCTCTCTAGTTTATGCTCATCAAGATTTTACATGACTTGTAATTTTTACAATAATTGTAAAGATTTTACAGAGATTTGTAATATTTCTTCAATAATAAGCATAACTGAACTTTAGTCCGACCAAGCAAAGAAGACCCTCTGGCAAGATGGAAAAATGACTCCAGCTTGGTCAAAAATGGTTCAAAAAATTATTGATTTGGTCTCAATTGCAGGAAACATTCTGATCTACAATTTGAGACCAAATCAATAATTTTGAACCAATATTGACCAAGCTGGAGTCATTTTCCCATCTTGCCAGAGGCTCTTCTTTACTTGGACAGACTATACCTTAGGAACCATCTTCTAATCTAAAAATTGAATTAAATCAGAGATTTTTATTGGCAATTGAACCTAATAAGCTTCTATTCAATGTTTCTATTCTCCGATATTATACTATCACAGAGTATAGGCCTAAGAATATTAGTGCAGGTCTAGTATAGTCTGTTCAAGCAAAAGAGCCTCTGGCAAGATGGGAAAATGACTCCAGCTTGGTCAATATTTGTTCAAGAATTATAAATGTGGTTTTAAAAGTAGGTCAAATTGTTTCCTACAATTCGAGAATAAATTTATGATTTTTTAAGCAATATTGACCGAGCTTGAGTCATTCTACCATCTTGCCAGAGGCTCTTCTTTGCTTGAACAGACTATAGACTTGTTTATCGAGCAATTAATTTTAGATCTAATCTCTATATATAAAAGCGAAATGGCACCTACTGATTCATTCATTCATTCATCACCAGAACTAAAAATCTACTGAACCGAATGCGTTCAAATTTGGCAGGCATGTTCAGTTGGACGTTTAGTCGCGCGCTAAGAACGGATTTCGAAAACTTTCAAGGACACGCCGAATATTTTAGTTCTCTTATAGTTTTTCAACGTTTTCTTCATTTTTTCGAGGACCAATCGGTAGAAAATGTTGATATTTGGTGGGCAGGTTCAGATAAGGTCTAGAAATGTTGTGTTGGAATATTTTTGCAATCCGCTTAAGATTACGCCAGTAATCAAGTTTTCAAAATTGTAGATGTGTTGCGGGTTACATATCTTCCGCCTTGATACGACCAATCCTAACTGTAAATTCAATGGTTCAGCGAGATTTTAGATGAACTTATTTGGAAGATCAAGTTTGAATCATTGAATCAAGTTTCAAACTATATATACTTTCCAAAGTTACGCTCAATATTAGCGTTTTACTATTTTTTGGAATTTTCTGAGTTTTTCTTAGATTTTTCTAGAACAAATTGACAGAAAATGTTGAAATTAGGTGAACAGGTCCAGATCAGGTGTAGAAATGCTGAAATAAATTTCGAATCCCTTCTGAACGGAATTTGCAGGCGAGCGAAGCGAGCCTGTTTGACTCACTTACACCGCCTTAACTGTCGGGGGTCCAGGGGGCGGAGCCCCCTTTTGCGGAGAAGGCGAGCGAAGCGAGCCTGCCGGCTAGTTTCTGTAATATTATTCGAGAACTAAGTTTTCCCATTTCTCCGATTCGGAATACTTTTTCCGCGATTCCGCTTTGAAATAGTGCACTCAGTGGGGTAGCCTACATCGATTGTGTATTACAGAACCTATAATTCAGTTTTTGGGCTGACAGCCGTTCTGTGAACCGGTCCTACAACCAGTGAAAATTATTATTGTTCCTCTAAAGTCTAATATACGAGATCAAAATTGCTATTATGAAACACACACAAGAGTCAGATCTAGCTGATAACCTGCTATTGATCTAAGTTCCTAGGCTTTAATTCTTCTTCTTTCTTCTTTTATTCTTCTTCTTCTTCTCCCTCCTTCTTCTTCTTCTTCTCCTTCTTCCTCTCCTTCTTCTTCTTCTTCTTCTTCTTCTTCTTCTTCTTCTTCTTCTTCTTCTTCTTCTCCTCTTCTTCTTCTTCTTCTTCTTCTTCTTCTTCTTCTTCTTCTTCTTCTTCTTCTTCTTCTTCCTCCTCCTCCTCCTTCTTCTTCTTCTTCTTTCTTCTTCTTCTTCTTATTCTTATTCTTATTCTTATTCTTCTTCTTCTTCTTCTTCTTCTTCTTATTCTTATTCTTATTCTTATTCTTATTCTTCTTCTTCTTCTTCTTCTTCTTCTTCTTCTTCTTCTTCTTCTTCTTCTTCTTCTTCTTCTTCTTCTTCTTCTTCTTCTTCTTCTTCTTCTTCTTCTTCTTCTTCTTCTTCTTCTTCTTCTTCTTCTTCTTCTTCTTCTTCTTCTTCTTATTCTTATTCTTATTCTTATTCTTATTCTTATTCTTATTCTTCTTCTTCTTCTTCTTCTTCTTCTCCCTCTTCTTCTTCTTCTCCTTCTTCTTCTTCTTCTTCTCCATCTTCTTCTTCTTCTTCTTCTTCTTTTTCTTCTTCTTCTCCGTTCTTTTTACTCTCACGGATCAAGCGCGTCTATTGTTTGTAATCTGTTTTGAAAAGACAATGAAAGTTTTCTTATCTCGTATAGTTTGTCCAAGCAAAGAAGAGCCTCTGGCAAGATGGGAAAATGACTCCAGCCTGGTCAATATTTGTTCAAGAATTATAAATGTGGTCTTCTCATAGTAGATCAAATTGTTTCCTACAATTCGAGATCAAATTGATAATATTGTTGAACCAATATTGACCGAGCTTGAGTCATTCTCCAATCTTGCCAGACGGTCTTCTTTGCTTGGACAGACTCAACTGGTAACAGCTAAACGAAGCTTTACTAGCTTTTATTGTTCAATGAGCTCAATCTCCAAGAACTGTGAGTTGAGATTAACATAATATTGTTTGAGGGTATTGAAAAGTGTGGGAAGATATCTGCACTCTGGTTGGTTGATTGAATTACATTGCATGGACTTTTCTTCACATTTCTTGTTGTCTACAACTACAAGTAGAGTTTGTAATATACTCTAGTCAGGTGGTCTGGTAGAGTTACCTATTGCAATTAATTCGCTTACAAAAGCACTTATTTTGTTCACGGTAGCAGCCATTTTTCAGGTATGAGAGGAGTATCACGATAACTTTTAAAAATTGAATTTTTGGGTAGAGAAGCATAATATCAATGCTCATTGCGTGCATTCTTGAAAATGATAATTTATTCAAAAATGAATATTCTTTTTCAATATACAGAGTGTTTCAGGAGGAATGTGCAATACTTTCAGGCTAACTCCTTACACCAAGTAGACAAAAAAGTTCCATGGGACCATCCCCCCAAAACGCTTTGTTACTGAGATAACAATGGCGGAAAATTGAGATTTTTCAAAATATATTAATTTTTCTAATTTTTTAGAGGCTTTAGTGAGGTTCTAAAATGATCAATTCCCATGTAAAATTAGCTGAGGAATTCGATGAAACCAGTTCCAAGTTTGTAACTTCAACGGTTATTGAGATAATTGGAAAAATATGCTAGAAAACGCCATTTTTTCAACAATAAGGGTTATAACTGGATAAGGAATCATAAAATTGTATTTTTCATCAATGGAAGTTGAAGAGAGTCGGATTCTAAAGAAAAAGTTGAATTGCGGCGATTGTGTAAATCTTACCCAAATCTTAGTAATGGCGATCAAAAATCGCAAAATTGACAAAACATAGCACAAGTGATGAATTTGTGTTTAGTAGCGATTTTGCGATTTTTGATCGCCATTACTACGATTTGGGTAAGATTTACACAATCGCCGCATTTAACTTTTCTTTAGAATCCGACTATCAACTTCCATTGATGAAAAATACAATTTTCCAATTATCTCAATAACCGTTACAAACTATTTTACATAGGAATTTTAGAACCTCACTAAAGCCTCTAAAAATTAGAAAAATTAATATATTTTGAAAAATCTTAATTTTCCGCCATTGTTATCTCGTTAACAAAGCGTTTTTGGGGGTTGGTCCCATGGAACTTTTTTGTCTACCTGGTGTAAGGAATCAGCCTGAGAAGTATTGCACATTCCTCCTGAAACACCCTGTATATCAATCTTATTTGTGATAAACAACGCAATAGGCATTGTATATAAATAAAATTTTTGTTTTTGTCTTTCAGGTAAGAGCAACTGAGCAAGATACTGTCTCTTTCATCACAAGATGTGGATGATCAATGGCGGCTCGTGCCCACGAAACAGGTGAAGTGCCCGTATCTTTTACGGTACAGCACTTCACCTGTTTCGTGGGTACGAGACGCCAGTGGATGATGGATAACAATGCATTATTTTCTTGAAGGTAAGCGAATCTTGTTCAGTGACCCCTAGTACTATAGGTAAATTAGATGCAATATTGATGAATTAGGTTTACGGTAATTGACACTTCTTAACTATATTTTTTTGAAATCCAACTATCGAATTTGCATAACAAGTATTCAAAAGGTACAGTATCGTTTGTGTCTTGTACTTGGTGTAACCTAATAATTACTCTAGTTAGACGCATGAATTATAATTATTGTCCCTTTCTATTTCAAAAGCATCATTTATACCTTATTTACGAGAGCTTGATTCAAAGTGAACAAACTATTTGGCGTATTTATGCGTTTAAATCTAGGTTGGCTGAGTACCTTGAAAGGTATAGATAGACTGAAGAGGATGGCATAAGGAAAAGGAGGAGAAGGAGAATAATTATAAGAAGAAGAAGAAGAAGAAGAAGAAGAAGAAGAAGAAGAAGAAGAAGAAGAAGAAGAAGAAGAAGAAGAAGAAGAAGAAGAAGAAGAAGAAGAAGAAGAAGAAGAAGAAGAAGAAGAAGAAGAAGAAAGGAGAAGAAGAAGAAGAAGAAGAAGAAGAAGAAGAAGAAGAAGAAGAAGAAGAAGAAGAAGAAGAAGAAGAAGAAGAAGAAGAAGAAGAAGAAGAAGAAGAAGAAGAAGAAGAAGAAGAAGAAGAAGAAGAAGAAGAAGAAGAAGAAGAAGAAGAAGAAGAAGAAGAAGAAGAAGAAGAAGAAGAAGAAGAAGAAGAAGAAGAAGAAGAAGAAGAAGAAGAAGAAGAAGAAGAAGAAGAAGAAGAAGAAGAAGAAGAAGAAGAAGAAGAAGAAGAAGAAGAAGAAGAAGAAGAAGAAGAAGAAGAAGAAGAAGAAGAAGAAGAAGAAGAAGAAGAAGAAGAAGAAGAGGAAGAAGAAGAAGAAGAAGAAGAGGAAGAGGAGGAAGAAGAAGAAGGAGAAGAAGAGAAGATGAAGAAGAAGAAGAAGAAGAAGAAGAAGAAGAAGAAGAAGAAGAAGAAGAAGAAGAAGAAGAAGAAGAAGGAAACCAAAGTGGAAGCCAAAGTTGCAACAGCAGTCAGTGGCTGCTGTTGGTAGAATTTTGATGGATGGTTTTCGAAAAGATGAAAGGTATAGTCGGTCCAAGCGAAGAAGATCCTCTGGCAAGATGAGAAAATGACTCCAGCTCGATCAATATTGGTTGAAAAATTATTGATCTGGTCTCAGATTGTAGATCAGAATGTTTCCTACCATTTGAGATCAAATTTATAATTTTTCAACAAATATTTACCGAGATGGAGTCGTTTTCTAATCTTGCCAGAAGGTCTTCTTTGCTTGGAAAGACTTCGGGAAGGCGCCTAAACAGAGGAGAGGTTGTGATGAGTTAAGGAGGTGGAGGAGGAGGAGGAGGAAGAAGGGAAGAGAAAGAAGAGGAGGTGGAGGAGGATGAGGAGGAGGAGGAGGAGGAGGAGGAGGAGTAGGAAGATGAGGTAGCAAAGCGGTAAAGTGACTGAACAAAGCGGCAGATCCGATCATCATACAGGTTAGGATAGGATAGGAACGATCAGCCCATAAATCATACAATCTGAGTAGGCTTCTGGGTGTGCTCGTTGGGGGGGGTTCTTGTTGAGGGGGGTGTGAAGAGTTTAAGGGGGCCCACGTCGGTAAACCAACAAACTTCAATAAGACAGCTACATGAGAGAGATGATTGGGCGGGGGAGAAGAAGACAAAAATGAAGAAGGAGATGATGGAGAAGAAGAAGAAGAGGATGATGGAGAAGAAGAAGATGATGATGAAGTAGGAGAAGATGAAGGTTGAGGAGAAGATGATGGAGGAGAGGAGACGATGGAGAAGAAGAAGAAGAAGAAGGAGGAGGAGGAGGAGGAGAAGGCGGAGGAGGAGGAGGAGAGGTGGAGGAGAAGAAGAAGAGATGAGGAGAAGAAGATGATGAGGAGAAGAGATGATGAAGAAGAAGAAGATGAAGAAAAAGGAGACGATAGAGAGGACGAAGATGTTGGAGGATAAGAAGATGATAGCGAAGAAGCGAAGAAGGAGAAGGATGGAGAAGAAAGAAGAAGAAGAAGAAGAAGAAGAGAAGAAAAAGAAGAAGAAGAAGAAGAAGAAAGAAGAAGATAAGAAGAAGAAGAAGAAGAAGAAGAGAAGAAGAAGAAGAAGAAGAAGAAGAAGAAGAAGAAGAAGAAGAAGAAGAATAAAGAAGAAGAAGAAGAAGAAGAAGAAGAAGAAGAAGAAGAAGAAGAAGAAGAAGAAGAAGAAGAAGAAGAAGAAGAAGAAGAAGAAGAAGAAGAAGAAGAAGAAGAAGAAGAAGAAGAAGAAGAAGAAGAAGAAGAAGAAGAAGAAGAAGAAGAAGAAGAAGAAGAAGAAGAAGAAGAAGAAGAAGAAGAAGAAGAAGAAGAAGAAGAAGAAGAAGAGAAGAAGAAGAAGAAGAAGGAAGAAGAAGAAGAAGAAGAAGAAGAAGAAGAAGAAGAAGAAGAAAGAAGAAGAAGAAGAAGAAGAAAAGAAGAAGAAGAAGGAGGAGAAAAAGAAGAAGAAGAAGAAGAAGAAAAAGAAGAAGAAGAAAAATTTGAAGAAAAATAAGAAGAAGGAGGAGAAGAAGAGAAAAGAAGAATTGATCGATTAGGGGGGAGGTACGTTTGCTGATCACTCATCTCTAATCGCTGATGATTTTCAGAGCTACCAGCACAGCCTATACCAATACCCCCTTTACCCCCCTGTGCCGAGAATGGTTGCCTGTTGAGTTGAAAGGCCTGGCCTCTATTTGAACCCTCAAACCCTTTTTTATTAATTTTGGTAATAATTCTCCTATTATTACCACCACTTAGTTTTATTTATAAAATTAAATATTAAATTAATATTTATTAATATTAATAATATTAATAATTAATATTTATTAATTTAAATATTAGTTTCATAAATATTAGTATAATAAATATAAAAATTAGTTTAATAAATATTAATAATTAATATTCATTAAATTAAATATTAGTTTCATGACTAATATTTGTACTTATATCAATTTCACTAGATGATGTTGTCACAACTATTAATACTCCTGGCTATTCTATTCTATTCTCCTGTAGTACTGCTTCTCCTTCTTCTTCTTCTTTTTCTCCTCCTCCTCCTCCTCCTCCTCCTCCTCCTCCTCCACGCTGAATACCTCCTCATTTCCTCTCTTCTTGCAATTCTCTCTTCACAAGACCCTTCCGTCTCTCTTACTCTGCTTCCATTCCTTCTCCAACAATAATTCTATTATAACGCATTCCCTTGGGCTACTTTCCCCATGTGTTCTCAGCCCATTCAAGCGTTTAGCCGGGCCTCTGTTGCAAAATAATATTCTCGATAATAGAGGAGTTATAGTCTGTCCAAGGGAAGAAGACATTCTGGCAAGATGGGAAAATGACTTCAGCTATCTCAATATTGGTTCAACAATTATAAATTTTGTCTCAAATTGTAGAAAACATTTAGATCCACAATTTGAGACCAAATTTATCATTATTGAACCAATATTGATCGAGTTGGAGTCATTTTACCATCTTGCCAGAATGTCTTCTTTGCTTGGACTGATTATATCGGAGCATCATCCGGAAACAATAACGTGGCTGAATGAAACAATGAACCGTGTAGTTTTATCTTCTTTTGATAGTCTATAACTGGATTGGATACTGAGGAGTTTGAGAAAATCACTTGAACATCATCAAATAGAAAAGTTAATGCCAAGGTTCCACCTGTGTTTACAAAGTTAACAACTTATTTTAAAAATCAACTTACCGGTAATTTATTATTAAAATTGGCAAAAATTAACGTTCTTAAAATTGTTTATGTTTCGTTGTATTGTAATCTCATAAATGAATATATTACTAATATTGAAATTGGCCCGTAATATCAATAGGTTGTACCGAAAAATAATGAATCAACCGATGGTTGAATCTAGATAATTATGGTCGTAATGAGTTTTTCAAACAAAAACTTCTGTTAAACTACTTTAGTTAATACGGATCATTAACTGGCGGTTCGTGCCCACGGAACAGGTGAAATGCTATACAGTAAAATATACGGGCACTTCACCTGTTTCGTGGGTATGAGCCGCCAGTGTATTGCTGACGCTAAAAAGTTACGCGGTCTCGTCCGCTTCTTGTGCGCTCCAACAGCTGATGTTATCGAGTAGAGTTGTCATTCAGCCATGTCTAGATCATGTCTTTGAAATGAAGTTATAGAATAGATGCTTCTTGTTAGCTAGAAAACCGTCTTACTATATAAATGGCGACAGATTTACAGAATGTTCCGTATTTACAATAGAAGTTTAACAAAAGTTTTGTTCGAGTAATTATGTGACTCAGAAGAACCTTATCTAGATAAACCATATATCGTGTTGGTTAGTGGTTTAATAATAATTTCGGTCTGAATAATCAGCTAATAAATGTGATACTCTACTCTGACGATAGTCTACTATTATACCACTATACTACAACTATACTATAGTCTGTCCAAGCAAAGAAGACCCTCTGGCAGGTTGAGAAAATGACTCCAGCCTGGTCAACATTGGTTCAAAAATTATTGATTTGGTCTCAAATTGTAGATCAAAATTCTTTCTAGAATTTGGGACCAAATTTATAATTTTTGAATCAACATTGATCGAACCGGAGTCATTTTCCCATCTTGCCAGAATGTCTTCTTTGCTTGGAGAGACTATCTATATCTATAAAAACGAAATGAGACTGACTGACTGATTCATTCATTCATCACCAGAACTAAAAATCCACGGAACCGAATGCGTTCAAATTTGGCAGGCATGTTCAGTTGGACGTTTAGACGCGCGCTAAGAACGGATTTTAAAAACTTTTCAAGGATACGCCTAATATTTCAGTTTTTCTATAGTTTTTCGGCGTTTTCTTCATTTTTTCGAGAACCAACCGGTAGAAAATGTTGATATTAGATAAGCAGGTTCAGATAAGGTCTAGAAATGTTGTGTTGAAATATTTTTGAATTCCGTTCAAGATTACGCCAGTTATCAGTTTTTAAATTGTAGATGTATTGCGGGTTGCATATCTTCCGCCTTGATACGACTAATCCTTACTGTAAATTCAATGGTTTAGGGAGATTATAAATGAACTAATTTGGAAGATATTTAATCAAATTTCATACTATGTCCGATATACTTCCCAAGGCTAAGCTCAATATTAGCGTTTTACTATTTTTCGGAATTTTCGGATTTTGTCTTGGTTTTTTCGAGAGTAAATTGTTAGAAAATGTTGAAATTTGGTAAACAGCTCCAGATTAGGTGTAGAAATGCTGTGTTCAATAAATTTAGAATCCCTTTCTGAACGGAATTTGCAGGCGAGCGAAGCGAGCCGGTTTGACTCACTGACACTCCTGATACTGTCGGGGGTCCAGGGGGCGGAGCCCCCTGGCTAGGCGCAGAAGGCGAGCGAAGCGAGCCCTGCTGGCTAGTACTTTTATACTACTACTAAAGTCTACTGATACTCCACTACTCTGAGTATTTTAGTATGTAGTATATAGTTGAGTATATAGTCTGTAGACGTTCTCGCTCTGAGCCTTTTGCGGCGTACATCCAACAGACAAAAGCCAAGATGTATGATAATTGAAATGGGGATTTGCATAACATTACATGTAAAAGCGAGAGACACTTGGGAAATTTGCTCAAACTCAGAGCAGCACTTTTGAAAAAACAATTACTGCTCTAGTCCGTCCAAGCAGAGAAGACATTCTGGCAAGATGGGAAAACAACTTTAGCTCGGTCAATATTGGTTCAAAAATTATCAATTTTATTACAAATTGTAGACAACATTTTGATCTACAGTTTGAGACAAAGTTTATGATTTTTGAACCAATATTGATAGAGCTGGAGTAGTTTTATCATCTTGCCAGAGGGTCTTCTTTGCTTGGACAAACGATACATGCACTCGTTAAAATCCAACGCTTTGTGTCGTATTTTCCATTTTTCTTCAGCTTTTTAATGAATATCTTGTTCCACATTTCTGGATGCAATGGGATATCTTGTCAACGCACCCGTTCTCCAGACAATTAACAGCAACATGCTTGTTCCTTCAACACTAATGAAAACATTATCATATTTCTGAGAGAGTGAAATTTGTAACTCAGCTTCCCATTGAAGCATCTACTGTAGTTAAATTGGAAATTGGAATCTACTTCTATCTATCACTGAAATAGATCTCATAGCAGATGAAGACAAGGGAAGAAGAAGAAGAAGAAGAAGAAGAAGAAGAAGAAGAAGAAGAAGAAGAAGAAGAAGAAGAAGAAGAAGAAGAAGAAGAAGAAGTTGAAGAAGAAGAAGAAGAAGAAGAAGAAGAAGAAGAAGAAGAAGAAGAAGAAGAAGAAGAAGAAGAAGAAGAAGAAGAAGAAGAAGAAGAAGAAGAAGAAGAAGAAGAAGAAGAAGAAGAAGAAGAAGAAGAAGAAGAAGAAGAAGAAGAAGAAGAAGAAGAAGAAGAAGAAGAAGAAGAAGAAGAAGAAGTTGAAGAAGAAGAAGAAGAAGAAGAAGAAGAAGAAGAAGAAGAAGAAGAAGAAGAAGAAGAAGAAGAAGAAGAAGAAGAAGAAGAAGAAGAAGAAGAAGAAGAAGAAGAAGAAGAAGAAGAAGAAGAAGAAGAAGAAGAAGAAGAAGAAGAAGAAGAAGAAGAAGAAGAAGAAGAAGAAGAAGAAGAAGAAGAAGAAGAAGAAGAAGAAGAAGAAGAAGAAGAAGAAGAAGAAGAAGAAGAAGAAGAAGAAGAAGAAGAAGAAGAAGAAGAAGAAGAAGAAGAAGAAGAAGAAGAAGAAGAAGAAGAAGAAGAAGAAGAAGAAGAAGAAGAAGAAGAAGAAGAAGAAGAAGAAGAAGAAAAGAAGAAGAAGAAGAAGAAGGAGGAGAAGGAGAAGAAGAAGAAGAAGGAAGAAGAAGAAGAAGAAGAAGAAGAAGAAGAAGTAGTAGGAGGAGGAAGAAGAAGAAGAAGAAGAAGAAGAAGAAGAAGAAGAAGAAGTTGAAGAAGAAGAAGAAGAAGAAGAAGAAGAAGAAGAAGAAGAAGAAGAAGAAGAAGAAGAAGAAGAAGAAGAAGAAGAAGAAGAAGAAGAAGAAGAAGAAGAAGAAGAAGAAGAAGAAGAAGAAGAAGAAGAAGAAGTTGAAGAAGAAGAAGAAGTGGAAGAAGAAGAAGAAGAAGAAGAAGAAGAAGACGAAGAAGAAGAAGAAGAAGAAGAAGAAGAAGTAGAAGAAGTAGAAGAAGAAGAGGATTCAAATTTATTTTTTATAATTGATAATAATTATTATGATGTGTGGATTGACACATCATGTGTATGCCTAGTTCTTTCAATCTAGCACTGGCGGCTCGTGCCCTCGAAAAAGGTGAAGTGCTGTACAGTGAAAGATACGTCACTTCACCTGTTTCGTGGGTACGAGCCGCCAGTGAAATCTCTTAAAATTCATTATGGAAATGAAAATCCGACGTCCAAATATCGTGCTGTATAAAACGAGACTAACGTATATTTTGTTGGATCAGAATACACAGATAAGGACTAATATTTCACTGTGAGGGAAATTATATTGGTACAGTATTATTAACAACTCTTTTATATATAACAATAATAATGCAATAAAAAATAGTGATAGTGCCGGTTTTGAGATTCAATTTCGGTTATTTCGAGTAATGTGATGAAAATGCAAGTGAAGAACAAAAAGACAATAAACAAAGGGATGATAATAAACATCACACAAGACGGAATATGATGATAAGGATGGGGCGATTGGATAAACTTAAATCAAGTGTTTCATGCCTTCTGGAAAAGTTTTGGGAAAGCTTAGATCAAGTTCTTTCTGCCACCTGGGATACATTGATAACCTTCCTCTTCCTTCTCACTTGTGTTGTTCATAGTAGGCGTAGGCTCCAAATATGAATCTGATATTAATATATTTTTCAAGTGAGTAATCGGGGTTGAGTGATAGGAAGGACTTCCTAGTACTAACTTCGCCTATAATAAATAATATTTTCACTCTTTCTGATTGTTTTGTGTTATTTTTGCTCAATATCGACATTTCAAAATTGAAAATAGATCAGTTACTATATATTTATATATATAGAATTATATTTATTTGAATTATAATTATAATTAGAGTTAGAATTATAAATATAGAATCATATTTCCTTGATGAGGAATTGAAGTGAGATATATTCACACAAAATGTGTAGTATTTGACTATGTGATTAAATTAATAATTGAAGAAGTTTTGGGGCGGTTGTTTTTCCTCCCTTATTTTGTAAATTTGTACTCTAATGAATGAATTAAAGTTGTAGCCTAATGATTGTTGTGATGACTCATGACTCCAATTTATTCCCAGTGAACAGTGAACGAGCTATAGTGATCAGTCCTAATACCACTCAGCCATACATCAACATAAATAGGATAGAACTCAAACAAAGACCCTTCATCAGTAGTCTGACAACCTCATTCAGAGTCTACCAAAACTGAACTTCATTAAAACGACACCAGATGGCGCTGATGTTAATCTCTGTTGAATTATTGTTCGGAATCTATAGTCCGTACAAACGAAGAAGACATTCTGGCAAGATGTGAAAATGACTCCAGCTCGGTAAATATTGGTTCAACAATTACCAATTTAGTCAAAAATTGTAGACAACAATCTAATCTACAATTTGAAACAAAATTTACGATTTTTGAACCAATATTGACTGAGCTGCAGTCATTTAACCTTCTTGTCGGAATGTCTTCTTCGCTTGGACAGTCTTCTAAAATTGGCTCACAAATGGCCGAACTGTGACGTCATCCTATAATATATCAAGTGCATAATTTCAATTACAAAGGAACCCGAGGATACAAGTACACAGCTGTTTTCAAAGCTATGATTGTTGAACGAAAGCTGAATGCGATTATTAAGTGCGAATCAGATAATTATACAAGAGTTACAACTTCGTTTGTGTTGATTAGTGTTTAGCTCGCACAACCTAAGAAGACACGCCATTGAATACATTTTACATGGTATCGACGCATCTTCTCAGCTTGCGCGAATTTCAAAGAACATCAATGCAAGTTTACACTTCATGATAATTATTTTGTTTCGGTTTATTAGTGTGAGTAAAATTTCCAAAAGTATGAGTGCGATATGATTCGTTATTATAGTCTGTCCACATTGGCGGCTCGTGCCCACGAAACAGGTGAAGTGCTGTACAGTAAAAGATACGGGCACTTCACCTGTTTCGTGGGTACGAGCCGCCAGTGCTGTCCAAGCAAAGAAGACCCTCTGGCAAGATGGGAAATTAACGACAGCTTGGTCAATATTTGTTCAAGAATTATAAATGTGGTCCTCATAGTAGATCAAATTGTTTCCCACGATTTGAGAACAAATTGATAGTTTTTGAAACAATATTGACCGAGGTGGAGTCATTTTCCCATCTTGCCAGAAGGTCTTTTTTGCTTGTACAAACTATTGAATTGTGTGTTTATGGTCATCTAAGCTAGTATACGAATCAAATTTAAATTGTGTGTGTGTATGGTTGCCTAAGCTATATAGTCTGTCCAAGCAAAGAAGACCCTCTGGCAAGATGGGAGAATGACTCAAGCTCGGTCAATATTGGTTCAAAAATCGTAAATTTGGTTTCAAATTGTAGATAAGAGTGTTGTCTGCAATGTTTGACCAAATTGGTAATTTTTGAACCAATATTAACCGAACTGGAGTCATTTACCCATCTTGCCAGAGGGTCTTCTTTGCTTGGACAGACTATAGTACAGGAGTCAAATTTGATATGTGTGTGTATGGTTACCTAAGCTAGTATGGGAATCAAATATGATATGTGTGTGTCGTTGCCTAAGCTTATTAGCGAGCATAATTCAAAATGCATAATTCAGTGTGTATTGTTGCCTTAGTGAGTAAGCGAATCAAATTTGAATTGTGTGTGTATGATTGCATAAGCTGGTGCAGGAATCATATTTGAAAACGAGGACCACATTTGACAGTGGGTCAGATAGCGCATCCTTTGTAGTCTGACGAAGCGAAGAAGAGCCTCTGACAAGATGAGAAAATGACTCCAGCTCGGTCAATATTGGTTCAAAAATTATTGATTTGGTCTGAAGTTGTAGATCAGAATGTTTCCTACAATTGAGACCAAATCAATAATTTTCGAACCAATATTGACCATGCTGGAGTCATTTTCTCATCTTGCCAGAGGGTCTTCTTTGCCTGGTCAGACTATAAGCTTGCATTTGGGTGTCTTCTCTGTGTATTATCACTAATGCCATTCGCATAAAGGCGTTCGTTCATTCTAAATCAATGACCTCATAATTCAAACCGAGTTTAATTTGGATTTGAAGAGAATGAGAGAGAGATAGTGTGATCATATTGGATTATTCACTTTATACAGAAAGATAGAGAGAGAACGAGAGCAAGAAAGAGAGAAAGAGAGAAAGAGAGTGAGAGAGAGAGAGTGAGTTGAGTGCTGCCACACCCAACAGAGGGTGTTTAATTATTATCTCCCATTCATGATGATATAGTCTGTCCAAGCAAAGAAGGCCCTCTGGCAAGATGAGAAAATGACACCAGCTCGGTCAGTATTGATTCAAAAAATATTGATTTGGCCTAAATTATAGATCAGAATGTTTCCTACAATTGAGATCGAATCAATAAATTTTTTCAACAAATATTGACCGAGCTGGAGTCATTTTCCCATCTTGCCGGAGGGTCTTCTTTGCTTGGATGGACTATACTCAATTATGATGAATTTTGAAACCGATCTCTCAATCTATAGTCTATCCAAGCGAAGAAGACATTCTGGCAAGATGGGAAAATGACTCCAGCTCGGTCAATATTCATTTAAAAATTATAAATTCATTCTTAAATTGTAGAAAACATTCTGGTGTATAATTGGAGGCTAAATTCATCATTTTTAAACCAATATTGACCGAGCTGGAGTCAATTTCCCATCTTGCCGGAATGTATTCTCTGCGTGGACAGACTATAGGCTTCTATAGTCTGTCCAAGCAAAGAAGACTCTCTGGCGAAATGGAAAAATGATTCAATATAGTTTCAAACATCATCAATTTGATTTAAAATTGTTTGGAACAATTCCATTTACTATTAAAACCACATTCATAATTCATGAACAAATATTGAACAAACTGGAGTCATTTCCCAGTCTCTGGAGTCGTTTCCCAATCTTGCCAGAGGGCCTTCTTTGCTTGGACAGACTAGAAAATCCAATCCTATCACACTCATAAGATTATTACGAGTATTAAGATTAGATTATTAATGTAAGTATTATCAGAGACGATTGTGTTATGAATAAATAGAGTGAATCTGAATATAAACATGAACAGTAAATCTATTATTCTATGATATTATGAAGAGTTTATTATTGGAAAAAGAATTTATTATTCTCTCAAACACTCTTAGCTTCTTAAATAAATTTTGTTATGTAGTTGGCAATATATATGCATGTTCATTCAGCTCAACGGTTTATCAAGCTGAAAAGAATTATTACGAGTTCCTCAAACTTAAATCTCGATTTAAAAATTATAACTATCAAATCTTGTGAATGTTTTTCGCGAGCCTAATCATGCATGTTTTATTTCCGATATTATGTGGGAATTAAGCAAGCAATTTTGTATCTATACGGTTTCCCTAAAAGGTATCCATGACTGAACTCACACAAACCCTACCTTAAAGGGTTACTTTAGGGTAATAGACTAACATTATTTGTAGGGCTACCAACCTTTGTCAGATCGTCGAATGAAAACCTTCAATATATAGTCTGTCCAAGCAAAGACGACCCTCTGCCAGACGAGAAAATGACTCCAGCCCGGTCAATATTGGTTCAAAGATATCGATTTGGTCTCAAATTGTAGCTCAGAATGTTTCCTACAATTTGAGGCCAAATCAATATTTTTTGAAACAATATTGACCGGGCTGGAGTCATTCTCTCATCTTGCCAGAGGGTCTTTTCCGCTTCGACAGACAATGTGAACTTACTAATAGGTTTGGTTTCAAAGGATTTTTGGCAAGGCCTCTATAAATTCGGAGAGTCCTATATAAATGGTGAGACCTGTATAAAGTTTTAGAGACGCGTTCACTCAATTCTGCAACAAAATCCCACATTTGAGTCCACATTGAGCGGCGGATATTTTATACAAATTCCTGTGATACACAGTATAGTGATACTGAGTGCAGAATTGATACGGAAGGAAGCTCGTTGATACGAAACATTCCTCGCCATATTGGAAATCAGCTGATTCTATTTCTCAATTATTAAACATTTTGAGAGCATTGAAACATTTTTAAGCTGAGACATTTTTCAATTTGAATTCAATTCAATTTAAACACACATAAAGATACAATGAATATTATAATACAAGAATTAATAAAACAGGATTATAGATTATTAACGAATTAAACAGTTATCAAATTCAACAAATAATGGAAAATAATCATAAAACACCAAGTTTAAAAGTCAATAGCTATTTTCCTCCGATTTTCTGGATTGTTGAACGAGCTACTTCCAATTTTCTATCCCACGTTGCAAATCGTTCTAATGAGCTTCCTTCCTGTAAGATTGCGTATAAAAAATCCGCCGTGTGAAGAACGCTTACACTGTTACAACTAGAGACTTTATTCAAACTATATGAATGTGATGAGGGATCGTGGAATAAGAGTTGTTGGTGAAAAATGAAAAAAGTTAGAAAATTAATTGTATTTGATGAGATATTGTGGTATTTTTCATTTATTAGATATTATTATTTCTCATTGTGAAAAAAGTTATTTATTATTAAGTTACAACATATACTTAATGGAAGGTTCAACAGGATTACTCCCAAAACTGTTCCTTTACCAATTTTTCATAACAATTCAAAATATTAAGGTTATGCCACTTTAGTTTATTTTTTGACTTCAACAAATTTCCACTCACAAGGAAAAACTAAACAAATTTTGAATTCTATAAAGGGTTATAATAATTTCGAAACAGGAATAATCAATAATTCAAATACTTTGAACATTTTAAACTTTGAAAATTTAGAAACTAAAAATTTTTGCAACTTCACTAGAAGCTACTTCTCACATACATATTTAAGTATAGCTGATGGTAATAAATTTTCAGATGAGACCATAATTATTGACATCAGCTGTTGGAGCGTGCAAGAAGCATACGGATCGGCCTAATTTTTCTGTGTCAGCTATAATTAACATAATATAGATATCATTTATCATTTATTCAATCAATAAAAAAAATACAAAGGTTAGTACAACAGGCATAATTCCGTAAACTGTTCCTGAACCAATTTAAAATAAAAAAGTCCAAATCAAGTCCAAATGTTAGTCCACTTGAAAAAATTCTTTATTCTTGAATTTCGCTAAAAGTCCACTTTCAAATTCCAGAAATGAACAAGATAACCATAGGATTTCAATATTATGGATTCACTTTAAAAAAATTTCAGCAAATTAAAACAAACTCACTAGTAGCCATGGTGACCCTTGAACAATAGTCTCCAGATTCTAATATAGTGAAAATAACAGTTTCAACAAGTTTACAAATAATGAATCCCTCAGAAACTCCAGCTTGAAAGAGGTGGCAACACGAAGTTTCAGCTGAATTTCAGTATTGAAAGGACTGATCCCTTTTCTCGTGGTGGGGGGGGGGAGGTAGGGGTGCTTCCTGGTGCGGTCTCCTGATTTCGTGAAAGGACTCAATCGTTAGAGACTCGATTATTCGAGAGAGAGACTTTCCTGGAAGTTGATTGTGACCGGTTGAATGGTGAGAATGCAACACCCAAAAGACCTATTCGGTGATTTAACATTCAAGGCTCAGAATCGATTACTGCTGGACTTTGGTTAGATTTGAATGGCTTTGTAGTGGCTATGAATTTGTATCAATCCCTCGATTCCTCAACTTCAAAGATTGTTTGAATTCTTTATTCTTCATTCTTTATTCTTTATTCTTTATTCTTTATTCTTTATTCTTTATTCTTTATTCTTTATTCTTTATTCTTTATTCTTTATTCTTTATTCTTTATTCTTTATTCTTTATTCTTTATTCTTTATTCTTTATTCTTTATTCTTTATTCTTTATTCTTTATTCTTTATTCTTTATTCTTTATTCTTTATTCTTTATTCTTTATTCTTTATTCTTTATTCTTTATTCTTTATTCTTTATTCTTTATTCTTTATTCTTTATTCTTTATTCTTTATTCTTTATTCTTTATTCTTTATTCTTTATTCTTTATTCTTTATTCTTTATTCTTTATTCTTTATTCTTTATTCTTTATTCTTTATTCTTTATTCTTTATTCTTTATTCTTTATTCTTTATTCTTTATTCTTTATTCTTTATTCTTTATTCTTTATTCTTTATTCTTTATTCTTTATTCTTTATTCTTTATTCTTTATTCTTTATTCTTTATTCTTTATTCTTTATTCTTTATTCTTTATTCTTTATTCTTTATTCTTTATTCTTTATTCTTTATTCTTTATTCTTTATTCTTTATTCTTTATTCTTTATTCTTTATTCTTTATTCTTTATTCTTTTATTCTTTATTCTTTATTCTTTATTCTTTATTCTTTATTCTTTATTCTTTATTCTTTATTCTTTATTCTTTATTCTTTATTCTTTATTCTTTATTCTTTATTCTTTATTCTTTATTCTTTATTCTTTATTCTTTATTCTTTATTCTTTATTCTTTATTCTTTATTCTTTATTCTTTATTCTTTATTCTTTATTCTTTATTCTTTATTCTTTATTCTTTATTCTTTATTCTTTATTCTTTATTCTTTATTCTTTATTCTTTATTCTTTATTCTTTATTCTTTATTCTTTATTCTTTATTCTTTATTCTTTATTCTTTATTCTTTATTCTTTATTCTTTATTCTTTATTCTTTATTCTTTATTCTTTATTCTTTATTCTTTATTCTTTATTCTTTATTCTTTATTCTTTATTCTTTATTCTTTATTCTTTATTCTTTATTCTTTTATTCTTTATTCTTTATTCTTTATTCTTTATTCTTTATTCTTTATTCTTTATTCTTTATTCTTTATTCTTTATTCTTTATTCTTTATTCTTTATTCTTTATTCTTTATTCTTTATTCTTTATTCTTTATTCTTTATTCTTTATTCTTTATTCTTTATTCTTTATTCTTTATTCTTTATTCTTTATTCTTTATTCTTTATTCTTTATTCTTTATTCTTTATTCTTTATTCTTTATTCTTTATTCTTTATTCTTTATTCTTTATTCTTTATTCTTTATTCTTTATTCTTTATTCTTTATTCTTTATTCTTTATTCTTTATTCTTTATTCTTTATTCTTTATTCTTTATTCTTTATTCTTTATTCTTTATTCTTTATTCTTTATTCTTTATTCTTTATTCTTTATTCTTTATTCTTTATTCTTTATTCTTTATTCTTTATTCTTTATTCTTTATTCTTTATTCTTTATTCTTTATTCTTTATTCTTTATTCTTTATTCTTTATTCTTTATTCTTTATTCTTTATTCTTTATTCTTTATTCTTTATTCTTTATTCTTTATTCTTTATTCTTTATTCTTTATTCTTTATTCTTTATTCTTTATTCTTTATTCTTTATTCTTTATTCTTTATTCTTTATTCTTTATTCTTTATTCTTTATTCTTTATTCTTTATTCTTTATTCTTTATTCTTTATTCTTTATTCTTTATTCTTTATTCTTTATTCTTTATTCTTTATTCTTTATTCTTTATTCTTTATTCTTTATTCTTTATTCTTTATTCTTTATTCTTTATTCTTTATTCTTTATTCTTTATTCTTTATTCTTTATTCTTTATTCTTTATTCTTTATTCTTTATTCTTTATTCTTTATTCTTTATTCTTTATTCTTTATTCTTTATTCTTTATTCTTTATTCTTTATTCTTTATTCTTTATTCTTTATTCTTTATTCTTTATTCTTTATTCTTTATTCTTTATTCTTTATTCTTTATTCTTTATTCTTTATTCATAAATCGATACAACTATACTTAAATTGGGAGAAAAAAATAAGTATAGCTTGTGATATTCCTCTCCCAAAAATTTTATCATTAAGTAAATATTCTCCAAAATGAGGTTATGATGATAAATAGCACTGAGTAAAGTAAACTCATAATTTTCAATCCAGGAATAACACTAAAATTTTGATTTTGGAATGTTGATGGCCGTAATTAAATGATTATTATGCACCAAAGAAAAAAAAATTGAAAATTAGAAAAATATTGCACGATTCTATCGCAGTGAATCTACAAATAGGTACTAAATTGAGATTTCTCAATTTTTTTCATTCAATTATCATTATTTTTATTGTGTTTCCACATTATTTGATCAATACGTCTTATTACCCTCTACTCATGAATCTCTCACATCCATTTCTTTTCCTCTTTGTCTACTTTTTGTCTCCTCTTTGTTCACTCTTTCTCTCTTCTCTACTTCCTTCCATTCTCATCACCTTCCATTTCAGAAATCTCCATCTCTTTTCTTTTCTCCTAAATTTTTGCATGCTACCAGTATATTTTACTGCCTGTCAGCTCACTATAATAATAATGGCCTTCTTTATAATGGTTGGTGAAGTGGGAAGTTTCTACTTTTCTACTCTTTACATAAAAATGAGAAGACAAATTTCAAGGAGATGTCGGAAGAAAAGAAGAAGAAGAAGAAGAAGAAGAAGAAGAAGAAGAAGAAGAAGAAGAAGAAGAAGAAGAAGAAGAAGAAGAAGAAGAAGAAGAAGAAGAAGTGGTTCAAACCGTAGTGTTAACGCATTAAAAGCAAAGATTGGTGGTCTAAGATGAACCACCAGCATCATCCTTCTTTTATTCTACATCACACTCCTCAACTGTCCCTTTGTTTGTCCTATTCCAAATCCTTGCTCTTCTACAACCTCAAATTCTTCTTTTTCCTTTTGGTGATCTTTTTTCTCCGGTTTCTCCTTCTTCTTCTTCTTCTTCTTCTTCTTCTTCTTCTTCTTCTTCTTCTTCTTCTTCTTCTTCTTCTTCTTCTTCTTCTTCTTCTTCTTCTTCTTCTTCTTCTTCTTCTTCTTCTTCTTCTTCTTCTTCTTCTTCTTCTTCTTCCTTCTTCTTCTTCTTCTTCTTCTTCTTCTTCTTCTTCTTCTTCTTCTTCTTCTTCTTCTTCTTCTTCTTCTTCTTCTTCTTCTTCTTCTTCTTCCTTCTTCTTCTTCCTCTTCTTCTTCTTTCTTCTTCTTCTTCTTCTTCTTCTTCTTCTTCTTCTTCTTCTTCTTCTTCTTCTTCTTCTTCTTCTTCTTCTTCTTCTTCTTCCTTCTTCTTCTTCTTCTTTTTCTTCTTCTTCTTCTTCTTCTTCTTTTCCTCCGTTCTTCTCCTTCTTCTTCTTCTTCTTCTTTTTCTTCTTCTTCTTCTTCTTCTTCTTCTTCTTCTTCTTCTTCTTCTTCTTCTTCTCATCTTTCCCAAGATTTGTGACGTCGCCTCCAAGGGTAAGCGCCGCGACGTCTCCTTAAAATTGTCTTCTCATTTATATTAAAAGAAGACGGAAGAAAAGGAAGAAAATTCACCACTTCAACTATAGTTATGTCAAGAAGAGAAGAGCCTCTGGCAATACATGAAATTGACTCCAGCTCGGTCAATATTGGTTCAAAAATTATTGATTCGGTCTCAAATTGTAGATCAGAATTTTTGCTACAATTGAGACCAAATCAATAATTTTTGAACCGAAATTAATCGAGCTGGAGTCAATTTCCCATCTTGCAAGAGGCTCTTCTCTTCTTGACACAACTATCACAAAAGAAGGCCATTACTATTATAGTAAGCTGACGGACGCTGAAAATACGGTGCTAGTATGAGAAAATTTAGAATAAAAAGGAAATAGTCTGTTGGAGATCTATGAAATGGAAGGAGATGAGAGTAAGGAAGAATTATGGAAACAAACAAAAGAGGAAAGGTGATGAATGATATCCACGATTAGAAAATAATCAATTATAAATAAAGTGAAATGTCACTGAAATCACAAGAATAATCATTATTATTATTGAATAAATGCATGGAGATAGGTTGAAGTTATGGGGAAAATCTCAAAAAAATAATCATTGTAAATCAAATATAAAACACAAGATATTGGCAAAACACAGATTCACTGAAAATCGAGATACCGTTTTCGGTTGCTACATCATTATTAATCTCAGTTGAACTAAAACCCAAAGTGTAAAACGGCAGAATTTATACTAATGAACGTTGAAGCACAGCTATTGGTAGTTGCTTGAACCAATCACAGTGAACGTCCGCCATTGGCCCAGACAAGCTCCTCCCCGATAAGCAGTTCACACAAACGTTACAGAATGGCAATCCAAATTTCAAAAATATATTTTAAGAATATTTTATCGTCTAATTCCATTGGTTCAATTCCACTGAGATTCAAAGGGTGTAAAAATCCCTTATAAAATTCCCTGAGTAAAAATCAAAGGTTGTCAGACCTACAAAGTTTATTAGAAATACTATTTAAAAGTTCTACAACTTCTCTGATAAAAGTGTAAACATTATTGTGTTTGCTGATTTTGGGTTTGCGGCACTGGCGGCTCGTGTCCACGAAACAGGTGAAGTGCACGTATTATTTACTGTACAGCACTTCACCTGTTTCGTGGGTACGAGCCGCTAGTGGTTTGTGGTGGAGTTATGAGTATATAAGATGGTCTCAAGATTATAATTATTGGATTATCTTATAATTATTGAATTATCTTATCCAGCTCAAATGCTCTTAAACTCAGTATCAACTATTTCAAGAAATAGATAATAAATTATCTGTAGTCTGTCCAAGCAAAGAATACATTCTGGCAAGATGGGAAAATGACTACAGCTTAATCAATATTAGTTCACAAATTATAGATTAGGGAACATTCTGATCCACAACTTGAGACCAAATTTATCATTTTTAGACCAATATTTATCAATGTTGGGCCAATTAACAATATATTCAGCTGGAGTAATTTTCCCGTCTTGCCAGAATGTCTTCTTTGCTTGGACTGACTATAATAACGAACCTAAACCACGGAAATAGAATGGACGAGGAAAAGAAGAAGAAGAAGAAGAAGATGGAAAAAGAAGATGGAGAAGAGAAGAAGAAGAAGAAGAAGGAAGAAGAAGAAGAAGAGGAAGAAGAAGAAGAAGAAGAAGAAGAAGAAGAAGAAGAAGAAGAAGAAGAAGAAGAAGAAGTAGAAGAAAGAAGAAGAAGAAGAAGAAGAAGAAGAAGAAGAAGAAGAAGAAGAAGAAGAAGAAGAAGAAGAAGAAGAAGAAGAAGAAGAAGAAGAAGAAGAATAAGAAGAAGAATAAGAAGAAGAAGAAGAAGAAGAAGAAGAAGAAGAAGAAGAAGAACAATAAGAAAAATAGAAGAACAAGAAGAGGAAAAAGAAGAAGGAGAAGGAGATGAAGAAGAAGAAGAAGAAGAAGAACTGGTTAAATAGAATCATCCAAGGAGAACCCCCTCTTTAACACTTTTATTTGGTGAAAACCTCGAACAATTTTCCACGGATGATCGCCCCTGTCACCATTATTATTCTCAAGAAAATCGGAAAAACTCGGAAATGATCTTTCCACCCCTATTCAGCGTCTTATTTCCTGAATAGTATTGAGGTCGTGAATAAATGAATGGGCATCTGTCAGAATGAGAATAATCATTTGAATAGTCTGTCCAAGCGGAGAAGACATTCTGGCAAGATGTGAATCTGGCAATCTGGCAAGACTCCAGCTGAATCGATATTGATTAAATAGTAATACATTTGGTCTTAAATTATAGATCAGAATGTTATCTACAATTTGAGACCAAATTTGTTAATTTTCGAGCCAGTATTGACCAAGCTGGAGTCATTTTTTCATCTTGCCAGAATGTCTTCTTTGCTTAGACAGGCTATACCCACCCTTCCTTTCGTTCATCAATTTGTATCATAACAATGATTTTGCATTATAGCTGATGGTTATATATATGTAATATAGTCTGTCCAAGCAAAGAAGAGCCTCTGGTAAGATGAGAAAAAGACTTCAGCTCGATCATTATTGGTTCAAAAAATAATTATTTGGTTTCAAATTGTATATCAGAATGTTTCCTACAATAGAGACCTGATCAATAATTTTCGAACCAATATTGACCGAGCTGAAGTCATCTTCTCATCTTGCCAGAGGCTCTTCTTTGCTTGGACAGACTATAATAATTTATTATTGTTGAATTGTTGTAAAGGTGGTTATATTTATTGAATGAAATGTCAAGCTATTATTGTGGAATCAGGGTTTATTGGAAATGGGAACTTTCATAATTATGGAGAATTATAGGCATTAGATTATAGGCTACAGAGTATTATCTTGGGATACAAGATTAATTTATCAAACCAATCAGGCTGATTCTTCGCATCAAATATCTGAAAAATTCTAACAGACTTATCCCCATAAATAGGTATACTGTATACTAAGATAATTATTGTGGAAAATTGTACGTTATTTTTATAAGCATTCAAGATCACTGGCGGCTCGTGCCCACGAAACAGGTGAAGTGCTGTATAGTAATAGATACGGGCACTTCACCTGTTTCGTGGGTACGAGCCGCCAGTATTTAAGATGCAAACTGTTCAAAATCAAAATTTTTATTGTTGAAAACATTGAACAATGTTATAACAACGTCAGTACAGTATACAAATACAAGTAAGTTACAAATTATACAAATAATACAAGAAACATGTACACTACACAGTATTATCTTAGTTCACTACATCCATTAAGTTTATCAGCTTATTTTATATTGAAAATTGCATTCCCATGCAATTTTCAAACTGTTGTGAGATATGAAAATAATAGATTTCATGAGAAATGTTCAAAATTCAGCCTTTCATATCTTGTATGACTTTTGTTTTACAGCGTTAATTAAATGGATTTGATTATTTTTCTCAGAGTGCTTCCCTGGACTCATAGGCATGACAAAACAATTTTTTCTAATTTCATGTACATTATTATTATGTAACTTGTATTACATTATTGAAACAAACTCACAATAAGATTGATAGAAGATTGCTGAAATTCCCTAGATCAGTCTGTTTCTCTGCTGCACCTTCGTTATCTACATAATATATTACTTTGAATATTACTCAGGGTACATCCAAGCTACGTAATTTCCACGTTTTTGAAATTCAAATAAAAAATGCAAAATAATAACAAGAACATTCCTATAAGTAATGATAGCATTCCTTTTCAGAAATGTAAAAGCTTACCTCGGATTGCATCTTCTCTGTAAATATGAACTCTAGTCTGTCCAAGCAAAGAAGACCCTCTGGCAAGATGAGAAAATTACTCCAGCTCGGTCGATATTGGTTCAAAAATAATTTATTTGGTCTCAAATTGTAGATCACATTGTTGTCTACATTTTTAGATCAAACCAATAATTTTTAAACAAATATTGATCGAGCTGGAGTCATTTTATCATCTTGCCAGAGGGTCTTCTTTGCTTGGACAGACTATAGTCTTATTTCCCAGAAGGATATGATGACTACGATATAATATCAACGGTGTGTATAACACTCATGTTACATATTACACTTCAGGTTTACACTTGCTATCAGGTTTACACTTGCTCAGGCCGAGTAATTCAATCGCACATCTCCGACGAAACGGAGTGAATTCGCATGAATTATTCATGAATTCACTGCAGTTCATGAACAGCCAGGTGCCCTAGAAATGAACTTTAAAGTACTTCTTGGAGTCTAGAAATGCACTCAGATCTGAATATTCTCGTCGCAATATGTTCAAGTAGGGGAAAGCAGGTGTTTTTCAAATTCAAATTCAAATTTATCTTTTCAAATTTGTTTTCTAGGATAATATAAGAGTTCTTGTATCAAGGAGTGTTTATGGGTTAAATTTCAGTTTGATCGATAAGTTATCGCAGTATCATTCTAAGATTTCTTCTCATTTACATTTACATCACTGGCGGCTAGTGCCCACGAAACAGGTGAAGTGCACGTACCTTTTACTGTACAGCACTTCACCTGTTCCGTGGGTACGAGCCGCCAGTGATGTATATTAACGTTGAGAAATTTGTGATTATTTCAAGATTGATGAACATAAATATTCAAAAATGATTAACACTCATTTTATGTTAGGAAAGCCTAGCCTACTTCATTTTAAGCATGTATTACCTCCCCCCCCCCACCCTTATTTTTCTCATACATTCACACTTCTACTTAGGCTACATAACTTCATATAAATCATACTTCATACTTCTTCCGAATAACAATTCGATTCTCCATCTATCAAATGCGTAATTCAATGATACTTCCTACTTTGTTCCACTGGCGGCTCGTACCAACGAGACAGGCGAAGTGCCCGTATCTTTTACTGTACAGCACTTCACCTGTTTCGTGGGCACGAGCCACCAGTGCTTTGTTTTGTAATTAAATAGTCACAACTGTGAATTATCTTTATTTATTCACTTTTTGCCACTGTGTAATACCGGCCCAAGGAAAATATCTGAAATTCCAAAATAGAGATAATAAAGTGAATGACTTGTTATTTATCTTGCAATCAATGATTGAGCTCCAATCAGAAGTAAGTTAATGGCCAAGAGATTCTGATAAAGCGTGAAAAAGATCAAGAATAGCCGATGATATAATATTACATATACTAAATAATAATATTGACCTTATTTCCAGTCGTGTTATTTGAGTATCAACAATGTCATGCACTTAAAAACTCTAGTAAAATTCACCAGTTATTCCAGGACCGATGGAAACTGTCGGGAAAATAGGCTAAATCGATGAAAAGTGCCTGGGAAATGGACAAGATCGATGAGAACTGCCCGGAAAACGGTCTGTATCGTTGAAAAGTGCGTTGGAAAAACTTTGATAAGACTCCACTTCAGCAAGGCTCCAAGATGCGCGCATCTTCTTAAAGCTAATGTGAATTTATTACCAAGTATAATATGAATTTATTGCAGCCCCAACCACCAGATAGTCTGTCCAAGCAAAGAAGAACCTCTGGCAAAACGAGAATATGCCTCAGCTCGGTCAATATTGATTGAAAAATTATTAATTTCGTCCCAAATTGTAGATCACAATGTTCCCTACAATTTGAGACCTAATTCATAACTTTTGAACCAATATTGACCGAGCTGGAGTCATTTTCCCATCTTGCCAGAGGGTCTTCTCTGCTTGGACAGACTATAGACACATTGCTAATCTTTTGAGTCATTCGTCATTCACATTTCAGCGTATTTTTCGAAACCGGAACGCGCCATTTGGAAGTGGGAATGGGAATTGGAATCGCAGCTTGACAAACATTCCGTCTTCCGAGTTGGGAAGTTTTCTTCGTTGATGATTGATGGTTTTGGATTTTTTGTATTCTTTCTGTCTATATTAGAGACTCTGTAATTATATAATTATATAATACACAAAGTATACATAGTTCCACAAAGCTTTTGGAGAATATACTCTATCTCTGAGGTGTTGGAGATCATCATTGACACAAAAAAGTTAAGCGGTTTCGTCTGCTCCTTGTGAGCTCCAACAGCTGATTTCAAATGTGAGTTCCAGTGATCTAGTCTAACAAGGTAATCTCTGGAAAAACTTCTAGCCAAGCAGGGTTCGAACACCTGAAAGATTGAAAAATAAATAAAAATCAAACACCCTTCTTTGAAAACTTTAAAATTATAATGGCTAATCAACCTGAAAGATGTATGGAATCATTTCCGTACTCTGATATTAGTTACAGTTATCTATTAATCTTACTATTATATTATATTATTCTATTATATATTATTCTATTATATTACTATCAGTCTATTAATTACAGTTGTCATTATTTATCTTAGCCTAGAACCCTAGATGATGTTTTTGAAATCAAAAGTTACAAGCATCTTTATTATAAATCTACTATTGTGAACTGTTTTGAAAACAATCTTGTGTAATCTTTTATTGTAATAACAAGTTGTAAGAATCTAAATTGTTTCTGGAAGTTTCACTACCAATTATCTGTTTTTGGATTATACAAGATTTGGATAATGTAGAAATCTAACGTGATAGAAGACGTTACTGCTGGAAATCTATTTAAAAAAAACTCAATGAAACTCAATACTGACAACATGAACAGAAACCAAACGAATAGAATGGCGTTCTCTGATAGGCTAAGCGTGGTTGGCTGCTATTGGTTGAGGGCGGGGCTTCCACTCACGAGTTAGGGAGGAAAGAGCTCATGCTATTGGTTGGGGGAGGAGCTTCTAGTAACTAGCTTGAAAGTGGGGGATCTAACGTATTTGAAAATGAAGGATTTCAGTCAAAAGTGAATTTGTTGGGAACCAACTTACAATTCCAGCTGTAACCCAAGGGGATTTCTGCATTTATAGGCTACTTATTGTTGAATTATTTCAAATTGATATTATTTAACTATCATGGTTTGTAATAAATATTTATAATTTTTTGCATATTATCGATAACTTTAGACATTATGAATAATAACTTCAGGCAATAATATTGTGAATCAACTTTAGATATGGGTGTTTGAGGGTGTTGTAGACTTATATTATTAATGGTGTAATCATTTCCTAAGATTGTTTGATGGAGAATATGAAAAATATTATTGAAAATCATCTATTCTCATAATAGTTTTCAGTAAACAGTAATATATTTCAATACATATTACTATAGATCTATTATATTTGTTGGATCCATACTAGATCTACAAATACTTATAGATCTATTATAAGTTGTTCTCATGCCTGTATGCATTTTTGTAATTAATTAAATGAATGAATGAATAAATAAATAAATAAATAAATAAATAAATAAATAAATAAATAAATAAATAAATAAATAAATAAATAAATAAATAAATAAATAAATAAATAAATAAATAAATAAATAAATAAATATTATTATGGTTCTATGAACTGGCTAATGAATATTCAATGTTCAATGAAGTATATGAATCTGTTAGCTTTGGATAGTTTTTAAGGCACATGAATTCATCATCAAATAACTCTTCCAACTTCCATAGTTTTAAAATTTGAAAAATTATGAATGCATCAAACAGACACTATAATATTGAGAAAAGTGTCTGATTCAAATACTATTTTCCCAAAGGAAATTTTTTTAATAGGCTATTTGGTGCACATTAATAGTGAAAAGTATTCACTTTCAATCTATAGTCCATTCACGATGGCTTGAGACGAGATAAACAAAAGCTCTGCATGTGTGTGTGTGTGCGACTGAGGTTGCTTAGTTCTAGCCACGACATAAACAAGTCACAGCAATGCCAAAATCCCGAATTTTGCTGTCGGGACTGTAACCAAAGCATTGGCACAAAAACTTTTATTATAATTGTTTGTTGATATTAGGTTCATTCAGTCGAGAGAGAACCGAAACAAGCAATTTCCCAATGTGAATCTATAAAAAAGATTACTTAAAGATACTCATTCTGAATTGCCTACAACAAAATTCGGTATTTCGGCATTGCTGCGACTTGTTTATGTTATGGCTAGAACGAAGCCACTCCAGTCACACACACACACACACACACACACATGCAGAGCTTTTGTTTATCTCGTCTCAAGTCATCGTGAATGGACCATAGGTACTTTTCATACAACTTGTGAATAAAATAGGCGTTTCCTATTTCTTTTTTAAACCAATTCACAGATAACCTTACCATTGTTGAATACTTCAGCATAAAGACTGATGAAAATCTTGAAAGCAGTAATAATGATTTCTGCAGTAGACAAAAGTGAAATTGGAACTGAGAAAAGGCTGAAAGGAAGATGCGAGCAAAAGGTGAAAGGTCTCAAACAATGGAATCTGAAACCAATCTGAACTTTCTGCATTTTACGGCCTTCCAAATCGAACTTGCCGAAAAGAATCGGAGCAGCCACTGCCTTCTATATCATCGTCGTCGGAGCTAATTTAGAGCAGCTCCCGTTCCGGTCCGTGAAAGATTGTTTTGTCAATGATCGCTTGTTTAACCTCAGTCATGTTTCAATATTTATTACTGCTTATATTTATTGTTTCTCTGTGAAGTTTTACAGCAAATAACATTATTAATTCTTACTAGATATTATCAGAAGGATTTGATATTCAGAATTGAATCATCTCTGCATGAGATTTTATCTTCTGTTTATTTGGAAAGTGGTGTATTGATGTAATCTGTCCAAGCAAATAAGACATTCTGGCAGAATTGGAAAATGAATCCAGCTCGGTCAATATTGGTCTCAGAAATTATTGATTTGGTTTCTATTGTAGGAAACATTCTTGATCTACAAATATAGAACCAGATTTATAATAATTTTTGAATCAATATTGATTGAGCTGGAGTCATTTTCACATCTTGCCAGAATGTCTTCTTTGCTTAGACAGACTACAGCGTACCAAATATTGATGGAGAATAAATGTAATAAAGATATCAATTTTAAAAATAAATTGATGAATCCATTTTTGCACAGTTATTCAAATTTATCAGTTATTGATTGTTTTTATTTTGACTCTCTAGTTCTCTTAAGCTGACACCAAAAATTTAGGTGATTTCGTATGCTTCTTGTATAGTCTGATCAAGCAAAGAAGAGCCTCTGGCAAGATGAGAAAATGACTCCAGCTCGGTCAATATTGGTTCAAAAATTATTGCTTTGGTCTCATATTGTAGATCAGAATGTTTCCTACAATAAAAAACCAAATCAATAATTTTTGAACCAATATTGACCAAGCTGGAGTCATTTTCTCATCTTGCCAGAGGCTCTTCTTTGCTTGGCCGGACTATACTTATATTTCTGGAAAAACATAATCTAGGCTTAGCTATGTCATAGTAAATGCTATACAGTAAGAGGATACGGGCACTTCACCTGTTTCGTGGGCACGAGCCGCCAGTATCTATCTCTATCTATAAAAGCGAAATGGCACTACTGACTGATTCATTCATTCATTCATCACCAGAACTAAGAATCCACTGAACCGAATGCGTTTAAATTTGGCAGGCATGTTCAGTTGGACGCCGCTAAGAGGATTTTAAAACTTTTCAAGGATACGCCAAATATTTTAGTTTTTCTAGTTTTTTGGCGTTTTCCTCATTTTTGGCATCGGTAGAATTTTGATATTTGGTGGGCAGTTCAGATGATGGCTCAAATTTGTGTTAAATATTTTTAATCCGTTCAAAACGCCAGTTAATCAAAATTGTAGTGTTTTGCATATCTTCCGCCTATCAGCTAGCTCAATTGAATTGTTAACGAACAAGAGAATTAATATGGAAGATATTGACCATCGATATACTTCGGGAGCTTATATTAGTTAACTAAAATTTCAGTTTAACAAATTGGAGAAAATGTTGAATTAGATATATCGGTTATGGGGGCCCCATATCAATAAATTTCATTCAGGCGAGCGAATAGTGTTTTTCAGTTGACACTGAAAGATTAATGGCTCATTATTACTACTGTCAGGGGATTGTTTGAGTAATTAATTAATATTCCATAATTTATTATTAATATTTTCATATTATACATTTTGTGAATCAAAATGAATTACCTTGACATCTTATCAAACTCCTACCACTGAAAGGTCTTATTGAACCCGACAATCTCTCTTCGTTAACTACCTCATACCCAATCAGGCAAATTCTAGGTTGATGGATTGAAACACGCCGCGAGCTCGAGCTCTCTCAGGATTGATGAGCCATGAACCGCCTGCTCCGCCGTGTTCCACGCTATTATGACGTATTAAGTGGGAGCTCGAGCTCTTCTCCAAACCTCAGTTAACATGTGAACGTACTCGAGCTCCCCTACACTCTGCCGACATGATTTCCAACTAACGCGTTCACCCTTGTATAGGTGTTTCTGTCCAAGCAAAGAAGACCCTCTGGGAAAATAGGAGAATGACTCAAGCTCGGTCAATATTCGTTCAAAAATTATCAATTCGATATTAAATTGTAGGAAACAATTTGATCTACAATTTGAGACCAAAATTATGTTTCTTGAACAGATATTGAGTAAGCTGGAGTAATTTTCCCATATTGCAAGAGGGTCTTCTTTGCTTGGACAGACTATAGTCTGAGACCTGAGTTCAGAGGGTTCAGAGGGATTATAGATACAGTCTGTCCAAGCATAGAAGAGCCTCTGGCAAGATGAGAAAATTACTCCAGCTCGGTCGATATTGGTTTGAAAATTATTGATTTGGTCTCAAATTTTGATCAGAATGTTTCCTATAATAATTGAGACCAACTCAATCATTTTTGAACCAATATTGACCGAGCTGGAGTCATTTTCCCATCTTGCCAAGGGCTCTTCTTCGCTTGGAAAGACTATACATATAGCCCACACCAAGTTAAGCGGTTGATGAATGACTATTATTATATCTCAGCTCTATAAGGACAGTCGGTGAGCTGTCTGCAAGTGTGAATTGGAAAGAGAGTGTCCTTAAGAAGAAGAAGAAGAAGAAGAAGGAGAAGAAGAAGAAGAAGAAGAAGAAGAAGGAAGAAGAAGAAGAAGAAGAAGAAGAAGAAGAAGAATAAGAAGAAGATGAGAAGAGGAAGAAGAAGAAGAAAACGATGATGAAGAAGAAGGGAATTGGAAAAGTTATCTTCAATATTAACTTAATTCAAGTTTATTATTAACTTTTATTTTAACCTATCTCACCCCAAGCGAAACACAGATCGAGAGTATAGTCTGTCCAAGCAAAGAACACCCTCGGGCAAGATAAGAAAATGACTCCCTCTCGTTCAATATTGCTTCAAAAATTATCAACTCGATCTCAAATTGTAGGAAACATTCTGATCCACAATTTTAGACCAAATCAATATTTTTTGAACCAATATTGACCGAGTTAGAGTCATTGTCCCATCTTGCCAGAGGGTCTTCTTCGCTTGGACAGACTATAGAAGCAAACAAGTGTAACGTTCGACGAATGACTGTTACTAATGAACAGATCTATTAGGACAGTCGGTGAGCAGCCTGCTAGAGCATATCAAGTCAAGAAAGACCTCAGCTTAGTATTTTCGCTTTTGAAGACTGCTTCCAGACTTTCCTGACAGAGCTGAGCATTATTAATAGAGATTTGCCAACCGCCAGTTTCGTTGGTGTCTGGTATAGACGCGATAAATCTCAAAACAGCTATAGTCTGTCCAAGCAAAGAAGACATTCTGGCAAGATGGGAAAATAACTCCAGCTCGGTCAATATTGGTTCAAAAAATTTCTATTTGTTCTAAAATTATAGATCAGATTGTTTCCTACAATTTAACACCAATTTCATGAATCTTGAAACAATATTGACTGAGCTAGAGTCATTTTCCCATCTTGCCAGAGGGTCTTCTTCGCTTCGACAGACTTTATCATGACATGTGACAGCGTGCATTCTGTGTGACATGATTGTGTGATTGTGACAGGCGTTTGTGTCTCACTCTGTGACACACCAAGTAATGTCACACGTATGTCCTACTCATCATTGGAGTGACTAGCTTCCCTTCTCTCTGTATTCAGTATGACGTCACAGATAGTCTACATCACAAAGTTTATGATTGGACTTTATACATAGAGGGGGTATAAGCAATACCTACTAATACATGTATTAGTAGGTATTGGTATAAGTCTCTCTATAGAGGGTGTATACCTACTATTTTGTATCACTAAGTATTACTGTACATATAGTAGACACATATATACTTAGTCTATGGTATTACTTAATATTAATTAATTATTTGTTTTTTATTTTAAATGTTAATCTCAGTATCCTTTTTCAATTATTTTTATCCATGCATAACACGTTTCGACTATTAATTTTCAATTTTCATTTGCATTTAAAAATGACTATTAATAGTCGAAACATGTTATGCATGAATAAAAGTAATTGAGGAAGGTTACTGAGATTAACATTAAAAATAAAAAACAGTGATAAAGTAGCCCTAAGATAAAGGAAACACTAGTAGTAAGTAGCCCAATATTAGTAAAAAAGTATTAGTAGATAAAAGTATTAATATAAGTACAAAGTATTAGTAGGTTTTGAGTAAACGCAGCATCCGCCATTCTGTGGTCAACTAATAGCGCCAAATTTGAATTCATGAAAAAATGAATGATCATTATAAACATCTACAAAATTTATCCACAAACCATAGGCTACATGTGAGGTGATTAACAGCTTAAGGTACGTTTTTTAATACACGAGAAGACTCGACGGTTGGTCGCAAAAACCAATCACAGCCTTGTTTTTTAGCAAAGAGAATACTCGGAATTCTATTATTAGAATAAAAATAGAGCTCTATTTATTTATAGAGCTCTAATTAGAGAGACCTAATTATTTATTCTATGGTTCTAGTAACAAACGTCAACCATCGAAACAGTTCGTGTATTTTGGAAAATGTACCTTCATTCGGGAATCGGGATTTTCTCAACTTTTCCATACTGGCGGCTCGTGCCCACAAAATAGGTGAAGTGCTGTACAGTAAAAGATACGGGCACTTCACCTGTTACGTGGGTACGAGCCGCCAGTACTTTTCCAATATTACATTTTTCTCATAATTACAGTAAAAAAAGTATCATCGTATACCGTAATGGAATCAAAACTACTTTTCCAAGTATCATCTCTCAAAACTATTCTTCACAAAACAAAAACTTTTCATCTGCAACACTGGCAGCTCGTGCCCATGAAACAGGTGAAGTGTTGTATGGTAAAAGATACGGGCACTTCACCTGTTACGTGGGTACGAGCCGAAAGTGATCTGCAAGTAAGTTTTCGAAAGTGATTATCTCATCCAAGATTATAACTATTATTCAAAACCTTTTAAAAAATTGCGTTCTTTTCGAAAGAGTTCAGAGCATGACTGATCCAATTCGTCACTCTGAATTCAGCCGACGTTCAAGAGAAAAAGCCTAATTACAAAGTCTTAACAATAATTAAGACTTGACTGTATACCGTGAATAAATTATTGGGCGGGAAACGTTAACTTGAGAATCGTATATTAGTTGACTCGCTTCTAGTCTTTGAAGTAGCGTTTTTCTAGAGTAATTCACTTGAAAGTAGTGAATAAGTAAGTAGCCTATAGCTGACGTACAAAAGTTAGGCGGGTTCGTCTGCGCTTTGTGCGCTCCAACAGCTGATGTTGTCAATAAGAGTATTTATTTACATAGGTCTGGTTCATTTTTTTTTTAATGAAAAGGAACAATAGGTACGTTACATCAGCTGTTAGTAGTTTACATCAAGTACATGAAACAGACGAAACCGCCTTACCTTTAGGCACCAGCTATTTATTTATTCAACAATCTCTCTTTGATTGTTGATAGTTGCTATAGCAAGTATAATAGAATTGTGCTTGATTTTTCTGTTCAATCTCTGTATTTGAATTCGCATAATACTCTTAAGTAGCAATATCATGAGCTGAATTGATTAAATTGGTCAGTAACAATGTGATATTTGAAGATATTTTGAAGATAAGTCATTTTAAAGATACGTAAAATATTCTTAAGTAGCAATACCATGATCTAAATTGATTAAATTGGTCAGTAACAATGACGTGATATTTGAAAGATATTGACAAATAAATAGATTTTTTAATTATTTTATTTCTCAACAATATTACAGAATAGATAAGAGCTAGAACACTTGAAAACATCAACAATATAACGGGAATCCTAATGTTCAAGGCTATATTTGAGCCTACAAATCCTAAAAACCTCAATTTGAACATAATGATGAAACGGATAGCCTCAAATGAATATAAAAATTAGTGGTAGAAAATTGGAAACACACAATTATGATAGGTTTTCCCAAGAGTGAGCTTATTATATTGATTTTCTCAACAGTGAAACTACAGTATCTTTCAAACGAATAATACTCCTAGTATAAAAACATGTATAGATATAGTTACAGTAGCATTTTACCAACATTGTAGTCTGTCCAAGCAAGGAAGACATTCTGGCACGATGGGGATTGACTCCAGCGCGGTAAATATTCGTTCAAAAATTACCAATTTGGTCAAAAATTGTAGAAAACATTCTAATCTACAATTTAAGACCAAATTTATAATTTTTCAACCAATATTGACTGAGCTCAAGTCATTTTCCCATCTTACCAGAATGTCTTCTTTGCTTGGACAGACTATAATAGTGGGCCCGTTCTCACATTAGTGTGTTGTATTGTGTATTGAGTCTCATGCTTTGAAATCCATCTCTAATGAGATGTGTTGAAAATACTACATAATAAATTATCAATCAGTATGTTATAATAGGGACACAATTGTCAATACATAATACAAGAAACGAATGTAAAAACCGGCTGAAAGTCTTCAAAATTCCTATCAATATCAAATAAATCTTTTGTTGCATTTGTATGATGTTGCGTTGTATTCGGCATTACTATTTCCTAACACGTTCACTTACTTTCTACATCCACTTCTTTCAACATTCACTTATTTGATTCATAGATTCTCTAAATTTGAAAAAAACAACAGGGACATATAAACTAAGGAAAGGAAAAACTAAAATGATCCAATGGTCTCATATCTCATATATCAGAAAAGTCCTCATAATCGGTACTGTCACCCCAAAGACCAGTATTTTCATCATAATAATCAGGTGTTTCAGGAGTGTAATGATTTGAAGCTCTCCTTCGGCTGTTAATGTGATGATAATTGTGGCGAGTGAAGGTCAATACTCGCGGCGCCCTGTCAATCAAACGATATTGAGGTGGTTCAACAAAAAAATTACGAGCACCCCGAAGTAAAGAAATGTTCTCAGATCTCAGATTCGGGTTGAATTTCTTCTTGTTTGCGGCAATCACATTTTTTTCTTCACTGGTCAGCAATGGGGATGTCTCGACTTGTGCCTTGTAATAGTTTTCTTCAATTGTCAGAAATCGTATATGCTTTTTAAGACTGTTAAAGCTTGTTGCAATATCCTTGGAAAGAATACCTTGTCGTTGAACTTCAGCCAGAGCCCACCGTTCAAACAGATCAAAAACTTCCATTTCGGATTTTAGTTTCAGGGTGGGAGATTTCAAGATTTCTTCAATTGCCTCAATGCTGGCTGAAGTGAAATATCCACTTTTCACAACATCTGCCGTCTTCTCTTTGATAATTTTGCTGCATAACTCCTCAAAAGTTGTTGTCCTATTTCTTTTACAACAATCAAAGAATTCTAAAACTTGTGTTCCATTTAGTCTATTGTTTATAAACTTGACACATTCCTGTACCAGAGGCTCAATCAGATACTTACGAGCAGCAATGAGAGTGGCAAGTGCTTCAAAAACTGATTTAAAATCAGTTTTACTAGAGTAAATGTATCTTTTCATGCCTTGAAATCCTTCCGGCTCCAAATCTTCAACGTGCACAGGTCCAATCTTCATCGATTCGCCATGTAACATTGCATGGAATACGTTACTAGCAGCACCAAATAACACCTTATGTCCTTTGATGACGGTTTTTTGTGGGCCAACGACAAATTCACAGTCGGCCAACATGTCGTCATCTGCCAAACGCACAAAACGGGATTTGAACTCTTCTGATGCCCGATTATAGTTGAGTGGGCTTATATCTTCCAGAGCTCCATCAGCTCTTGATGTCGACCACATCTGTAAACCAAAACAAACATGTAAAATTTAGTACCCAATACATATCAACCATAAAGCCTACTTACAAACCATAATAATTACGCTACTTGGAAGCTGATAACTCATGATAACAAAAAATTTCCAGATCCAAGCTGAATCTTTCCACAAATTTCAACTTTCTCTGCTCATAATTTCTCAAAAAAGCAGAGAAAATGCTAGAAAACTCAGACTCTGGTCAAATCTTTGAGAAATTTTCATAACCCGTTCTTAGTGCGCATCTAACTAAACATGCCTGCCATATTCGAATGCATTCGGTCCAGCATAATCTTAGTTCTTTTATTTTCCTTGAAAAAAAGTATATTCATAGAATAATATGGCCGGGCGTATCCTGAGATGCACGTGACACAGCCCACGCAAACTAGCCAATCACAGCTCTTTTCTTGTCATTGATAAGGCTACTTTGCGTGGGCTGCGTCTTGTGCGTCCAAGCATACGCCCAGCCTATAGGGTGGATCCGGGAGCAAGATATGCAACCCGCGATGCATCTACAACTTGGAAAATACCTTATTACTGGTGTATTTTTGAAGGTTTCTGAGAATATTCCAATAACATTTCTAGAATCTAAATCTGTCTACCAAACTCCATCATTTTCTGTCAATTTGTTCTTGAAAAATCTAAGAAAACGAAGAAAAACTATAGAATAATGCAAATATTTGGCATATCCTTGAAAAGTTTCAAAAATCCGCTCTCAGGGCGCGTCTAAAGGTCCAACTGAACATGGCTGCCAAACTTGAACGCATTTGGTTCAGTGGATTTCCATAGTCTGTCAAAGCAAAGAAGACATGCTGGCAAGACGGGAGAAAAACTTCAGCTCGGTCCAAATTGGTTCAAAAATTACGAAATTGGTCTCAAATTATAGATTTAAATGTTTCCTACAACTTGAGATCAATTTATTGTTTTTAAACCAATATTGACCGAGTTTGAGTCATTTTCCCATCTTGCCAAAATGTCATCTTTGCTTGTACAGACTATAGTTCTGATGATGAATCAGACAGTGCCATTTCCCTTTCATTGATGGGCTATTAGAATAATAGAGACTGCCTCAAGACAATATTGGGCTTACTTTCTATGAACACTCTTTAATATACTGAAAATATTAAAAATATCAATAATGATAAATCGTTCAAACATGAATAGTTGATGCTTTTAATTTGTTGGTGTTTGATACATTGTTACAATATATTCATGAAACTCGAAACCACATAATAATCATTATAATATGATTAATATGTTTTGGACTTTGTTGTCTGTGTTTTAACCTTTTATTTCAATACATCAACAGAAATAAATAAATATCACATTGATATTAAATATCATAATCACTAAGGCTGAGGCCGCACTGCCGGTGGGTAGAGCCTGGAGGGAGGAGGGTAGTTGGTAAATCTATAGAACATACACACCATCCACAGTAATACATTGTATGAATGGTATGTGTTCAGCCGCCATCTTGGAATTCTTAAATATGGACAACATAACCTCAAAAAACAGTAAGACATCATACCATTCATACGATGTATGACTGTGGATGGTGTGTATGTTCTATAGACTTACCATCTACCCTTCACCCTCCAGGCTCTACCCACCGGCAGTGCGGCCTCAGCCTAATAGTCCGAAGTATGAACTGAAATTGAACCAACTTCGAAATGAATAAGTAAGGTAAAAGCACCAGTAGTGGCCAAGTTTAAGGAACTTTTCATAGTTTATGCAGAATTGTGAGTGCGTTCCATCATTTTATCTCATCTTAAACTCAATGAAAATGTAGCCTAGATACTTCTTGATTGACTTGTTACTAAAAATGGCTGATATCTCAATTAACAAAATAATTATTAAACTTTTCGTGGAACTCGATTTCGATTCTAGAGTGGCCTCTATGATTAAGTAGTGGCCAGGTACTGATTCTATAGTGGCCACATAATGTTCTATGCTTATTAAAAATTCAGTTTCTCAAGCTGTTTGTTGCAATCATTTAAGTAAGCTAATTTCACATTCCAGAACGTGATAATAACGCCAAAAATAACAATAGTTCATTTGAAAATGAGTTGAATTGGTAATGCATTGTTGTTGGTTACAAGCCACTAGAAAAGTGAGGTTAAACCATAAAATATACGTTTTAAAGTTATTCTCTCTCTGTTACCTATTTGAAACAGTCTTAGGAGAACATAAATTTTAATAACATCAACTTTCACTCCAATATCTACAGCTTCCACAACAATATCTATTGTGTGGCCACTACTCAATCATTCACGGTTTCTTGTACTAGTAGTGTCTGCTTTTACGCCAAAATATCAGCTCTATTTGGCTAGAAACCTTCTTAACATCTAGACATTCTAGGGAATGATTATAAGACCAAAAATTGCGAAATTTACAGACTTTCTAGTCATAATACAACAATTACATATACATGTGTTCTTACTAAAACGTCTAAGACAAAACTGAAATTCTTACTCAAACCACGTATTCCAGTGAAATGGCGACAATAAATTTCTCTCAGTAATCTCTGATGATACTCTAAGAGCTCCTACTTAAACTATTTTGCTGCTAAATAGTACGAGCTAAGTCTCTAGCAGGTTTAGAACTCATTTGAAGGCATCAAATTCGTATTTAAAAGAAAAAAAATTCAAGTGGCCACTACTGGTGCTTTTCCCTTAGGCTATAAAATTTTACAGGAGTTAGTTCTCTTGTCTTGATAGCCGTTGAAATGTTGATTCACTATTCTAATGTATAAAAAAAAGGAGTAGACAAAATCTATTTTGTTTACCACTAAGAGAAAACTTACTTTGAATAGATGTAGATGCCGTGTAGGTTCAGAAGCAAAAATTGAGAGAGAATGACCACAATTTATTATTAATCTAATCTCGACTCTGTAGCTAGCTCCAAAATTAATAATGGAGCATGTATTCAACAGAAAGACACTATTTTTTCAACAACAGCTGTTCCATTATTCAAGAAATGTAAAGACTGAAAATCACCTGGAGCGAGCTACGAGAAACATGGCGGACGATTGAGGCGCTACGAGTGGTGATCTACGGAAGCTTTGAGTTCGGCTTTCAATAATATTGGATATAAGCTGTCATAATTTAAGAACACGAATAAATGCTATTCTGCTTCAATGTTCCATAATAAGTGGATTGAGTTTTGATTTTTTTATGACTATTTCTTATTTATCATAGAAACGGAGTAAAAAACACATTCTTTATGAAGATTTATTGACCTGCAACATGCGGAAACGTTCTAAATCGATGTATAGTTTGTCCAAGCAGAGAAGACATTGTGACAAGATTGGAAATGACTCCAGCTCGGTAAAAATTGGTTCAAAAATCATCAATTTAGTCTTAAATTGTAGGAAACATTCTGATCTATAATTTAAGACACGAATTCATCATTCTTGAAACAATATCGAACAAGCTGGATTCGTTTTCCCATTTCGCCAGAATATCTTCTTTACTTGGACAGACTATAACAATACCTCAACAGCCTATGAAGAGCTCAGAGCTACCAGCTGGTTTCCGTTCAATCTGGTGTATTTGTTCAAGGTATTTTTGAGAATCTATTTCGAAATTCAAAATTTGGATTTTAGTGTGAAAATTAGAAGAAATATGTGTGAAAAATATTATAACCTATCTTTAACATGTTTGTATAAATTGCAAGAGGGACAGATTTGGGGTTTGCCTGTTGTAGGCTACTCTTCTATGTATTATTACTCAATAAAGATGATTATATTATGATTATATTCACTCCACTATATAGGCTACAACAGAGGTGAATAATAATCAACCAAGATAGAGGTGCTGAACAACGATGTAAGTCTATGTAACTTAAACCTTGAAAAAACTTGAAAAAACCTTTTAGCAGCTCAATAATAATAATAAAATAATAATAATAATAATAATAATAATAATAATAATAATAATAACAAATAGTAAAACTTGTAAAGCTGGCAATAACGAGAAGATAATTAGAAAAATACTTGGACCAAGAAAGACCGAAGATGGTTATAGACTACAGAAAACGGCCAAAGTTGAAGAATACTCCAACATAGAAGCAGACATCAGGAAAAGGCGCCTTAAATTTTATGGTCACATAATGAGGCTTCCAGATCACAGACTTACAAAAAGAATAGTGACATATGTAGCAACCCTTAGTAATGGAGGTGCATGGATGAAAAACGTCAAGAAGGACTTAGTACTTGCTAACATTAACAATGATGAAATATACATCAGGAACAGTTTCAGAGAAAAGGTTGAAAAATGGGAAGTTAAACCAGAGATGACTGTGCCAAGAGTGGGAACAAAATCTGAAAATGAAAAACTGGTGGATTGATAAAAAGAACAAGAAAAACAAAAAATGAACCAAATTTTGCTCAGCGTCTTCCATCTGGGAGCTTGACGGCTAATAATAATAATAATAATAATAATAATAATAATAATAATAATAATAACAAATAGTAAAACTTGTAAAGCTGGCAATAACGAGTCAGGTGTTCCCGTCTGCTCCGTGTGCGCTCCAGCAGCTGATGTTGGCGATTAGATTTGTCATTTAGTTATGTCTGGATGAAGTTTCTGTGATCAAAAATTGAATCAAAGACCAAAATCCAAGACTGGATGAGTGGCCGAGTGGACTAAGGCGTTACAACCTTCAGAGTGCTAGCAATACCCGGTCGTGGGTTCGAGTCCCACCAGAGGCATGGTCGTTTAACCACCTCATAAATCATCATTGCACTCTCCATTACCCACGCACAAGTAGAATTGAATACTTATGTGGGCATTATCCGCAATTGAAAAAAGAGACAATAGGGAGATAAAGAAGAGACAAATTATATATAATATATATATATATATATATATATATTATGGGAAAACAATCTTTTAACTACAGTTCAGCCATTATATTATGCAAATTGTATCGTAATTATCTCATGAATTAATGCGTTATTGTATGTATTGTTGTCATAGAAGGACGTATCTAATCCATACAAGTCAAGGATATTCCGAATTAGGAAGTGATAATATTATGCCTCATGAAATCGATTCAATTGATTTGAATGATAAAATCGTTGATAAAGACTGTAAAAACGTGTTATCTTTGGATATCAATACAAGTTTCAAAACATGATACAGATCAGAGATCATCCATTTTTGGAAGAGATAAAATGTATCAATAGATCGATTTGCATGATATTATGTTAATTTGTGGACAAGAAACGGCGACAGAATTATTTTGTTTTGATAAGTGATACACTCAACACCTATGATTATCAAGCATCCAATAAAGACACTAATTATAGTCTGTCCAAGCAAAGAAGACCCTCTGGCAAGATAAGAAAATTACTCTAGCTTGGTCAATACTTGTTCAAGAATAATAAATGTGGTCTCAATCGTAGATCAAATTGTTTCCTACAATTTGAGATCGAATTGATAATTTTTGAACCAAAATTGACTGCGCTTGATTCATTTTCCCATCTTGCCAGAGGGTCTTCTTTGCTTGGACAGATTATAACAATAATTCTCCTAATAGAATTTTAAATGCGCCACAAGGCATCAGGCTCAAAGACACAAGAAGAATCTTAAGATCTCTATGACAAGAGGAGAACAAGAAAACGGGAATTATAAGATGGAAGAGAAGAAAGAGGAGGAGAAGGAGAAGAAAGAGAAGAAGAAGAGTCTACTCACTATGAACAAGGTCTATAGAAGACTATGAAGACTTCTATAGACCTTGACTATGAACATCTACCGTACTGCGCTCTGGTGAATAATCGTTAAGTTTCTCAGCGGAATTTAACATGTAAAGCAAAGGAGTTAATTCAGGTGAAGATTTTTTTCATAAAGAAGGTAGACTTCCCGGGCGTTATTTCACTTCTCAACTACAGCCCAGGCAAATTAGACTTTTGCCTCCACTATTAACCCCCAAAATTTGTCTATATATTCTTGAATTGGATTTTTATCATTAAAAACAATGGGATATTGTTTACAAAAGATACGGAGGTACTTAGTTTATTATTATCCTTGGAGAGTCCTTCCTACTGGTAATAACCTGAATTCAGGGCAGTGTAGTGATTATAAAATCAAAACATGATATAAGAAAAAATATTCTAGTGATAAAACTCCAATACAAGAATATATAGACTAATTTTGGGGGTTAATAGTGGAAATATGGCATTTTTTGCTGTGCAAGGAAACATGTTGAAAGTACTAACACAAAAAATATAGAAGATGAGGAGTCTTCCTTGGTCTGAAATTTTAGAAAACAAAATTATACCAAAGGGATTTCGAAGTACACCTTACCAACTCATCAGACGGAAGATATGAACAATAAAATACTAAATAAGGTAAAATTTTCATTTTTTCCAAAAAATACCAATTTTTTGAAACCTTATTCCTCGGTCCTTGTTTGAGATAGAAGGTCGAATTTGATATCATTGTCTTGGATATTTTACTAGCTAAAAAACGTATAAGAATGATATTTTCTGTCAGACGCTTCGTTTCGGCGTAAATTGCAAAAACTAAAAACAGAACCGAAATTTGCTGGCTTTCTAGTCACCCTGTATTATGCACACCTCGGAATCCGTCGCAAGCTCATAGTGAACTTATTTAGGATGCCCAAAGTCGATAAAGACGATTTCCAGCCTTACCTTATTTTTTGGAGGTAGAGCCTTTTTTTTATCTAATTTGCTTAAGCTACTGTTACTATTCAAGTTCTCAAGTCGAATTCTTTGGTTATGTTTGAGAAGGCAACCGGGCAAATTCAGCATACGAGTAAATTTGCCGTTTTTTGTTTGTTTTTAGCGAAGAATCCGCTACTGGCGCGGTCGCCAAAAAACTGTTCAATTCACAGCCGAGTAAATTATAAGAACGAATAGGGGTATGATCTGTCCAAGCAAAGAAGACATTCTAGCAAGATTGAAAAATGATTCCAACTCGATCAAAACTGGTTCAAAAATTCTAAATCTGGTCTTGAATTGTAGGAAACATTCTGATACAAAATTTAATACCCAATTTATAATTTCTGAACAAAATTGACCAAACTGGAGTAATTTTCCCCATCTTGTCTTCTTTGCTTGGACGGACTATCCACGGAACAGCTGTTATGTTGAAAAAAAGATAATCACATGCTTTTCAAAACATTTGTTCCAATAAAATCTAGAAACGGAGCTAGTCAAAAGATGAGAGAGAATTGGTAATCTTTCAGTTTTCTTGTGTTGTCTATTGATTCGCGCTGGAAAATTCACGCCAATCTCATCAAATACCGTACATTGTATTTCTAGGTCGTTCTAGAGAAGCGTTGTTCTCCATAGAAAGGGCTAGTGATTCAAATAATATTCAGACTAGAGAATCATTATTATTCGAAGGGTTACATACTTCTCAGTTTTCATTGTTGGCTAATAAAGTTTGAAAATATGGAAAATCTTGACCTCACGGTAAGAATTAGCAATACTTTCACAAGCTAGTCTTCAATTATTTACAATTTTCTGTCTTTGGGTTAGTTTATTAATAATATTATAATAATCTTCCTTCAAAGTGAGATTAACTGCTTGAGAGATATTTAATCAAAATCCAAATTCAGATATTCTTTTCAAAACTTACTTTCATAATATTTATTTATTTGAGAGAATATTTATACTTATTGAATAAAAACACATAAAATCAAGCTCAAAATTCAATATTATTTTATCAATTTTTGAGAAATATTTGAAATGTCTTGTAGGTTATGTTTACAATGATCCACATTCACCTCTCAAAATTTTTCACTGATTGAGATCTCTGCTTCATTGATTTGGAACTTTGAAGTTCGATTAAAAAGACCAGAATGTAAACAAAATATTATTGACAAAGATTCCAAAATATCTTAATAATCTAACTTGAATTTCCAAGCCTATAAAATTATTATTTGCTTTAAATAACACTGGCGGCTCGTGCCCACAAGGTGCCAACAGGTGAAGTGCCCGTATCGATTACTGAACAGCACTTCACTTGTTTCGTGGGCATGAACCGTTAGGGTTTGGTAATTTATGTTCAAGCTCTGACGATCTAATGGTTACAATCAATACTATTGTATTATAATATGTAGGTAACAGTAATGCTCTACTGTTATTGGAATAGGCTAATAGTGGTAAAGTAAATTTTAATACAATTATTATTTTTAACTTCATTGATTGAATACAGTACAACAAATTGTTTACCAGGTCCATAAATAATTACAGTAACAATAATTAGTTGATATATGTTTCAATTTTACATTATAGTATATTGTATCTCATATATATCTTTATATACTTATTTATATTTCCTCATATTATTTACCTTTTCGGTTAGAAAGCTCTGTAATAATCTTTTAGTCAATCCTACGGCTTTATCAAGCTATGAGAATCTGTTTTCAACTGATTTTGTATAGTCTGTCCAAGCAAAGAAGACATTCTGACAAGATCGGAAAATGACTCCAGCTCGGTCAATACTGGTCCAAGAACTATAAATCCAGTCTCAAATTGTGGAAAACATTTTGATCTACAATGTGAGATCAAATTTATAACTTTAAAATCAATTTTGACCGAGCTGGAGTCATTTTCCCATCTTGCCAGAATGTCTTTTTTGCTTGGATGAACTATAGCTGTGATGGCAAGGATGTATTCAATAGGAACATTAGATAATATTATTCGATGACAACTGACTTTTACAATATACAGTAAAAAATCAAGAGTAATATACATAATATTATACTTCAATTCAGAGTATACTTATACAGAGTAATTCAATATATTATACTGAAGTAGCAGGAAGATGGTTCTTGAGTTTTGACTAGGTTTTTTCAATATACATTGGAAAAAGTTGATTTTAATGGGAGGAAAATCAACAGAAAAATTAGCTTGAATTACTTATTAGTTCAGTTCTGAATTTGAGATGAATATTGTAGAGTGAACGTGATATAGATAGTGATTATTTGACAGAGCGAGTTTAAAATTATTAAAATTTGAGCTTATAACATAAAATTTTTGACTAAATTTCAAAGACAATTGTGTTGGAAATACCAAGGGCTATGTCTGTTCTTTCTTACCAATGTGTTTTTCTCAATAGGTTAACAGATAAATAAATAAAATAAATGGTATCGGAATTTTGAGATCATACCGTATGCATCACAAATAAGAATTTCCAATTCAATAATTCAATTCAATTTATTTCAATTTAAACACACATAAAGACACAATGATACAAAAATTAGTGAAACACTAATTAACATTTTATTAACATTAATATTATAAAAACATTATTAACACAAAATTAACTTACTATATTATTTTACAAAAACATTGCATTGTCAACCACGTCTGTTAGAATTTAATATAAAAAATAATAATTGTTACGAGTTTTTAATTATGTTTCTTATTTCTTCTGTTTGCACGGTTGGCTGCAAATTCAAATTTGGAAAAAATGGCATCAAAGGTACTTTCCCACAACAAATGGTGCTCGTCTAGGAAATTTCACACCCGTTTCGTTCGTTTGGTTGATGACAACACGTTGGCCGACTGTGAATTTGTCGTCGGCCCACAAAAAACCGTCATCAAAGGACACAAAGTGTTGTTCTGTGCTGCCAGTGACGTATTCAAAGCAATGTTTTTAGGTGATTTGAAGGAGACAAAACCAGTGCACGTTGAAGATTTGGAGCCGGACGGATTTCTAGCTATGAAAAAATACATTTATACTTGCCGAACTAGTTTCGAATCAGTGTTTGAAGCACTTGTCACTCAAGTTGTAGCTCGTAAATATCTGATTGAGCCTTTGGTACAAGAATGTGTCAAGTTTATAAACAGGAGTCTGAAACCATCACAGGTTTTGGAATTTTTCGATTGTTGTAAACTGAATGTCATCTCAACGTTTGACAACTTATGCGATAAATTTATCAGGGAGGAGACGTCAGATGTTGTGAAAAGTGACTATCTCACTTCCGCCAGCATAGAGGCAATTGAAATGATCTTGACATCTTCTTCCCTAAGACTTGAATCTGAAATGAAGGTTTTCGATCTTTTTGAACGTTGGACTCTAGCTGAAGCTGAACGTCAAGGAATTGCTGCTGAAGATATTGCAACAAGTTCAATAGGGAAATACAAAAAACACATACGTTTCCTTACAATCAGCTGTTATGATTTTAATGGCCGCGTTATGACATCACCATTGCTCACCAGTGAGGAGAAGCAAGTGATTGCCTTGAACAGGGAGAAATTCGACCCGAATCTGACATCAGAGAATATTTCAATGGATCGAGTAAATCGATGCAGAGCATGGTTTGATGATTTCGCTTCACCGCAAGATTTTGCGGTTCGCCGGATACAGCCGGCACAGAGCAGCGATTATTACAGACGGAGTGAATACGGGGGGAGAAGAACAAAATATCAACGAGCACTCGACTATTTGGGTCTTGTTGAATCAGATGTTGAAAAAGGTTCTGAATGGGTTATCGAAGCACTTCTTAATATTCATTAGTTCATTTTTTCATGTTTCTACTATTAATTTCCATACGATCCCTCTTGAGTTTTAGTGATTGTGTTACAAACAGTTTCAAATGCAACACAAAACAGATAGACAGTTTAGTTTTGACATGGATTTCGAGAAGCAATTCATGGACTGAATACATCAATCAAGCTCAAAGACTATAACTTTATTATGATGTATATGTTCATTTGGCAACTATCTTACTGTTACTATAATTATATTCATCCATGTTACTATCCGTAAAATAATATTAGTACCGTATTTGAAAAATGTTTTCAATTTAGGAAATCACGAAATATAGCCTTCACTATATTATAATGAAAATTTATTTATTGAATTCTTGAAACTCGTACTAAAGTAATATTTAAAAACTAAAAAATTAATATAAATATCTGGTACCGAGCTTCGCTCTGAAGCTGCGGCCAAACTGTTGAATTACATAAATATGTTATTGTAAAAAATTAAGGAACCTCCTTATAAAAAACAAATTCGAAATTGATAAATGATCACCTCTCACAATTTTTTGGCGTGAACATGTGTTATAGACTTGAATGTAACTCCTTTTACTCCAGCTGGATAGTTTTGGTCAGCTATCGATAACAGCCATTATACGCAGTATCCTATTATATTAAGCGAGTAATTTCTGTATGTATGTATGTATGTTTGTATGTGGAACCACGGATCTAGAAAACGGCTCTAACAATTTCCTCGAAATTTGAAATGTAATATAACCAAGATGGAAAAATAAGATTGCACCAGGTCTCATGTCTGGGAAAACTCTCTGGCAGGATTAATAAAAGAATTAAACATTTATTTTTCAGGCATATTCCCAAGTACTGCGTATAATGGCTGTTATTGTTAGCTGACCAACGCTATCCAGCTGGAGTGAATGGATTTAAATTCAAGTCTATAACACATGTTCATGTCAGTCAAAAACTTGTGAGAGGTGATCATATCAATTTTGAATTTATTTTTCACAAGGCCGGAGGTTCCTTGATTTTTTACAATAACTTATTTATGTAATTCAACGGTTCGGCCGCAGCTTCAGAGCGAAGCTCGGTACCAGATATTTGGGATTATGCCTGAATGAGGAATATTTAATTCTTTTATCAATCCTGCCAGAGAGTTTTCCCGGAGATGAGACCTGGTGCAATCTTATTTTTCCATCACGGTTATATTACATTTCAAATTTCAAGAAAATCGTTAGAGCCGTTTTCTAGATCAGTGGTTCCACATACAAACATACATACATACATACATACATACATACATACATACAAACATACAAACATACAAACATACAAACATACAAACATACAAACATACAAACATACAAACATACAAACATACAAACATACAAACATACAAACATACAAACATACAAACATACAAACATACAAACATACAAACATACAAACATACAAACATACAAACATACAAACATGCAAACATACAAACATACATACATACATACAGAAATTACTCGCTTAATATAATAGGATATTTAAATATGAAAAATGGAATATAACATTTTGAGACTAAATATAGCCGCCAGAAATACAACCCTCTATAATTTAATTCTTGAAAATCGCACTAATATTTATTTGATAGTTCTGTTAATCCTTTCCAATATTGTGTACAATTTTATGAATTTGACATCATTTTGCAAGTTCAAGTAGCCTTGGAAGTGAGAGTTGCAGTTTTGGTGTTGATCTTTTCAAGTGTTTCAAGTTTGAAATATTTTGTAATATTGTTAAGAAATGAAAGCATTTCGAAAAATAAATATGATTATTCATAATTCCGAGTCACTGAATGTTTTCAATTGTACAAATTAATGAAAATCATGACATAAGTTTCAAAGTAGGCATAAAGACACACGTTAATAGCATTTGTTATCTTGCTATCTTCATAATTTTCTATTGTTTATACAGACACAGCTTATACACTTTTGATATATCAATAATAATGATTCAAGTATTTAAATTATTCTGAATGCTAATTAAATGAATGCAATGAAGATATTCTTATTTGGACTCTTCTACCACTTCTTATTCTTCTTCTTCTTCTTCTTCTTCTTCACGATTTTCTTCTTCTTCTATTCTTCTTCTTCTTCTTCTTCTTCTTCTTCTTCTTCTTCTTCTTCTTCTTCTTCTTCTTCTTCTTCTTCTTCTTCTTCTTCTTCTTCTTCTTCTTCTTCTTCTTCTTCTTCTTCTTCTTCTTCTTCTTCTTCTTCTTCTTCTTCTTCTTCTTCTTCTTCTTCTTCTTCTTCTTCTTCTTCTTCTTCTTCTTCTTCTTCTTCTTCTTCTTCTTCTTCTTCTTCTTCTTCTTCTTCTTCTTCTTCTTCTTCTTCTTCTTCTTCTTCTTCTTCTTCTTCTTCTTCTTCTTCTTCTTCTTCTTCTTCTTCTTCTTCTTCTTCTTCTTCTTCTTCTTCTTCTTCTTCTTCTTCTTCTTCTTCTTCTTCTTCTTCTTCTTCTTCTTCTTCTTCTTCTTCTTCTTCTTCTTCTTCTTCTTCTTCTTCTTCTTCTTCTTCTTCTTCTTCTTCTTCTTCTTCTTCTTCTTCTTCTTCTTCTTCTTCTTCTTCTTCTTCTTCTTCTTCTTCTTCTTCTCGGACTGAAGTGATAAATTTTGATTTCCATTCTTAATAGGATCAAGCAAGCTGATTAATGAAGAGCTTAGTTTCCTTGAAAATGGAAAATCATAGCTTCCTTTAATAGAGGAAGCTTCTATTAAAGGAAGCTATGGTACCATCCATAGTCGTGGTCAAACCATAATAATTATACAGCATCAGAATATCATACAGCTTTGTATGAATTATACAGCAAACAAATTAATACTATAATGAATTCTACCTGTATTGATTGTTTTTAAGAAAGAGCAGAGCAAGCCAACTTTCAATCTTTCTTACGAAAAATTAATCTTAGTGCAGCTGGTGTAGCAGACGCCAATGAGAGTGGCGGATGGCTAATCACTGTTTTCAATGCTCAGCTCTGTCAGGAGAGTCTGAAAACGGTCTACGTAGCGGAACGGGTTAGTTGAGGACACTGTCGACTTTATTCACACTCACAGACCGCTCGCCGACTGTTCCAACAGAGCTGAGAATCAATAACAGACAATCGTCAACCGCCTGTTTGGTTGGCGTCTGATATAGTCTGTGCAAGCATGGAAGGCATTCTGGCAAGATGGGAAAATGACATCAGCTCGGTTAATATTGATTCAAAAATTATAATTTTGGACTCAAATTGTAGGAAACATTCTGATCTACAGTTTGAGATCAAATTTATAATTTTTGAACCAATATTGATCAAGCTGAAGATATTCTCCCATCTTGCCAAAGGATCTTCTTCCCTTCGACAGACTATACAGACATATCGAAAAGTTTGAAATCACGAACCAATACAATCAGAAAGTGAACCTCAACTTGATTGGTTTATGGAACGTGTGGGGGGGAGGTGTTTAGGGGGTTGTGAGGAGGGGAATTTTGACGGAATCCGTCGTGAGTTTCCGGTAATTGCCACCAGAATGCGCGCGCTCTCAAAACAAATTATAAATCCCTATCACGCCGTATCTATGTCAAGCCATAAATCTTCCGTCTCATCAGTCTACAATACTGGTACAGTCTGTCCAAGCAAAGAAGACCATCTGGCAAGATGGGAGAACGACTCCAGCTTGGTCAATATTGGTTGAAAAATAATTGATTTGGTCTCAACTTGTAGATCAGAATGGTTCCTACAATTTGAAATTGAAATGATGATTTTTGAACCAATATTGACCGAGCTGGAGTCATTATCTTATCTTGCAAGAGGGTCTTCTTTGCTTGGACAGACTATACCGCTCTATCCATCCGTCTTTCAAATCACGACTACTACTATCTACTTTCTTCTTCTTCTTCTTCTTCTTCTTCTTCTTCTTCTTCTTCTTCTTCTTCTTCTTCTTCTTCTTCTTCTTCTTCTTCTTCTTCTTCTTCTTCTTCTTCTTCTTCTTCTTCTTCTTCTTCTTCTTCTTCTTCTTCTTATTCTTATTCTTCTTCTTTTTTATTCTTCTTCTCTTTTTCTCGGACTGAAGTGATAAATTTTGATTTCCTGTCACTCTTCGACATGACACACTTTTTATAGTGCTGGATGTGAAAGGTTGGAAGAAGAATAAGAATATGAAGTTGAAGAAGAATGAGAAGAAATTGAGAGAGAGAGTTGATAGATGAACTGCTGGGAAAAGTGAAGATTGGGAAGAAAACCTACAAATGTTTCTAGTTTGTTCAACTAATTGGGATACTGATATAGTCTGTCCAAGCAAAGAAGACCCTCTGGCAAGATAAGAAAATTACTCCAGCTCGGTAATTATTGGTTAAAAAGTGATTGATTTGCTCTTAATCGTGGGAAACATTCTGATCAACAATTTGAGACCAAATCAGTATTTTTTGAACTAATATTAACCGCGCTGGAGTCATTTTCTCATCTTGACAGAGGGTCTTCTTTGCTTGTACAGACCATACATGTGTATAGTAGATTATACAGCTTCTGATAAGGGAAGTCCTAATTGGGCCAGAATTGATATATCATTCTGACAATGTTTCAAATTTATTATTATACGTATATTATTATCGAGATTCTCCTGAAATACGTAGAATGAACACTTAAAAAGCTTCAACAAGAAATTTTTAGACCTTTATTCAATAAAGCCGCGTATCGACAGTCCGAGGCATGTGCTACGAATGCCTCGCTGTACAGTCTGTTGACACAAAAAAGAGTACTACTACTAGTCTACTATCTACCGCGTATCGACAGTCCGAGGCATGTGCCACACATGCCTCGGACTGTCGATACCGGGTTTTCTAGCAGCGAGGCAAACGCCGCACACAATTCGCAGCGAGCAGTGCCTGTTGCCTCGCAACGCACAACGAACAATTCTACAAACTAACCTCAAAATTGTACCCCATTCCTATGCATTTTTGTGATTAAGAATTCTATTTGGGTGCAGAAGGTTCTAATAGGCAATAATAAGCATTGTCTTGAATTTTTATCTACTAATTGAGCACAAACTAACCTCCAAAGTCCAAATTATCAATTGTCAGAGCTTAGTTGCTTTGTCTCCCGCTTGACGGCGCTAGTCAATTTGTTTGCGTTCTCGCATTTTTGGTTACAAAAAAATGCAGATTTTTTATTATAATTATTTTTATTATAATTATTTTTGATTATTGCAGATAATATTCACACATATGCGTCAGCCATGAGTTTATACTTTTTTTGCGTCACCAGACTGTACTGCGAGGCATTCGTGGCACATGCCTCGGACTGTCGATACGCGGCTTAAGCCTCTGTATGGAGTATATTGATCTGATTTTGATGTAGTATCTTCACTTATGCCCGGTTTTTCCAAGCACACTCAAAGTTGAGGGACCCTCAAATTTTAAGTGACACTCAAATATTTGGGGGACCCTCAAATTTTGACGAATCGTCAATTAACAGCTGACATTCCAACTGCAGCAATTACAATTAACAGCTGCTTTCAACATAAGAGAGTTGAGGGGCCCTCAAACCAAAGTTAAGGGACCCTCAAATTTTGACGAATGCTCAGATATACAGCTGACATTTTATTAAAAATTTCTGACGCAAATCTGCATTCTCATTGGTTACATACGGTACTCATATTGTAAACAAAATAATATTATCATCGGTTCAAAGCGATAACCTTAAATCCAGCAGTAGCCTACTTCGAGTGTTTTCATGATATTTTGTAATTTTTCAAATGAATGAAGACAAAATAAATTGTGGCATGAATTTCGATATATTTCGGTGTATTTCGATTCTCCCTTAAACAATAAATTAAGATACTTCAATTTTTGCTAATTTGGAGAATGCATAATCTTACAACGTACTGACGAGTAGATGTAAACAAAATAACCACATTTATTACTTTTAGAATTTTTTTGAAGAAAATGTCAGCTGGTTATCAGAGCTTTCGTCAAAATTTGAGGGCCCCTCAACTTTGGTTTGAGGGCCCCTCAACTCTCCCATGTTAAAAGTATAGGAAATGTCAGCTGTTAATTGACGATTCGTCAAAATTTGAGTGTCCCTTAAAATTTGAGGGTCCCTCAACTTTGAGTGTGCTTGGGAAAACCGGGCATAAGACTGCTATCGTATTCAAAATTTACTGTAATAGCATCCAAACCACAATAAAATCATCAACTTATTTTTCCAAAATTCACCAGTCAACTGTATCGATTTTCAGGTTGATCATGCATCTCACATACCAAATCATAGTATAAATTACATACCAGATTATAGTGTAGATATAGATTATAGAATTATGGTGTAGATTTCTGTGGTTAACAACCGCACAGTGAAGTGTTGTATGAGAAACTGGAGACATACGAAGCCTTATTGGGATGTTCCTTAGGCTATCACTTACAGCTGAGAAAGTTGAAGCCTTCACATTGGTTTGCAACTTGAGACACTTGGGCTGTGGGTTATTGTTGCCAGTATTATTCTTAAATTATTCTTGTACTATTCTTGAATTATTCTTTTATTATTCTTGTATTATTCTAGTATTATTCTTGTACTATTCTTGTATTATTCTTGTATTATTCCTGTATTATTTTAGTATTATTGTTACAGGTTTAGTTTTAAATTAAGTATTATTTTTCACAAAAGGGTATTTGATTTTTAAATTTTATTTATCAATTATTTTTAAATAGCCTTAAGTTTGAAGTTTAATCTATTGTCACTTTTGATTACAAAATCACCAACCAGGCTAAATGACAACTCTAATTGACAACATCAGCTGTTGGAGCGCACAAGGAGCAGACAATACCGCCGCCATAAATGTGATTATAATAATAATTATACTGTAATTTCTCTATTCAAATTTAATGAGACAGTCTAGGGTCTTCAACTCTACATCCAGTATTATTCTTGTGATATTCTTGTATTATTCTTGTGATATTCTTGTATTATTCTCGTATTTTTCTTGTATTATTCTCGTATTATTCTTGTATTAATATCGTATTATACTCGTATTATTCTTGTATTATTGTGGATTATTGTTACAGGTTTTGTACTAGAATTTCAGTCCACTCTATTCAACATTCAAGTCTTGAAGCCATTTAATACAGTTCAAGTTTAGAGCACCGTATATACAAGTATAATTATTATAATAAATTATCATGATAAAATCATAATAAATTATAATATTTATGAATTAATAAATTATTATAATACATAAATTATACAAGTATAATTTTCTAGAGTACAAGTATCAATATACTTTATTGTTCAATGTCTCGAGTATTCAGTCGACTTGATTCAAGCCAGTAACTTGTATGGTTTGTCCAAGCAAAGGAGACCCTCTGGCAACATGGGAAAATGACTCTAGCTCGATCAATATTGGTTCAAGAATTATAAATGTGGTTTTAATAGTAGATCAAATTGTTTCCTACAGTTTGTGACCAAATTTATAATTTTTGACTCAATATAGACCGAGCTTGAGTCATTCTTCCATCTTGCCAGGGTCTTCTTTGCTTGAACAGACTATAACATCAGTACTGTATAACTAATTCTTGTTAGGGTTAATAGTGGCTATTATAAGGCTGTATATTATATTTCTCAAATTGAAAATGAGAAATTGAGAATTTCTCCAAGCAATATTAATTCAAATCAATAACGAAAATGTTTTTCGTTACTTAATATGGCTTTATATGCCTCAAGGTAAAACAACAATACCACACATGGAGAGGAGAGCAAACATACAACACGCGTGTAATGTTTACATTTTCATCTTTTTCTAAAAAAAAAACTTTGTGCCTTCGGAGGAAGATGTGGTAGAAGAAGAAGAAGGAGCAGAAAAAGCAGTAGAAGAAGAAGAAGAAGAAGAAGAAGAAGAAGAAGAAGAAGAAGAAGAAGAAAGAAGAAGAAGTGGAAGAAGGAAAGAAGAAGAAGGAAGAAGAAGGAAGAAGTAGACGCAAAGAAGAAGAAGAAGGAAAAAAGAGACGCAAGGAGTAAGAAGATGAAGAAGAAGAAAAAAAGAAGAGAAAAGGAGGAGGAGAAGACGTTTGAGGAAGAAGAAAATGTAAAAGTAAAAGAGGAGGTAGAAAAAGCTGAAGGAAAAGAAAAAGAGATTACATGAAGAAGTAGAAGAAGAAAAATACAGATGGATGGATAGAGTGGATGAGAAAAAAGAAAGAGGAAAATAGAGATTAAGAATGAGAAGCAGGAAAAATTTCAGAAGATACAGATTAGTGATTAAGGATGAGAATAAAAGAAAGAGGAAGAGAAAAAAGAAGAAGAAGAAGAAGAAGAAGAAGAAGAAGAAGAAGAAGAAGAAGAAGAAGAAGAAAAAGAAAAAGAAGAAGAAAAAGAAAGAGAAGAAGAAGAAGAAGAAGAAGAAGAAGAAGAAGAAGAAGAAGAAGAAGAAGAAGAAGAAGAAGAAGAAGAAGAAGAAGAAGAAAAAGAAGACGAAGAAGAAGAAGAAGAAGAAGAAGAAGAAGAAGAAGAAGAAGAAGAAGAAGAAGAAGAGGCGGTAGTAAAAAGTGGAAGAATGTGTGTAGGAGAACAGGACAGTGTAACCAATAGACGCCACAGGTGGTTTTTTGAGATGACCGCACCTTTGAAAATTCGACCAGGTGATATTGACCGGTTAATTTCAACTTTTATGACTCTTTCTTCTCTTCCTCTCTCTTCCTAACACTCTCCTTCTCTTGTAATTCCTCTTTCTTTTTCTGTCTCCCAAACCTGATCTATCCAACACCAACACAAATCCTTGTGGCATCTCGCTGCATAATATTCTCAGATAAATAGTGATGATTGCTGAGTTGCATTTATGGCTGTTATCGAAGGCTACACCCACTCTGTTTTAGTCTGTTGAAGCAAAGAAGACTCTCCGGCAAGATGGGAAAATGACTGGAGTTCGGTCCATATTGGTTCAAAAATTAACAATTTTATAACAAATTGTAGGAAACAATTCGATCTACTTTGAAGACCACATTTATAATTCTTGAACAAATATTGACCTAGCTGGAATCATTTTCCCATTTTACCAGAGGGTCTACTTTGCTTCGACAGACTATAATAATAGTTCTGAATTTGACCACTAGTTCATTGGTCTACGATTTTAGGTTCAAGATAGAGTTGTTATGTTCCAAGACCGCACTGCCGGTGGGTAGAGCCTGGAGGGTGGAGGGTAGATGGTAAATCTATAGAACATACACACCATCCACAGTAATACATCGTATGAATGGTATGTGTTCAGCCGCCATCTTGAAATTTTTAAATATGGACAACATCACCTCAAAAAACAGTATGACGTTATACCATTCATAAGATGTATTACTGTGGATGGTGTGTATGTTCTATAGATTTACCAACTACCCTTCACCCTCCAGGCTCTACCCACCGGCAGTGCGGCCTCAGCCTCAAAGCCAATGAATTGAAAAAAAAGCAAGAGAAATAAAACTTTGTAAAAAACCATGAATAAAAGCCAATAGGCCTACTTCCTATACTTTTCTCATGTTGTTTCAAATTTGGGAGAATGAATTTTTCTGTGAATGAAAAGATATCGGTAAAATAACTGCATAATAGTTAATTATGTTCATTAACGCCATTCACTCCAAAAGACGATAAAACAATAGTTTTTTTAGTACACTTTATAGAAAGTAGCCAGTTTCGATCTACTTGACAGGCTTTGAAAGCATTTATTCTCCACACTAGTGCGGAATGAACGGCTGATATTTGGGCCTTATAGCCGTACAAGATAGATAAAATGACTTTTTTTTTCAAGATAGGAGAAATCAGCTGTTAACAAAATTTTCCGTTGACTTAGCAACGTATTATATGCCAATTGGTCGACTGAACAGGTAAGTCGACTATTTCGAACATTCTCCGACTGATTGCAGCAGACGATTTAGCAGATGATTTTCTTCAAACAATAATTTTTGTTCCGTATAATTCCACACCTAACCTTTTGTTTTGATTGGGAATTGATTTTAGCGACTGATAACCTTCATTGAAATTAGAATCCTGAATTTATTTTCAAACAAAAACGGAAATTCAGCAAATTGAATTCGTTTGTCGTATTTATGAAAACTTTTTAATCTTATTTCAAGAAGCCTTTCTATGAAGTGTACCAGAAACACAAATACACAACACGTTTCGAAAACGTTCGCGACGTCGCGAATACTCCATCTTTCCAGCCTCAGCTGATCGCTTCGGCTGTAAAGCTTCGTATTCTTGACGTCGCAAAACGACGTTTTCAAAACTAGTACAGGGCCCAGGGCCCTGGCTTATAAACATTTTACAATCCACATTACTCATAATTCGTGGATTTTATGGGCGTTTCTGTCTCATAAACGTTTCCAATAAAAAGCAAATACTACAGTTTCAGCTGATTAAGAAAATAACATGAAACGAATTTACCTCAAGTAAATAGAATATCGGAATAGTCCAATGCTGTTCCTTTAAAACCAAAACTTTGCTCCTAATTTAATGATTTTGATATATAAATTGATTTATTATTATGAATATATTCATTATTTTTACATAATCATTATTTTTATAGTGAGATTTGAACAGGAATTATTTTTGTAGCTAAAATATTATCATAACCTACAAAGAAAATCGTAAACAAACCAAGTCGGAAGACCCTAGCCTTGTAATCTAAAATGGCCGCGATGATTTGAGTTTGAACAGCGATATCGTGAATTTTTCGTCTGAACCAATTTACATAGACATATAACCTACATCTTAAACCTTCATCATTCATCATCACTCATTCATCCTTTGCTTAAAATACGTGGAAACCAAGTCACAATTATTGTAAAGAAAGAATGGGATTACATGGGATTTTCTATTCCACTCGAACCATCGCGGACATTTTGGATTCAAATGTTAGGGTCTCCTAGTGAGTTTTGGCTGATCGTTGATTCAACAGCTGATTCTTCCCAAATTTGGAACATTGTAAATCGAGAATTTTATTGGTGAATCTACAATCCCAATCACTTGTTTTTCATCAGAAAAACAAGCTGTAAATCTTTATAAGCCAGGGCCCTGGTGTAATTTCTATACTGGTGTAATATACTATTCAAGAAATAATGCCACGTTTACACCGGAATAAAAATAAGATTAGTTAATAACATTTATATAATAATACGTTATTCACAAAAGTTATTAACATTCCGGTCTAAACGTGGCATAAGAGAGTTTAAACAATATAGAAGTCGTTAACATACAACTCATAATACAAAACTCATAATAATGTACTTCAAATAACAAGACCATACATGTCATGATGAAATCATATGTGCTCCTTATTGTGCTCCAACAGCTGATGTTAACAATTGAAGTTGTCATTCCGATGATGATGATGATGATGATAATGATGTTTTTCGAAATAAGGAAAGACAATAGAAGCTCAACATCTGCAATTAGCTATGGCGGCTCGTGCCCACGAAACGGGTGAAATGCTGTACAGTAAATGATACGGGCACTTCACCTGTTTCTTGCGCACGAGTCGCCAGTGGCAGTTAGTAGTTAACATACAACAGACAGATGAAACCGCCTAACTCTTTGGCGTCAGCTATAACTAAATTTGAGTATTCCACGGATTACCTGCTGTATTAATAATTTATTTATTGTAACCTGTAATTACTTACTTGTATCAATTATAACCTACGAATGTTATTGATTAGCATTAGTGTAATAAAAATTGTTCTCAGTAACCTCCATATATAAAAGCGAAATGGCACTGATTCATCCATTTATTCATCACCAGAAATAAAAATCCACTGAACCGAATGCGTTCAAATTTGGCAGGCATGTTCAGTTGGACGTTCAGACGCGCGCTAAGAACGGATTTAAAAAAATTTTCAAGGATACGCCAAATATTTTAGTTTTTCTCGAGTTTTTCGGCGTTTTCCTCATTTTTTCGAGAACCAATCGGTAGAAAATGTTGATATTTGGTGGGCAGGTTCAAATAAGATCTAGAAATGTTGTGTTAAGATATTTTTGAATTCCGTTCAAGATTACGCCAGTAATCAGGTTTTCAAAATTGTAGATATGTTGCGGGTTGCATATCTTCTGCCTTGATACGACCAATCCTAACTGTAAATTCAAAGGTTCAGCGAGATTATAGATTAACTAATTTGGAAGATATTGAATCAAGTTCCAAACTATGTCCGATATACTTCCCAAGGTTACGCTTAATATTAGCGTTTTACTATTTTTTGGAATTTTCGGAGTTTTTTTTAGATTTTTCTAGAACAAATTGGCACAAATTGTTGAAATTAGGTATACAGGTCCAGATTGGGTGTAGAAACGCTGTGCTCAATAAATTCCGAATCCCTTCTGAACGGAATTTGCAGGCGAACGAAGCGAGCCTGTTTGTCTCAGCTGACACTGATAGAGGTTTTGCAGGCGAGCGAAGCGAGCCTGTTTGACTCACTTACACTGCCTATACTGGCGGGGGTCCAGGGGGCGGAGCCCCCTGGCTAGGCGGAGAAGGCGAGCGAAGCAAGCCTGCCGGCTAGTAATGAGAATAAAGCCAGATTTTCATAAGAGTAGTAATGAGCTTCTTAAAATAATATTTTTGTACCAATTACACCAACGGATAACTTTTAAGCACTGGCGGCTTAAACAGGTGAAGTGCCACGAAACAGGTGAAGTGCTGTACGTGTACAGTGAAAGATACGAGCCGCTTTTTCTATAAATTATTGTGAACCACCAATTTTATCAACGAAAAAATTATCTTAGTAATGAACCATCTCTTCATAATAAGGCCTATGTAGCCTACCTGAGCCATACAAAAATTCCTCTACAACACCGGACAATTTCGTCAATAAAAACGTTCTACATTGTTTGAAAACCCACCACATAATCGAAAATCACACCCTAATCCCCTCTGTTAAAGTCTGTCCAAGCAAAGAAGACATTCTGGCAAGATGGGAAAATGACTCCAGCTCGTTCAATGCTGGTTCAAAAATTATAAATGTTGTCCCAAATTATAGGAAAAATTTTGATCTACAATAATTGTGACCAAATTCATAATTTTTGAACCGATATTGACCGAGCTGGAGTCATTTTCCCATCTCGCCAGAATGTCTTCTTTGCTTGTACAGACAGCCTACACGATTGTTAAATGAGTGCACTCAAGTGACCTCGAAAAAAATTTGATCCATTTTTTAGAGACCGCCCCTCACTCACTCATCAATTATTCAATCATCGCGATTTTCGACGATGTGTACAAAACGATAATCCAGATTTGCGGCCTCATTTCGGCACCCCTCGCTGCGAATTAATTATTGAAACGGATAAAAAGCCCTGCTGAGATTGGTGAATAATTAGGCTTGGCGATGTAGGAGGCATTGGTTGAGCGGGGATTTCGAATTTAGAATTTGTATTCTATTCTCTCCGGTATCAACGTAATGCTTTCAAATTATATAAAGCCTATGTCACACAAAATAGGGGTGTGTATTTATAAGTGTGGGCTGGCAAACACAATCCTATCTATTATTCAATTATTCGACTGTGTGTGAACACCTCAATATGAGAATGTGGTGTACATAATTAAGTGTGTTGAATGTGTACGTAATGAACAATATTGAATATTATAAATATATTATTTCAATATGGAATAAATGAATATATTATAAAAATATTCAATAAATGAATATATTATAACAATACTTCCTAGTTTACTGGTTAGGTTAATCTCCTAGTTTTTGAAATCAAAAATATATAATTTTTTAGGATGGAAATAAAAATTCATTATTCACATTACTCATTAATTATTCACATTCAATACATGATTTGTAGTGATAGTGGTAATCCTCAATCAAAATTCAGGATTTTGTGAAGTAAAAAGTGTTTTTTAAAGTTGAAATTGTAATGTAAACATTCAGCAACCATCATCATTCATTCACTATGTAGCCTAAACATCATCATCCACTTATCACCTTTGCTTAAAATACTTCATATAAGTCGCAATTGTAACAACAAATAATAATAATTGATGAATTGACATTCGATATAATTTTGAAATCTGTATCTCAATAAATCCATGAATAAAGCCTGTGTCCAACCTTTTTAATATAATCATGACGTCTTATTATGTATCTCTCAAGTCCAAAATGTGTTAAGATAGTGCCCATTCATGTATATTCTACTAATTATAAACTACAACCTATGGTGTAATTATGATTATTGTTTCAATTTGAATTATATAATTATTATTCAATAATAATAGATATAATAGAAACTTAGAAGCTAGAGCCTGTCCAAGCAAAGAAGACCTATCTCTGTCAAGATAGGAAAATGACTCCAGCTTGGTCAATATTTGTTCAAGAATTATAAATGTGTTCTTGATAATAGATAAAATTGTTCCCTATAATTTGAGATCAAATTGAAGATTTTTGAAACAATATTGACAGAGCTTGAGTCATTTTCCCATCTTGCCAGAGGGCCTTCTTTGCTTCGACAGACTATACCTACCTATAAGAATATTATGAAACTCCAATAAAGCACTTGATGTTTCAAATACACTGCAAGGAAAGTTTGTAGTGGAAAGAGAGAGCTATCACCCTATTGGTTGTTGTTGACCAATAGAGAGGCGAGAAGGTTTTGGAGGCGGGGCCAGTAGGCGGAACTAGAAAATGGCTGCTGCCACTCTGAAATGTATTGAGCTGGAGGGACAATTTTATATCTACAAGAACCAAGTTTTGAGTGAAGTGGATTTGAATTTTGATAACAATTCATACTTAGGTCTGTCACTATCGCTGAATAACTTATTTTAAACATATTATTGATTGATTACTTCATTTATTTATTTAGCATATAAATACAAATCTTCATAGTATCTAACACAAGTCACACATATCAATTGAGTCATATTAGTCCAAAGTTTTAAAAGGTTGAACCCCAATTTTTTTCCAAGTTATATACATATACTGTACTTAGTTGATTTGTATGCCACTGCATCTGAAGCAGTTACCAGAAAATCATCAATACCAGAAGGTAAGCGCAGCTATTGTCTGTCCAAGCAAAGAAGAGCCTCTCGCAAGATGAGGAAATGACTGCAGCTCGGTCAATATTGGTTCAACAGAGATGAATTTAGTCTTAAATTGTGGAAAACATTCTGATCTACAATTTGAGACCAAATCAATAGGTTTTGAACCGATATTAACCGAGCTTGAGTCATTCTCCCATCTTGCCAGAGGGTCTTCTTCGCTTGGAGAGATTATACCAGGATTGTTGAATTAGGATTGATATTATGGGTATTCACTCAACCAGTTAAGTCGTGATATCCTGTTATTTGTTAATTAAATGCAATAGACTGGCAGTACATTAAAAAGCTAGAAATCAGCAGCTGAAAAGGATCGAAAAAAAGAAGAAAAAGAAGAAGAAGAAGGAGAGGAGGAGGAAGAAGAAGGAGAAGAAGAAGAAGAAGAAGAAGAAGAAGAAGAAGAAGAAGAAGAAGAAGAAGAAGAAGAAGAAGGAGAAGAAAAAGAAGAAGGAAAAGAAGAAGAAGAAGGAGTAGGAGAAGAAGAAGGAGTAGGAGAAAAAGAAGGAGTAGGAGAAGAAGAAGAAAAAGAAGAAGAAGAAGAAGAAGAAGAAGAAGAAGAAGAAGAAGAAGAAGAAGAAGAAGAAGAAGAAGAAGAAGAAGAAGAAGAAGGAGTAGGAGAAGAAGAAGGAGTAGGAGAAGAAGAAGGAGTAGGAGAACAAGAAGGAGTAGGAGAAGAAGAAGAAAAAGAAGAAGAAGAAGAAGATGATGAGAAGAAGAAGAAGAAGAAGAAGAAGAAGAAGAAGAAGAAGAAGAATGAATGAATGAATGAATGAATGAAGAAATGAATGATTATAAAGTGGTAGCAGAGGCAAATCCTTTCACATTACGAAAATACTCGTATGTGGACTAAATGAGAATCGCTACTTTAGTCTGCAGATGAGAGAAGGTGGTACCCAGGAATGGCAATAATAGAGAGAGAAGAAGAAAAAGAAGAAGAAGAAGAAGAAGAAGAAGAAGAAGAAGAAGAAGAAGAAGAAGAAGAAGAAGAAGAAGAAGAAGAAGAAGAAGAAGAAGAAGAAGAAGAAGAAGAAGAAGAAGAAGAAGAAGAAGAAGAAGAAGAAGAAGAAGAAGAAGAAGAAGAAGAAAGCGAATGTAAGAAGAGCGGGAATTAATTTGCATGATAATTTGGAAAGACTAGCTGCTTTGCTGCTCATTTATACGTGTTTGCTATAGTCTGTCCAAGCAAAGAAGACAATCTGGCAAGATGGTAGAATGACTCCAGCTCGGTCAATATTGATTCAAAAATTATCAGTTTGATCTTAAATTTTGGGAAACATTCTGACCTACAATTTAAGACCAAATCAATTGATTTTGAACCGATATTGACTGAGCTGGAGTCATTTTCTCATCTTGCCAAAGGCTCTTCTTTGCTTGAACAGACTATAGCTACCCGCCCGCATATAGCTGTCACACGTATGACACACGAGACTTTATTTCAAACTTCTTCTTCTCCTTCTTCTCCTTCTTCTTCTTCTTCTTCTTCTTCTTCTTCTTCTTCTTCTTTTTCTTCTTCTTTTCTTCTTTCTTCTTCTTCTTCTTCTTCTTCCTACTCCTTCTTCTTCTTACTCCTTCTTCTTCTTCTCCTACTCCTTCTTCTTCTTCTACTTCTTCTTCTTCTTCTTCTTCTTCTTCTTCTTCTTCTTCTTCTTCTTCTTCTCCTTCTTCTTCTTCTTCTTCTTCTTCTCCTTCACCTTCTTCCTCCTCCTTCTTCTTCTTCGTCTCCCTCTTCTTGTTCTTCTTCCTCTTTTTCTCCTCCCGTCCTTCTCCTTCTCTTCTTCTCCTTCTTCCTACTCCTCCTCCACCTTCTTCTTCTTCTTCTTCTTCTTCTTCTTCTTCTTCTTCTTCTTCTTCTTCTTCTTCTTCTTCTTCTTCTTCTTCTTCTTCTTCTTCTTCTTCTTCTTCTTCTTCTTCTTCTTCTTCTTCTTCTTCTTCTTCTCCTTCTTCTTCTTCTTCTTTCTTCTTCTTCTTCTCAATCTTCTTCTTCTTCTTCTCCTTCTTCTTCTTCTTTCTTCTTCTTCTTCTTCTTCTTCTTCGAAGACTCTCTGGCAAGATGGGGAAATGACTCTAGTTCAATCAATATTGATTCAAAAACTATAAATTGGGTCTCAAATTGTAGATCAGAATGTTTCCTACAATTTGAGACCAAACTTATCACTTTTGAACCGATATCGACCGAGCTGGAGTCATTTTCCCATCTTGCCAGAATGTCTTCTTCACTTGGACAGACTATCTTACGATTGTATATTGAAGTACGGCTGTAGTACTATGAGACGCAAATGGATATAGTCCGTCCAAGCAAAGAAGAGCCTCTGGCAAGATGGGAAAATGACTCCAGCTTGGTCAATATTTGTTCAAAAATTATAAATGTTGTGCTAATAGTTCATTAAATTGTTTCCTACAAATTGAGTTCAAATCAATAATTTTTCAACCGAAATTGACCGAGCTTGGGTAATTTTCCAATCTTGCCAGAGAGTCTTCTTTGCTTGGACCCTAACTTGGAGCAGTAGTACTGTTCAGCGATACTTTGTTCGTATTTTTCGAAGTTATTCTAGAGAAAAGAAATGGGTAAAAACTCGATAAAACCAATTTTGTCCGAAATTTAGACTTTAATGACGGCAACTCGGGCACTTTGAGGGAACATTGCGACGCCCAAACGTTCAATTAAGAAATGGCATTATTACAACTTCTCAAAGTAACTGCAAATTGCATTGAAAACGCCCTCCTCTTTCTTCTTCTTCCTTCCCTTTCTCTTTCTCTTCTTCACTCTCTTTTTCTTTTTTTATTTCCTATTTCCTTTTCCTTTTTCTTTTTCTTGTTCTTATTCTTATTTTCCTTTTTTTTCTTTTTATTTTTCTCTTTTCTCTTTTCTTTTTCCGTTTCCGTTTTCTTTTCCTTTTTCTTTTTCTTTTCTCTTTTCTTTTCTTTCTTTTCTTTCTCTTTCTTTCTTTTTCTTTTCTTTTTCTTTTTCTTTTTCCTTTTTCCTTTTTCTTTTTCTTCTTCTTTCTTTCTTCTTCTTTTCCTTTTCCTTCTTCTTTCTTTTCTTTTCTTCTTCTTTTCTTTCTTCTTCTTTTCTAATTCACCTTCTCCTTCTCCTCCTAATTCTCCTCCTTCTTATACTTCTTATTCTTCTTCTCTTTTTCTTCTTTCTCTTCTTCTTCTTCTTTTCTTCTCTTTCTTCTTCTTCTTCTTCTTCTTTCCTTCTTCTTCTTCTACTTCTTTTCTTTCTTTTCTTCTTCTTTCTTCTTCTTCTTCTTCTTCTTCTTCTCCTCCTTCTTCTCCTTCTAATTCTCCTTCTCCTTCTTACTCTTCCTTGTCCTTTTTCCTATTCCTCTTCTTGTTCTTCTTCCTCTTCTTCTCCTCCCCTCCTTCTACATCTCTTCTTCATCTTCTTCTTCTTCTTACTCATCCTCCTCCTCCTCCTCCTCCTCCTCCTCCTCCTTCTTCTTCTTCTTCTTCTTCTTCTTCTTCTTCTTCTTCTTCTTCTTCTTCTTCTTCTTCTTCTTCTTCTCAATCACCTCATCCACTTACTAAAGTTTTTCAAATTAGGTACTTCATCGTTACATTCACGCGTTCTTAAAAAGAGTGAGTCAATAGAAAAAGTAACGTCCACCATTTTCTCTGTACAAATACGCCATTTTGCCACCAACTGAACGCTGATTGGCTGTTAGCTAGAAGCTCACTTGAAAAGGGTTCTCTACCAGGATTGGTTGTTCGGACGATTCATCCACTGGTATATCGTTTGTCCAAGCAAAGAAGACCCTCTGGCAAGATTGGAAAATGAATCCAGCTCGGTCAATATTGATTCAAAAATCATCAATTTGATCTCAAATTGTAGGCAATAATTTGATCTACTATTAAGACCACATTATTATAATTCCTGAACAAATATTGACCAAGCTGGAGTCATTTTCCCATCTTGCCAGAGGCTCTTCTTCGCTTGGCTAGACTATAGAACAGAATGTTTACAACAATTTGATAACAGATTAATAATTTTCGAATCTATATTACCTAAGTTGGAGTAATTTTCCCATCTTACCAGAGGGTCTTCTTTGCTTGGACAGACTATATCATAGCTTGGTTAGGAACATTCTAGAATTATCCGCCATTTTGTCTTACTAGATCTGGATGCTGATTGGTTGTTCACCTGAAGTACAAAGTGAGTTCCTGTTTCAAATTAGTTATTTTAACTGATTGTGGCAACGATGGCTTCGAAAGAATATTCTATAATGAAATTATAATTGTTTGTTTACACGATAGAATTGTTGAGAATGAGGAATTAAACTGATTGAAAATTTTCATGCATTTCAGAGTCTAACAACATCTTTTACAAGGCAATAAGGCTGAGGCCGCACTGCCGGTGGGTAGAGCCTGGAGGGTGGAGGGTAGTTGGTAAATCTATGGAACATACACACCATCCACAGTAATACATCGTATGAATGGATGTGTTCAACCGCCATCTTGAAATTCTTAAATATGGACAACATAACCTCAAAAAACAGAATGACGTCATACCATTCATACAATTTATTACTGTGGTTGGTGTGTATGTTCTATAGATTTACCAACTACCCTCCACCCTCCAGGCTCTACCCACCGGCAGTGCGGCCTCAGCCTTAGAGTGGGTTACACAGAAATATTGATAGAAAATTGGGATGCAGTGACTAAGAATTGGGTTGTAAATACGTAGAACAAAAGTATAATCATGATAATCAGAATCGTTTATCCAATAATAATTCAGAATTGATAGTACAACAGGAGGTTTCCCGAAACTGTTTCTCAAATAGTTGAGAAAGAATCATCATTATTATTATTATCGTATTATATATGGCATGTTTGCTGGGGATACTCGAAAGGAGTTGCACCGGAAAGATAACCTCAATTTTCCTCGATGGGAAAATCAATTTCTTGATATGATTCACGGAGATTTAAATGTTCAAAAGTTTTTTCAATCAATCATTGAAGTGGGATAGCTGAGAAAGAGTTAAAAATGGAATAGCTGATCATGAACTAGAAGCGGAATAAAAGTGGAATAGGTGATCATGAACTAGAAGTGGAATAACTGAGAATGGAATAAAAGTGGAATAGCTGAACATGAACTAGGAGTGGAATAACTAAGAATGGAATTAAAGTGGAATAACTGATTATGTACTAGAAGTGGAATAACTGAGAATGGAATAAGAGTGGAATAACTGATTATGAACTAGGAGTGGGATAACTGAGAATGGAATAAAAGTGGAATAGCTGATCATGAACTAGGAGTGGGATAACTGAGGATTAGCTGATCATGAACTAGAAGCGGAATAACTGAGAATGAAATAAAAGAGGATTAGCTGATCACAAACTAAAAGCGGAATAACTAAGAATAGGAAGAAAGTGGAATAATAAATTGATTATGAACTAGAAGTGGAATAACTGAGAATGGAATAAAAATGGAATAGCTGAGAATGGTTTGGAAATTGGACGGTTTACTAAGCCCTCACTGTAATCAAACGAATGAAAGCCTTTTACATTACAGACCTCAAACGAAACCATTTTTGAATTTTCGCGGGCGCGCGCGCTTCACGTCAAAAATTAATTTCGTTCCCACCGCGGCACGTTTCAATCTTTTTGGGGGGCTATCTCCCCCCTCACCCCACAAAACATGTCTCTTGCACTCATTCTGAGTGCGATTTTCACCCCCTCAACATCCCCCCTACCGAAAACGGAAATTTAATTAAATTTCAGCTGCATTCTCAGCACAATATACACTCAATTTATTATTGTGTGTGACACACATCTCGTGACAACGCACTCTACCGTTCAATAGAGCAATTAAATGTGTTTTGGAATGTATCATCAATGCTTGTATTAAGTGAAACAATAATTGGTTGCGTATGGTCTGTCCAGGCGAAGAAGACACTCTGGCAAAACGGGAAAATGATTATAACTCGGTAAATATTTGTTAGAAAAATATAAATTTAGTCTCATATTGTAGGGAACATTCTAATCTGCAAGTTGAGACTGAATTAATAATTTTTGAACCAATAATGATCGAGCTGGAGTCATTTCCCCATCTTGCCAGAATGTCTTCTTTGCTTGGACAGACTATGTCTCCGAGCTAGCTAGCGGAAATGGTTGATGATGAAAATTCCCTTCTATTGTCCATTTTGCTGAGGATTCTGGATTGGGATTGGATAACAATTGCGATTGGGGAACATTGAAATATTTTATTTAGGCTATTTCACTATTGATATTAGGTTGGGCTACTTCATCACGGATGAATATTATTTTACTTTGATGAACGCTGGTATAATTGAACATCAATTACAATGGAATATTAAGTAAATGAAACAGAAAAATACACAATAGGATGATAACAATATTGTGAAGTTAATTCAGAAAATTCACTTATATATTATCCAGAACTAATGTGTAACATGAAAATTCTATCTAAGCTCGTATAGTCTGTCCAAACAAAGAAGACATTCTGGCAAGATGGGAAAATCACTCAGCTTGGTCAATATTGGTTCAAGAATATTACAAATCTAGTTTAAAGTTGTAGGAAACACTCTGATCTACAATTTGAGACCAAAGTGATAATTTTGAACCAGTATTGACCGAGCTGGATTCCTTATCCCATCTTGCCAGAATGTCTTCTTTACTTGCACAGACTAAATCAGTGTGTTCTAACTTAATTATGGAACGATTCCTCAACATAGACAACGACTTTGTCGAATAATATTATTAATACCATAGCTTACTTTAGTAGAAGGCCCTGCCCTAATAATATGGCAACGTCGCACCGTAGACACAGTCTTTCCATATGAAAGCATTAATAAGTACATTTATAAGTACAGGTACCAATCATGCATGTTGACTTGGTTTTTCTCTCTTTGAGCATAATTTCCATGAAAAACGTTCATGAAACTCCTCGTATAGAATTCCTTCTGCGTTTTTTGTAATAGGTTGTGATAGAGATTAGCATGAAAAATTAAGAATCTACAGTTATTTATTAAAATAGCTTATGATTTGTAGCGAGTCAAATGTGAGAACGCACTGAAGAAACGCATCCATTAGAACAGCTGATTGGAAAACGATTTCAATGCTTTTAAATGGTCCCAATTTCCTACTCTACATAGTTGTCAATTTTTAGGCCATAGCCTTCTATTAAAGGAAGCTATGTTTATACTCATGAATATAGTAAAAAATTGATCCACAATTTTACAAGGGTTCAAAACAAACGTTACTTTTTTCATCTGTAGTGAATTGAACCTAAAGACTATTCCTTAGATTTAGATATCAGATTAGACCTTAGAATTCTATTATGCAATCCCTGTACCAAATCCTCACCGTTCAGCTAATTAATTAAAATAATTATACCTGAAATAATCACGTGAGGTCACACACTGGTCACAAAGCACGTTCTGCGACACAAGAGCTTGAAAGTAATTAACTGTCACTCGTCCTGTCACCCGTCACCCTGTCACCCAGTCACCTAACCAGATTCGATTCCGGATATCAGCCCTAATCACTTGGCATTGTTGCAATGATGGCGACAAAGTGGCCAAATTTGCAGCTGAGGCTGGCAGACTAACGACAGAGTGCAACAAGGTTAATTGATACGATTTGGTTTTCGGACTGTAGGCGGTAGAACAATGTGTGTTACATCAAGATATGTTGCAGATTATTGGCAAAACATAACCATCTATCATTTCTAGCAGTAGAATGATGAAAGGTTATGGTAGAGTGGTGAAAATGTTTTTGATAATATTCTTGAAAATAATCTATATCTATAAAAGCGAAATGGCACTGACTGACTGGTTCATTCACTAAACCGAATGCGTTCAAATTTGGCAGACATGTTCAGTTGGACGTCTAGACGCGCGCTAAGAACGGAATTTAGGGATTTTTCAAGGATACGCCAAATATTTAAGTATTTCTATAGTTTTTCGAAGTTTTCTTAATTTTATCGAGAACCAATCGGTAAAAAATGTTGATATTTGGTAGTTAGGTTTAGAAAAGGTCTAGAAATGTTGTGTTAAGATATTCTTGAATTCTGTTCAAGATTACGCCAGTAATCAGGTTTTGCAAAATTGTAGATGTATTGCGGGTTGCATATCTTCCGCCATGATAGACCAATCCTTACTGTAAATTCAATGGTTCAGCGAGATTATAGATAAACTAATTTGGAAGATATTGAATCAAGTTTCAAACTATGTTCGATATAGTTCCCAAGGTTACGCTCAATATTAGCGTTTTATTATTTTTCGGAATTTTCAGAGTTTTTCTTGTTTTTTTCGAGAATAAATTGGTAGAAAATATCGAAATTTGGTGAACAGGTCCAGATTAGGTCTAGAAATGCTGTATTCAATAAGTTTTTAGTTTAAGCGAGCCTGTTTGTCTCAGCTTACACTGACAGAGGTTATGCAGGCGAGCGAACTCACTGACACTGCTGATACTGTCGGGGGTCCAGGGGGCGGAGCCCCCTGGCTAGGCGGAGAAGGCGAGCAAAGCGAGCCTGCCGGCTAGTCAATAATATTCAAGAGGTTTTAACGACTTTAGGCGAAGAATACCATATAAAAACAAGGTTGCATGATGTAATCAGTGATGCCAAATTTTATAATAGAGCTTGGAAGACTGATGAAGCGTAGACATTGGACAGAGCAGATCAAAAACAATGTTACAATCGCATCTATTGTCCCATTTAATTTCAAAAACATCATCCATCCATGACTAAATTCATAACTTCCTTTAATAGAAGGCCATGGCCTTAAAATTGACAACTATGTAGAGTAGGAAACTGGGTTCATTTAAAAGCATTAAAATCATTTTCCAATCAGCTGTTCTAATGGATGCGTTTCTTGTGTGCGTTCTCACATTTGACTTGCTACAAATCATAAGCTATTTCAATAATTAACTGTCTATTCTTAATCTTTATTGCTAATCTCTATCACAACCTATTACAAAAATCACTTACTTGAAATCCTATACGAATCCACTATTGGATTACTTGGAATCCACGTATGGAATCCTATACGAGGAGTTTCATGAACGTTTTTCATGGAAATTATGCTCAAAGAGAGAAAAACCAATCCAACATGCATGATTTGTATCTGTACTTAATGCTTTCATATGAAAAGACTGTGTCTACGGTGCGACGTTGCCATATCACTAGGGCATGGATGGCCATCTATTGAAGGAAGCTATGGTAAATTACAACCGTAATTAATGACATCAGCTGTTGGAGATCACAAGTAGCAGACGAAACTGCCTAACTTGTTGGAGTAAGATATAATTAAAAAAAAAACACGCAAAGAGAAGTTCACAATTTCACTAAATTATTTATTACAGTTTTATTCATTTCATGCTATTCATTGTAGACTATTGTCAGAAACGGACGATAATTGAAATATCTACAGGGTTTTTATAACCGGTGTAATTTGTTTGTTTTTTTTGCAAATTGTCCGCATACACATACACAGACTGTGCTCCTATAGTCTGTCCAAGCAAAGAAGACCCTCTGGCAAGATGAGAAAATGACTCAAGCTCGGTCAATTTTGGTTGAAAAATTATCAATTTCATCTCAAATTGTAGGAAACAAATTGATCTACTATTGAGGCGACATTAATAATTATCGAACAAATATTGACCAAGCTGGAGTAATTTTCCCCATCTTGCCAGAGGGTCTTCTTTGCTTGGACAGACTATACCAGTATATTGCAGTATTTACAGCTCAGCCTTTCAAAAAGTGTGTTTTTCACCAGCTCAACTCTTATTCACAATCGCAAATGTTGTATTGAATAAATAAAAGTAGTAAACTGAGAAAGGTTTTTTGGGCGAAAAACGAAGCATGCTACCCAGCTTTCACAACCGAATTTTTCCGGAAGCTTGAATAAATTTTCTTCACTTTTTATCTATCTACTGACACTACTGACAGCTCAATACAACTTAGGAAAAGGTTATCGTTAGTACGGGCTACAGTTGAATGTGTCGGAAAACCGTTCGATTTATTGTCATTGATAGTTTTTTAGTGAAGTAAATCTCCACAGGTATAGTCTGGTTGAGCAAAGAAGACATTCTGGCAAGACGGGAAACTGACTGCAGCACGATCAATATTGGTTCAAAAATTATTAATTCAGTCTCAAATTGTAGTTCACATTCTGTTCTTCAATTTCTGACCAAATTTATAGTTTTTAAATCAATGTTGACCGAGCTGGAGTAATTTTCCCATCTTGCCAGAATGTCTTCTTTGCTCGACCAGACTATAGGTGCACTTGAATTTATAGAGGTTTTAGGAAGGGGTAGAATAACTTGTTACAAAAAAGTGTCACAAAAATCTATTTCTCAATTTTTAGTTGAGGTTTACACTCAGTTTTGTGATATAGGCTACCTAATCTGACCCAATGAGATTTGACTAAAAATAGTTGACCGTATATGAATGACTTCATGCATTCTAGCCTATAAATTATTATTGATTATATACTGATTATATACTATAAAAAGTCTATACTGATATTTATAGTCTGTCCAAGAAAAGAAGAGCCTCTGGCAAGATGGGAAAATGTCTCCAGCTTGGTCAATATTTGTTCAAGAATAATGAATTACTACAATTTGAGATCGAATTTATAATTTTTGAACAAATATTGAACAAACTGGAGTCATTTTCCCAGCTTGCCAGAGGGTCTTCTTTGCTTTGACAGACTATACATATGGTATAAAATTCACAGATGAATGTTAGCGAAATAGATGTATTATGAATTCCAGATTTATAGCTCCATCCTCTATTTCACCCTTAAAAACCAATGTTGTAGAACAAAAATATTGCAGTCGACCGCTTCAAAAACAGCTACATGTCCAGATCCATGAAAAGCGACACATTAATCATGAAATTTTCCAATTAAAACTCTGCAAAAATTGCACACTGTCAACTATAGACTGTTCAAGCAGAGAAGACCCTCTGGCAAGATGGAAAAATGACTCCAGCTTGGTCAATATTTGTTGAAGAATTACAAATTTGGTCTTAATATTAGATCGAATTGTTTCCCACGATTTGAGATCAAATTGGTAGTTTTTGAACCAATATTGAGCGAGCTTCAGTCATTTTCCCATCTTGCCAGAGGGTCTTCTTTGCTTGGACAAAATGTAATTGCATCAGTCATCTATGTTATAAAACTGCAACCAAAAACGTCACCAGCAATTATTTCCAAGCTTAATTTTTTTTAGAAAGCTTCAAAACTATCCAGCTATGAATGCACATAATTCCATAATATTTAAAATGTATTGAAATAGAAGAGTAGATATGGTCTGTCCAAGCAGAAATGACCCTCTGACAAGATGGGAAAATGGCTCCAGCTCGGTCAATATTGCTTCAAAAGTAATAAATTTTGTCTCAAAGTTTAGGAAGAATTGTGATCCACAATTTGAGGACAAATTTATAATTTTTTAACAAATATTGGCCGAGCTGGAGTAATTCTACCATCTTGCCAGAATGTCTTTTCTGCTTAGACAGTCTATGGCAGCATAGTCCTCATGAGTACGCAAAGTGAAATGAGAAATGAAGAGAAAGAAAACGATAGAGAGAGAGAGAGAGAGAGAGGGAGAGTTGGAAAGAGAGGGAATTCAATAGATTAGAGAGAAGTTATAGATATAGTTATAGTTATAGTTATAGTTATAGTTATAGTTATAGTTATAGTTATAGTTATAGTTATAGTTATAGTTATAGTTATAGTTATAGTTATAGTTATAGTTATAGTTATAGTTATAGAAGTTATAGAAGGATAGAGAGGGAAGTTATAGATGTATGAAATGATTTAAATAAAAATGAACCTCAATATGAACAGTATCAAAAGAGTACTTTGATATAGTCTGTCCAAGCAAAGAAGACCCTCTGGCAAGATGTAAAAATGACTCCAGCTCGGTCAATATTGCATCAAAAGTAATAAATTTGGTCTCAAAGTGTAGGAAGAATTTTAATCCACAATTTGAGGACAAATTCAAAATTTTTGAATCAATATTGACCGAGCTCGAGTCATTTTCCCATCTTGCCAGAGGGTATTCGTTGCTTGAACAGACTATAGCATAAAGTGATCAAGGGAGAGTAGAAGAGGAGAGGATATTTCAAATAATTCAAATATATATATATTTATATATATATATATATATATAGAGAGAGAGAGAGAGAGAGAGATTGATTGATTGATTGATTGTTTGCCTTTATTAAGGGCGGAGTTAGGACTCTTGGTCCTCTCTACCACACAACCCTTTACAATATGTACAATAATATACAGTAATCAAAATTAATGATCATACAGTAGAAAATAAGTAGAAAATAATAAATTGAATAGATTAAGTAAATAAAACAAAAATACAGAAAAATGAGTAATAAGAACTAGAAATAAATTAAAAATATGCCTATTTCCTTGAACTCACCATTCACTCACACACATGCACACTAGCAAGGTGGAGAAATACTCCACCGAATACTTCGATATATTCAGTATTGAAAAAGTATCTGAATGAGAAAATAAATGAATATGAGATTGAGAACAATCAATGCAATGGAGATGGAATATCTTCTAGACAACTCAACTTTTTTCACGCCTAAGCTGCTCCTCCCCCCCTCAGCCATTTCGAAACTGCCACGCCAAACTGAGCTCGGCCATTCACATTCTTAATGGATGATGGTAATTCGTTCCAAGTACGGCAAGCCGTAACATGGAAAGACTTGTTGTACATTGAGGTTCTGTGATGAGGGATTACCAATAACTGTGAACCATGTCTAGTACCTCGTCCACTGCGCTCTCTTATAAAGACAAACTGGTCTGCTAAATATCCAGGACATTTGGTATGTATCAAATCATACAGCAGTTTCAGCATGTGATACTGTCTCACAGAATTGAGCCTCAGCACATCCAGCTGCTGGAAGTATGGACTAATATGATCATCCCGCCTGAGATTAAAAATGTAACGGACACAGTAATTCTGAGCTCTCTGCAGACGTTCAGACAAGATAACACTCATGTCATTGACAACAATGTCCGCATAATTGAAATAGGGGAAAATCAATGATTTGACTAGCATCACTTTTACACGAAAAGGTATACAGTCACCAATCTTCTTCAGGGAGTGAATTCCTGCAAATACTTTATTACACGTTACATTTATTTGTTCTGTCCAGTCAAGAGACTTGTCAATTGTTAAACCTAAATTTTTAACGGAATCATTGTAAGGTAAGTTCTGGTTATTGATTTTAATGAAAGGTCCATTGCTAAAGTCAATACCCCGGCGAGATGTAAGTTTAGTGTAGCCAATAATAATAGCTTTGGATTTGGCTTCATTAATTTTTAATCCATGCCTGTAAGTCCAGTCAGTTAGAACGTCAAGATCCTGATTCATTTTGTCAACTGTTAACTGAAAGTCATTCAAATCAAAATGAATGTACATTTGCAGGTCATCAGCGTACAGGTGTAATTTGGAGTATTGTAATACATTGATAACATCATCTATATAAATACTAAATAAAAGGGGGCCGAGGACAGATCCCTGGGGGACGCCTCTCTCAACAATACAGTACCCTGATGATCGGCCATTGAATTTTACAGACTGACAGCGATTGCACAGGTATGAGCTGAACCATTCAACGACGTGAGCAGAAAATCCAAGGTTAAAGAGAGAGAGAGAGAGAGAGAGAGAGAGAGAGAGAGAGAAAATATTCCAAGAGATCAATATTATAGTAGGAAAACGTTTTAGTGATGAAGAGAAAGTAGAAGAGGAGAGGAGATTTCAAATAAATTGTATGTAAAGAGAGAGAGAGGAAAATATATACCAAAAGAGATGGATATTATAGTGGATCAAAATGTAGAAAGAAGATTGACATGATTGTGTCCATTTTTCCAGTCCAATGAAATATTATGGAAATTTCTGATGAAACTATCAATGCGTGGCTATTTTTTAGATGGATTTTTGAATCGAAGTGTTTGCGATTGCAGTAGAATGTTTCTCTCCCCATTCTCATAATTCCTTTTCTTTCCTCTCATTCTTCTTATTCTTCTCATTTTTCATCCTTCATATTCCTCCATTTTCTACTCCTTCCTCTACACGCTCGCTTCTTTCTTTTATCCTTTTTCTTCCATGGAATACAACTTCCTATTCCTCCCTTATTCTAATCTGATCTTTCTAATTTCCTTGCTTTCTGTTTTCTCATCTCCTCTTATCATCTACTCCATTTTCTTCTTCCTTCCCTCCCCTTTTACTTTCCTGTTCTTTCTTCTCCTTCTGCTTCTTCTATAAAATCCATCCTTTCGATATCTTTTCTCTCTTCTTTGACCACAAAACGTTTTTAAAACTTTACTACGTGTAACTTCAATACATTAATCTTCATCTATAGTCTGTTTAAGCAAAGAAGACATTCTGGCAAGATGAGGAAATGACTCCAGCTAGGTCAATATTTGTTCAAAAATTGTAAATTTAGTCCTCAATTATAGATCAATTGAAACAATTTGAAACTAAATTTATATTTTCTCAACAAATATTTACCGAGTTATAATCATTTCCCCATCTTGTCAGAGTGTCTTCTTCGCTTGGACAGACTATACGCAACCAATAATTATTGTTTCACTTGATACAAGAATTGATGATAGGCCTACACTAGGTCAATATTGGTTGAATAATTATTAATTTGATATAAAGCCGTAGATCAGAATGGAGTCACTTAACCAACCAATATTGACCGAGTTGGAGTCATTTCCCCATCTTGCCAGAATGTCTTCTTTCCTTGGACAGACTATATCTACTCTGTATTCAGTGGACATTACTATCGAAACTTCACCCAGTCGGTAAAATAAAGAAGTTATTTGAATCTCTTATCTTTATTTCTGTCACAATTTATCTCTAAACCTATTTTCCTCTTCCTCTTTTCCTCCGTATTCCTCTCCCTCTTCTTCCTATTCTATTTTCCTCCTCTTTCTTTTTCTCCTTACTGTCCTTACTCTTCATTCCACTTTTCCCTTCTTCTTCCTTCGCTTCTCTTTCATTCTCTTACCATCTCTTTTCTCTCCCTCATACTTTTCTCTCCTACTCCTTTTCCTTAGTTTCTTTCCTCCGCCGGTTTCTCTACTCTTCCTCTATTTCAAATTTTCTCTTTCATTCCTCAACCATCTATCCTCTTTCCCTCTCACTAACCTTCCATGTCATTTCTTCGTCTCTTTTTTCTTCTGTTAATCTCATCCTCCTTCCCACCCTCTTTCTTTTCTCCTCCTCCTCCCACATTCATTCCAGCACATTTCACATCATGTACGCTACGTATTTCTGTTCGTTACACAAAAACAAGCCTACAAAAGCGGCAGCTCATTGAGCCCTGCAAATTTCATCATAAAATAAAAACCATGCCTTCTCTTTCTACTATACTATCTCCCAACTATTTCTCTCTCTCTCTCTCTCTCTCTCTCTCTCTCTAACTTTTTCATCCCTCCAGTTACCTATCTCTCTCCGTTTTGGCTACAATCCAAATTGTCTGCGCGCCACTGGCGGCTCGTGTCCACGAAAAACAGGTGAAGTTCTGTACAGTAAAAGATACGGGCACTTCACCTGTTTTATGGGTACAAGCCGCCAGTGCTGCGCGCTAGTTTTCGCTGCTCTAAAAATTTCCACTACAATTATTTTCTATTTCCTCGGCTCTTTTCTGTGTGTAGATTTTTCTGCAGGCCTGAATAATTCCAGCTATACAACATTCCAGCGTTGTCAGCTATTTGTCCTGCTAAGTATAGTCTGTCCAAGCAGAGAAGACCCTCTGACAACATGAGAAAATTACTCCAGCTCGGTCAATATTGGTTCAAAAACTATTGATTTGGTCTCAATCGTAGGAAACATTCTGATCTACAATTTGAGACCAAATCAATCATTTTTGAACCAATATCAACCGAGCTTCAGTCATTTTCTCATCTTGCCCGAGGGTCTTCTTCGCTTGGGCAGACTAGCATGGTTCGTGCTAGCTGAGAAGACACGTCGTTTCAATATAGTTTATATTGTAATGGAGTACCTTCTCAGCTTGTGCAAACTATTGTCGCAGAGTTCCAGACACTCTTCTTGAAATTGTTCTGAATTCATTCTTCGATCATTTCACATAACCACAAATACGTTACAAAAAGTACCCATTTGCAGTTTTTTTGGAGATATCATCAAATTTGTCACAAAAACAGACCAATCTATAGTCTGTCCAAGCAAAGAAGACCCTCTGGCAAGATGAGAAAATGACTTCAGCTTGGTCAATATTTGTTCAACAATTATGAATGTAGTCTTAATAGTAGATCAAATTGTTCCCTACAATTTGAGATCAATTTCATAAATCTTGAACCAATATTGACCGAACTGGAGTCAATTTTCCATTTTGCCAGAGGGCCTTCTTTGCTTGAACAAACTATACTGACTATACTGTGTTATAGGATAATAATATATTCATATTACTGTATATATGTGTGGCCATTGATTGGTTAAACACTTCGATTGGTTAGCTCGTTGGAACACATCACAATAATTGTTATAATGTCAATAATGTTATAATTATTGTCAATAATTGTTTAATAATACTATGTACAATATATCAAACACTGGCGGCTCGTACTCATGAAACAGGTGAAGTGTCCGTATCTTTTACTGTACAGCACTTCACTTTTTTTGTGGGCACGAGCCGCCAGTGATACTAAATTATATTTCTGCCAACTCTTATCATTGAATTTGATTGATAAGATGAGATAATAGTGTTTATAATGAAGATGACCTCTATTTTAAGTTTTTTCATCAAAATTAGGGGAAAAATACGTTTTGGATTTTTTTGTCTGTGTTTTTACCCTTAATTGTATCAAATTTTCAAATAATTAATAATCAATAAATTGTCATTGACAATGCTATAGTATTCATAGCTGAAGCCAAAAGTTTAGGCTGTTTCGTCTGCTCCTTGTGCGCTTCAACAGCTGATGTTGTCAATTACCTAAACCTAGATGATGTTTTTGAAATCAAAATAACCAATAGACGCTTTGCATCAGCTGTTACCCACTAAGTAACATTACGTACACAAGACAGACTGGACGTATACAAGTAGCTAGTGTTTACTAAACAGTACAACTCAAAATCATGTACTGTTCGCGTAAGCTGAGAAGACTCACAATTACAATGTAATTCATATTCAAATCACGTATCTTCTTGGCTTGCGCTAACTACACAGTTCTGTGTTTGCGTTAAGTAGTAAAAACAAACGCATCTAATGATACGACGTGAAGCAGAGCCCGGTTGGAAACACAGAAACATGTTTGTAGAACAAGTTTTTAAAATGGCGGGGTACACACTACTCGGGGCAGCTTGATGTATAGGCTGTCCAAGCAAAGAAGACATTCTGGCAAGATGGGGGAATGACTCCAGCTCGATCAATGTTGGTTAAAATATTATAAATTTGGTCTCAAATTGTGGATCAGAATGTTTACTAAAATTTGAGACAAAATTGATAATTTTTAAACCAATATTGATGGAGCTGTAGTCATCACCCCATCTTGCCAGAATGTCTTCTTTGCTTGGACACAACTACCCCGCGGTAATATTAATTTTCGTCCAGGTTATCTGCACTTTACACAGGATGAGGCGAAAGTTAGTTCCAGCAACTGGATAAAAACATTCATTAATCTCTTCACTGAGTTTGTTGTGCATAACTTTCTCTCTTCATTTCCCTTTTACACTCCTCTTTATTCTTTCACATTTTCTTCCTGTCCTTCCCGCATCACATTCTTTTTCACATTTCATTTCGTTAGCCGTGTTTCTTTTTGAGGTATTCTTCCTCCTTTTACGTCCTTTTCCCTAATATTCACTCCCCTCTTCCTTTCTTCCACACCGTCATTCCCGCCTTACATTCTCTCTCTTTTCTCTTCGTTAGCAGTTTTATTCTTCCTCTTTTACACTCCACTCCTTAATTCCTCTTTGAATTATCCTCATTCAGCTTCACTTCCTATTTCTCACCTAACACATTATTTGGTTTTTCGTTTTTATGATTATTTTTCTTCCTGTTAACTCGATAGATTTTCTTCCACATTCATTTCTTTCATCATTATTTTTAATCTCTTTTATCATCATTCCCTTCCCATTCCTCACTGAACGTTTCTCCTTCTTTGTCTCATTCCTTTTCGCACCATGTTTTCTACTTCTCTTTCCCTTTTACCCTTCGTTCACTTTCCTTCTGATGATAATAATAATTGATGTTCCATTTTCACTTCTTATATAGTCTTTTCCTCTTGTTCGACTTCATTAGCTTTCTTCTTCTCTATAATCTTTGTTTTATTGTCCTCATTCTTCAATTCAAAATTCCTATAAACTATCTACCTGTGTCCCTAGTTCTCCTCCTTTATCCATTCTGTTGCTTCCTCAATTCTCCGATAGTTTTCTCTCGTTCCATCTAGTTCACACTTTCCTCCCATCCTTTATCCGTCGTTTCTTCCTCATTTTCTATTCTTCTTTCTATCCATATTATTCCTCTTCATCAGCACCTTCCTCTCCCTTTCACCATCATCTATCACCTTTTCTCCTTTTCAACCTCTCTTCCTGTCATTCTATCTCTTCGTCTCTTGATCGACTTCCTATCTTTCTCTCTATATATCATCTACCATCTTCCCTTTATTCCAATCTTCTTATCTCTTATTCTCACTCTTCTACCCTTCATCGGTTCTCCATCTTCCTCTTTCACCATAATGTATTCTCCTTCTCCATCTTCGCCCTCCATTAATCGGCTTCTTATCACTCTCTTTCTCCATCATCTGTTCTCTTTTTAATTTTCTTCCTCCCTGTTTCTTCATCATCTTCTCTCTTTTTAATTTTCTTCCTCCCTGTTTTTCATCATCTATTCTCTTTTTAATTTTCTTCCTCACTCTTTCTTCATCATCTATTCTCTTTTTAATTTTCTTCCTCTCTCTTTCTTCATCATCTATTCTCTTTTTAATTTTCTTCCTCTCTCTTTCTATCAAGCTCCACTCACATTAACAACAACCTAAAAATATAGCCGACTAAGCGCGCAATCCTTCCCATATAGATATATAGACTGTCTAAGCATGGGAAGACATTCTGGCAAGATGGGAAAATGACTCCAGCTCGTTTAATATTGGTTCAAAAGTGATAAATTTTATCTCAAATTGTAGATAACATTCTGATCTACAATTTGAGACCGAATGTTTTATCTTTGAACCAATATTGACCGAGCTGGAGTCATTTCCCCATCTTGCCAGAATGTCTTCTTTGCTTGTACCTACTACACCAGCTCACAGTTTGAGATTAATTTATTATACGAATTTTAGTAACAGATTACCAGCTAGACTTCCGACAGCAACTTTGTTTTAATGAAAATTGTTCCAAGTTTATAAATTTGGATGGAAATTGGGGGGGGGAGGTGTAGAGGGGTGTCGAAGGGGTGTTGGCGAGAAGGGAGGTGGGGGCTAGCGACAAAATACTCCAGTCAATGATTAGAAGTTTTGATGAACGCACAAAAGCTACCATAGTCTGTCCAAGCAAAGAAGACCCTCTGGCAAGATGGTAAAATGACTCCAGCACGGTCAATATTAGTTTCATAATTATGAATTTAGTCTCAAAATGTAGAGCAGAAAGTTTCCTACAATTCAAGTTCAAGTTTATAATTTTCGAATTAATATTGACCAAGCTGGGGTCTTTTCCCCATCTTGCCAGAGGGTCTTCTTTGCTTGGACAGTCTTTGCACTGCAGTGTTGCCAAGTTCATTTGAGTGTTAATGAGGTGATTCTCTTACTGCTCGTATTATGTAATCCTGGTAGAAGATTTACTGTTATTTATCAAACAACAGCGGTTAACTTTATTCTCGCAAAATGGGAATGATTTGAAGTTATTATAGAATAATAAGTTATTATGGGATCACTGTTGGTGTTTTTCCACTCGTTGAGTAATTTTGATGAAGCTTTAATTGTAGTAATGGTGATATTGTAGTAGTCATTCATATGGGATAGAAATTAGAATGAGAAAAATTAAAATTATCGAATAAGACCCTTCTTTGGGAAATTGGCTGTCGTTAGTAAAGACAGTCAGTCGTTTCCCGTTACTGGAGGAATAGTAATTGTTGCATTACACTCTAAGCCACGTTCACACAGGAATGTTAACAACATTTGTTAATAACTTTTATTTAATAAGTTATATAATATATAAGTCTATACAATAATACGTTATTCAAAAAAAGTTATCAACAAATGTTATTAACATTCCGGTGTAAACGTGACATGACTGATTAACTGCATGTTATCCAGAGGTGTTCTGCATCTTCACTCGGTTGTGAAGACTGGCTTATAGCATGGACTAACTATACAATAGTATAATATAATAGTAATACAGTAGTATATATAGTATATATAATGGTATATACAATAGTAATAATATATATATATATATATTCAATAGTATAGAATAGTATATCTACGCTTATAGTTGAGAGTATCAACGTGCTAACCACACGTACCTCTAACCTGGTTGATGATTATTCGCCTGCAGTACGGTCTGTCCGGGCTGGGAGGGCATTCTGGCGGGGTTTATTTATTTAGCGTATGGCTTTTAATAGTGGGTAGACCCAAGGGCTGGCTGTTCCACTTCGCCAGGTAACCTTATCTTCCACAAATGGAGATATGAGTTATAGTTCTTCTAAAAAGTTTATTTGAAAACAAAATTTTTGATTTCTGGTGGGGTGGGAGGTGGCTTCGGATCAGTCGGTGTTGCTTCGGGGACTGTGGGTTCTATTTGTGAATTTATGGCTTTTGGGCCGGTATTGGCCGGGCTGGGGTTGTTTCCCCGTCTGGCCGGGTAGTCTTCTTTGCTTGGACGGACTGTATAGTGGAGTGAGTATGAAGCTGGCAACCAGCTGGTAGGTCTAGGCCCTTCGTGGGCTGTTGAGCCATGGATAAAAGAACAAATGAGATGTGTTAATGGATTGATAATGGGGTAGCAAACGAAACTGGTATCTCAATTTTTAATAAATCTGTGGTATGACAATCTA
>CM029552.1:35381044-35461044 GCA_017141385.1 Sogatella furcifera | reverse complement strand
CTGCAATTAAATCTGAAAAAGAGACAAAAAAGAAGAAAAAGCGCCTAATTCTATTAATCCATAAAAAAGGGATTCTCAGTAAATTAGAGCAGTTGAATCAGCAATATTTAGACGACTGGAACATTAAGTCAGAAGAGCAAATTGGTCTTTTTTGCCTCCCCCCCCGACCCTTCCCACCACTTCCTGTTTTACAAATTGTTCTCTTTTATTCTTTTTCATCTTAGTTGACTTCATGTATTTTTCACTTCCTTTTCTTCTTCTTCCATCTTTTTTTATCTATTTCTCAGTCTTTTTCCACTCCATCGTGATCATGTAATTCACTCATATCCACTCATATTCGTGATCATCAAATTCTTAACCAAAAATATTCCTCAACCTTTAGCTTCGCATTTTTTCTTTCAAAAATCTAATTTCAAGCATAGGCCTATTCTAAAAATTTTGCTTTTCAGCTTAGGCCAAAACGTTAGGCGGTTTCGTCTGTCCGTTGTACGTGATGTAACCTTCTAACAGCTGATGTAAGGCATCTATTGTATCTATTGCTTCAATTGTCGGGCATAACTCAATAATTGGGTTATCAATATCATTGTTGTAATTATTACATCATCAGCTGTCGGATACCGCCTGTTGCTTCTAATACTTGAAATATTTTTCTCTTCCTCTATCTTCTTCTTCTTCTCCTTCTTCTTCTTCTTCTTCTTCTTTTTCTTCTTCTCCTTCTTCTCCTTCTTCTCCTTCTTCTCCTTCTTCTTCTTCTTCTTCTTCTTCTTCTTCTTCTTCTTCTTCTTCTTCTTCTTCTTCTTCTTCTTCTTCTTCTTCTTCTTCTTCTTCTTCTTCTTCCTCTTCTACTACTACTACTTCTTCATGATCTTCTTCTTTTCCTTCTTCTTCTCCTTCTTCTTCTCCTTCTTTTTCTCCTTCTCCTTCTTCTTCTTCTTTTTCTTCTTCTACTACTTCTTCATGATCTTCTTCTTCTCCTTCTTCTTCTCCTTCTTCTTCTTCTTTTTTCATCTTCTTGTTCTTTTTATTCTTCTTCTTCTTCTTCTTCTTCTTCTTCTTCTTCTTCTTCTTCTTCTTCTTCTTCTTCTTCTTCTTCCACTTCTTCCTCTCCCTCTTCCTCTTCTTCTTCCTCTTCCTCTTCTTTGTTTTTCTCTTCTTCTCCTTCTCCTCCTCAATCTTCTTCTTCTACCACCCTTCCTAATGCTCCGTCTTCACCTTCTCCTATTTCTTCTTTCTTTCCTCCTAGTTCTCCTCCTCCTCCTCCTCCTCCTTCTCCTACTACTAATTTCCGTCCTCCCTTTTTCTTTTTCTAACATCTCCCTTCCCCCCATATTCCCTCACACTCTCTCTTTCTCTCATTTCCAACAACAATATAAATAATGGAAAACGAAAGAACGAAGAACAGTTCAACTAAAGACAAGTGACATCATTGTCTTGAAATATTAAACGATTTTCGTCTTTCTTATACCTTTTCTTAGTCTTTCTTTTCTTTCTAAGTCTTTCTTATATTCTTTATATCCTCTTAAAGCAGCCGATTGTAAACGATGTCGGAAAAGTAGCTGAGTTTCCCAAGGCCTAAAGGAAAAGCTCGAATTTCCCGCAACTTGAAGACAAATCTGTCCAATTAGGTTCAGTGCGGTGGGTTGTGCCTTCGGATCGCCCAGCGCCGAAAGTTAATTTTTTTCAGTTGATTGTACACTTCAACTGGGTGATATTTTGTTCAAGAAAAATTGGTGTCGAAATCCGGATTGTAAAATTTAAAAAGCTGATATTGTAGTATTCATTTTTTCTTGTACAGTACTTTCAAAAATTCTACCCCAACTATGTAATGAACTGTTAAGCCGCATATCGACAGTCCGAGGCATGTGCCGAGAATGCCTCAAGGTACAGTCTGATCACGTAAAGAAGATTCTTGCTACTACTACTAATCTACTATCTACTCCAGCCTCTTGGTCAATATTGGTTCAAACATCATTGATCTGGTCTCAATTAGGCTATAAGAAACATTTCGATTTTCAATTCGAGACCAAATGAATTATTTTTGAACAAATATTGACCGAGCTGGAGACTGGAGTAAAGTCGCGTATCGATGGTCCGAGGCATGTGCCACACATGCCTCGGACTGTCGATACCGGGTTTGCTAGCAGCCAGGCAAACGCGGCACACAATTCGTGGCGAGCATTGCCTGTTGCCTCGCAACGCACAACAAACAATTCTACAAACTAACCACAAAATAGTACCCCATTACTATGCATTTTTTGTGATTGAGAATCATATTTGGGTGCAGAAAGTCCTAATAGGCAATAAGGCATTAAGGCAATAGGCATTGCCTTAAATTTTTATCTACTAATTGAGCACAAACTAACCTCCAAAGTCCAAATTATCATATTGTCAGAGCTTAGTTGCTTTGTCTCCCGCTTGATGACATTCTGATCCACAATTTGAGACCAAATCGAAATTTTTTTAACCAATATTGACCAAGGTGGAGTCATTTTCTCATCTCACCACAAGCTCTTCTTTGCTTGGACAGACTATACCTGTAGAATCTTTATCTCTAGCTATAGTATTCTCCAATTGTTTGATATTACATTTTTAACGGAGAATTTTATTTCTGGATTCACATAAATTTATCTTCACATTTCAATTCTCTATGTGGAATCCTAAAAATGGAATTAAATTAATAAAAAGACATTGTCAAACCACTGATTTGAAACACTCTTGATGAGCTATCGGTTTCGATTGCTACACCATAATTAAACAATACTTATTTTCTCATAGGGCTTCTGTATTTGTTAAAACTTCAAAATAATTCAAATCAAAGTACCATTTGAAACATGTGAAAAATAAACATAATTTAAATAAAAAAAAAGATGCTTTGATTTACATTATTTTAAACTTTAAACATCATTGATCTCTGATAAACGCTATCCTTCATAAATCTGTGATTTGCAAATATCTTGTATTTTCTTAAAAACTGGTCAACTATCACAATATCACCATCACAACTATTCAATAACTGAAATATTACTTTTACTATTCAATAAGTGAAAAATTCAAATGATTTTCCGATAGATGACGTTACTCAGCCACGAAATTCTTCAGGGATCCGAAAATTACTGATTCTAGTAGCCTACTGGCGGCTCGTGCCCACGAAACAGGTGAAATGCTGTACAGTAAAAGATACGGGCACTTCACCTGTTTCGTGGGTACTAGCTGCCAGTGAGCTAAAGTACAGTAAAATGTCATACGAGTATAGACAAATTTTATTATAAGTTTTATTTCAAATTTTATGAAAAATTTTGACAATTTTATGACAAATTTTTTGACAAATGTTGTGTCGTAGTATAGACAAATTCATGTGAGGTTAATCACATCGAGTCATTTTAATAGAGCCAAATTATGTTTGGTAAAATTTTTGAGAAATTATTCAAATCGATTTGGTGTCTATACCAAAACTAAGCGATAAACTGCGTTTGAAAGCCTTGCTGCGTTCAGTTACAAGCTAGCATTGATTCTATTGGCTAGTAGTCCCAACCTTCCCATTGGCCGACTCAAGTGGATGGGCGGAGACGTCTGCTGATTGTCTGTTGGCTGAAGCGACAACAAACAACCAACTGAGTGGAAGGGGAATGGCTTACAAAATGGTCAATAATTCTACTCCTAGAAATCGTAGAAAGGTGTCTTCCGTCTTTTCAATTTGCTAATCCTCAATTTCTGGGATATTTTGTTCCATTTTCTGTATTGCTCTTGATACCTAACTCGATGGTTTCCTCTGATATATATGAAAGAATTCTAAAATAGATAAATAGAGACAATATAGACGATTCGAAATACCGAATTCTACTTTGAAATGACGTTGATGAACTCTTGTTTGAGGATTAAGATTTTGTCATGAAATCAATCTATAGTCCGCGCAATCTAAGATGACTATTTTTCTCTTCACCCGGGAAATATAGCTGAATTGACAAATTGTGTGAAATTGTAACATCTCCAAACTCGCGATTGGACCCCACATCTGGACGTAGAATTTCATCCTTGATACGCCAGTAGTATTAAAATCGTTCCTAGCTAGAAGGATTCAAAGGAAATTTTTTCCTTATAAAATTGAAAATATTAATTTATTTTGTATATTATTTCTCTCACAATCAAGGGTTGTAGTAAAAATAAAGTCAAATGACAAGCAGAACTCGTGCTTTCCAATGGTTTTTGAATTTTCTATATCCGACCAATAATTATGTTTCAATTAATGAATATGTTTGTCAATGTCGAGTCTACTAGAACAGAAAACATGAAATTTTCGATGATCTAGAAACTTTTTTGTTTGAGAAGATAAGTGGGTGGTGAAAGCGAGAAAGTTTTTCAAAAACAATTGAGATTATTTTCCCAAGTGTCGAATATAGTCGGAAGATCGTAATTTGGCCTCTCAAAAGCTTCAAAGTGAGGAGAGCGGTATATATGCATGAATCATTGTATGTTGAAGATTGGAGTAGTTGAAGCTAATCGACTTGGATATTCGAGCTGCGAACAGCTGATTTATCATGAAAATAGTGAGTTTCACAACACCGTGTGATTTTTCCGAAGCTACGCTGTCACGTTTCGCATTCAGTTGAATGTGTTTGCATTAGTTTATAGAAGAAGTTTCAATTTCACGCAATATGACAACGCAGCTATGTCCTGGGTGAAAAGAAAAATAGTCATCTAAGGCCGGTATTACACGATAATAGTTCTTTGATCATATCTGATCATATGGAAGGAGATGAAAATAGGATTTCGTATTTTCATCTCTTTCCATATGATCAACTATGATCATAGAACTATTATCGTGTAATACCCGCCTTAGATTGCGCGGACTATATTATGAAAGAATATCAAATAATTTCAACAACTTAGGAAGGTTGTAACGTTTTATTATTTAACGAAGAATGTAGAAATGATGACTGAAATAATACGAGACCCAAATCTATTTGTAAGTTCTTCATGAACAAATAAATTTATTCGCACACCAACGCGAATAAATCCACTCTACTCGACAAAAGTTCAAACAAGTAACAAACTCAAAGGGTTTTCCCAGAAATCCACCCACATTGTTGCAGTCTGAGCAAGCGAGGAAGACATTCTCGCAAGATGCGAGAAAGATTCTAGCTCAGTCAATATTGGTTCAAAAATGACTAATTTGGTTTCAAATTGTAGATCTAAACGTCTTCTACAATTTGAGACCAAATTTATAATTTTTGAAGCAATATTGACTGAGCTGGAGTTAATTTTCTATCTTGCCAGAATGTCTTCTTTGCTTGAAGGATTATACAAAGCAGTACAAAACTTGTGGGAATCACTGTACTCAGCAGATTCATTCAAACGAAATACGTTCTGTTACAATCTTGGAATAAGATACTGGCGGTTCGTACCGACGAAACAGGTGAAGTGTCCGTATCTTTTACTATACAGCACTTCACATGTTTCGTGGACACGAGCCGCCAGTGCAATAAGAACCAGCTCAGAGCAGAATTTATACTAGATTCGAAATGTAGTTATCTTTTTCCTTCCCTAGTAGAATTCGTTCTCTTCATTATCCTCCTACGAGATTTTTCTCTCTTCTTTTTCGACAAGAAAAGGGAAGAAATGTGGGAGTGAAAAAGAAGGAGAAAAGGTTTATGATGTAATTTGTCAAACGAATACGATTCAAATGTAGGGTAGAGCTCGAAATAGAATGAAGAAATAGGGGAAGACAAAATTCACGAAAGAGGAGTGAGGAAAGAGAAGAAAAAGAAAAGGAAGAAGATGATGATGATGATGATGATGATGAAGAAGAAGGGGAAGGAGAGAATAACAAAGAAGAGGAAGAGGAAGAAGAAGAAGAGAAGAAGAAGAAGAAGAGAGAGAAGAAGAGGAAGAGGTAGAAGAAGAAGATGAAGAAGAAGAAGAAGAAGAAGGAGAAGAAGAAGAAAAAAAACAAGGAGAAGAAGAAGAAGAAAAAGAAGGAGAAGAAGAAGAAGAAGAAGAAGAAGAAGAAGAAGAAGAAGAAGAAGAAGAAGAAGAATAAGGAGAAGAAGAAAAAGAACAAGGAGAAGAAGAGGAAGAAGAAAAAGAACAAGGAGAAGAAGAAGAAGAATAAAAAGAACAAGGAGAAGAAGAAGAAGAAGAAGAAGAAGAAGAAGAAGAAGAAGAAGAAGAAGAAGAAGAAGAAGAAGAAGAAGAAGAAGAAGAAGAAGAAGAAGAAGAAGTAGAAGAAGAAGAAGAAGAAGTGGAAGAAGAAGTAGAAGAAGAGGAAGAGGACGAGGATGAGGAAGAAGAAGAAGGAGAAGGAGAAGGAGAAGGAGAAGGAGAACAACAACAACAACAACAACAATAACAACAAGGAGAAGAAGAAGAAGAAGAAGGAGAAGAAGAACAACAGAAGACAACAAGAAGAAGAAGAAGAAGAAGAAGAAGAAGAAGGAGAAGGAGAACAAAGAACAACAACAACAACAAGAACAACAAGAAGAAGAAGAAGAAGAAAGAAGAAGAAGAAGAAGAAGAAGAACAACAACAACAACAACAACAACAAGAAGAAGAAGAAGAAGAAGAAGAAGGTAAAGAAGAAGAAGAAGAAGAAGAAGAAGTAGAAGAAGAAAGAAACATTAGTAGCAGCTAAGAGATACAGAGCAACGACCGTCAACGTTACAACGTTATGCACTGATAGGGCTTCTCACCCTCCACCCCTATAGTCCGTAAAGAAGACATTCTGGCAAGATGAGAAAATGACTCCAGCTCGGTCAATATTGGTTAATAAATTTAAAAAGTTAGTCTCCAATTGTTGGAAATTTCTTGATCTACAATTTCAGACCAAATTCGTAAATTTTGAACAAATATTGACCGATCTGGAGTTATTTTCCCATCTTGCCAGAATTTCTTCTCTGCTTGGAAAGCACTGAAAATAATCATACACTTTCCCCTTTTCATACTAGAAGGATACTCTTTCACCCAAACCCCCTCCCCCACCCTACCCAACAAACAAAGCCCCGATGCATTTTAAAGGACTCCTCTGAATAAGTAATTTAATTTTCTTGCCGCGTACAATTGAATGTGAGCTGACACACACACATAGACAACCACTAGCGGCTGGTGCCCACCAGACAGATGAAGTGCCCCTATCGTTAACTGTACAGCACTTCACCTGTTCCGTTGACGAAACAGGTGGATTGCCCCTATCTTTTACTGTACAGAACTTTACCTGTTGTGTTGACGAAACAGGTGAAGTGCCCCTATCTTTTACTGTACAGCACTTCACCTGTTTCGTGGGCACGAGCCGCCAGTGCTGAGACAACCCCGAATAAGTGAGTCTGGAAGGAAGTCATACGTCATAAACTTGCGTAATAGTTTGTTATTTATTATATATATTCCAGCAGAGATTAACAACAGGATGGAGGTAGCAATTCGGTGGTGCACTTTGTGAAGTCACAGGTAGTTTATGCTGATTTATGACAGCTTATGAATGATCATAACAATGGTAAAAACGTCTCCTTCAACGTTAATGGCGTTTGGCGAATGTTTACTATTAATTCCTAGCTCTGTAAGGACAGTCTGGAAGCGGTCTGTAAGTTGTAACTATGTAACTAAAGTCAATATTGACCCGATGTGCGCTTGCAGACTGCTCGTCGATTGTCCTTACAGAGCTGAGCAATTATTTCAGTCATTAGCCAACCGCCAGTTTCGTTGGAATTTGCTACAACAATGCTAAAAACGTTACTATGGTAATTGCGGGGAGAGAGTGAGCTAACCACAGGTTTCACCGGTAGAGGGAGTTAGTGAATTCATTTGTATTACAGTACAGTCCGGTTTATAAGCGTAATCAATGTGCAGTGGTTCCGTGAGGTTGTAATGCAGCTATATGCAATTATGTTTAAGTATTAAAATTTTTCAATTTTTATTGAGTTTTCTATTAAATAATACGTATGTCCATCGAATTTTATTAATGATACAAGGAATGAAATACGATACTTTAGAATATTTTTTAGAAACCAACAAGTCTTCACCGAAAAGTCAATCTTGAACGATTTAAATTAATTCAACTACGGAACTTTGCAATTATTATTGTTATTTGTTGAAGTGTTTCAAATGCAATTTGTGTTATTTTTTGCATTAATGTATTTCATTGAATCGTTCAATGATCGTCATCATCACCATCATCTGACTTACAAAGATTGGGCAATTGCCTGTTATCATTATTATCATCATCATCATCATAACATAACATTCCCATCAAACACCTCGAATAAATCAGATTCCTTTCATTAATTTGATCAGGATTGTAAAATTGATGAATAATAGTCTGATTTCTATCATCGAGCTTATCAAAATTGTAAATAATAGAGTCAAGAAAGAGCTGACTCCAAGTTCCGCCGCCAGGTTACGCTGATTCCCATGTTGACATACCTTGCTTCCTCAACGAGATATAGTCTGTACAAGAAACGAAGACCCTCTGGCAAGATGAGAAACTTACTCCAGCTCGGTCAATATTGGTTCAAAAATGATAAATTTGACCTTTAATTGTAGATCAGAATGTTTCCTACGATTGAGACCGTATCAATATTTTTTGAACCAATATTGACCGAGCTGTAGACATTTTCTCATCTTGCCAGAGGGTCTTCTTCGCTAGGACAGACTATAACTGTGGATGCTCTCAGCAAGCAAACTTTAGGACTTGAGGTGTTCTTGTGTTTGTACTTCACCTTTCAAATGATACGGTGGTACGATAGTGCACTGTTCGGTTGAACTTTCAGTTGACACTGAAGTTCAAGTCAGTATAGTCTGTTCAAGCAGAGAAGACATTCTGGCAAGATGGGAAAATGACTCCAGCTCGGTTGATATCGGTTCAGAAATTATCAACTTTGTCTCAAATTGTAGATCAAGATGTTCCCTACAATTCGAGTCAAAATTTATAATTTTTGAACCAATATCGACCGAGATACAGTCATTTCCCCAGATGGCTTGGATGTCTTCTCCACTTGAACAGACTATATCACCTTGCTGACTCATTTGCTTCGTTCAATTCGGCAAACAAGAGGTGGAATGTTGTCGCCAACAGAATTGGCGAGTGGCGAATGACTCTTACCTCCTCTCAGCTCTGTGAGGACAGTCAACGAGCGGCCTTCCAAAGCTAATAAGGTCAGGAGAAACCTCATCTATATTGTTCCACTTTTTAGGACACTTTCAGACTGTCCTGACAGAGCTGAGAATCAAGTAACAATCATTGGACAACCGCCACTCTCTTTGTAACCTACTTTGGTGAGGCGCTTTGTAAACTTAGAACATGTGTGTGGATTGTATATGTCTTGCAAGCTGAATAAATTCGGGCCTACAATGGAGTTAATATGCTAATGGAATTACATTTGGTTTGATTCCTGTGTTGGTTTAGTTTAAGATACACGGTGAGAATCTGAAACTTCGATTGAAATTGTTTGTTTTTGAATCATACATATAGAGAGTAACTTAGCGCTATGCTCTTAGTATCTATATCTATAAAAGCGAAATGGTACTGACTAACTGACTGACTGACTGACTGACTGACTAATTCATTCATTCATCACCAGAACTAAAAATCCACTGAACCGAATGCGTTCAAATTTGGCAGGCATGTTCAGTTGGACGTTTAGACGCGCGCTGAGAACGGATTTTAAAAACTGATACGCCTAATATTTTAGTTTTTCGGCGTTTTCTTCATTCTTTCGAGAACCAATCGGTAGAAAATGTTGATATTTGGTAGGCATGTTCAGATAAGGTCTAGAAATGTTGTGTTGAAATATTTTTGAATTCCAATCAAGATTACGCCAGTTATCAGTTTTTTAAATTGTAGATTTATTGCGGGTCGCATATCTTCCGCCTTGAAACGACTAATCCTTACTGTAAATTCAATGGTTTAGGGAGATTATAGATGAACTAATTTGGAAGATATTGTTTCAAATTTCAAACTATGTCCGATATACTTCCCAAGGTTACGCTCAATATTAGCGTTTTACTATTTTTCGGAATTTTCGAATTTTGTCTTGGATTTTTCGAGAGAAAATTGTTGGAAAATGTTGAAATTTGGTAAACAGCTCCAGATTATGTCTATAGAAATACTGTGTTCAATAAATTTAGAATCCATTTCTGAACGGAATTTGCAGGCGAGCGAAGCGAGCCTGTTTTACTCACTTACACTGCCTATACTGTCGGGGGTCCAGGCGGGCTAGGCGGAGAAGGCGAGCGAAGCGAGCCTGCCGGCTGTTATAATAATATGGCTGAACTGAACAACATCATGATTTTATCACGAACATGACTTGTTGAGTGGTTGTGAAGCACTGGCGGAAACAGGTGAAGTGCTGTACAGTAAGAGATACGGGCACTTCACCTGTTTCGTGAGTACGGCCAGTGTTGGAAGGTGGTATCCATTGATATCCGAAGACAAATATTTTCAAACTATAGATTCATTGAAAATCGAGATTCCGGTTTCGGTTGTTACACCATTCACTGGCCCACAAAACAGATGAAGTGCAGTACAGTAAAAGATACGGGCACTTCACCTGTTTTGTGGCTACGAGCCGCCAGTGACACCATTACCAATCTATGATAAATTTTGGAAAGAATAGCAGAACAAAAACTTGAAGTTGAGAGCAGCTGTATTCATTCCAACGATCAAGCACCGCTATTGGTGGCTGCTCGAGCCAATCACAGTGAACGTCTGCCATTGGTCATGGAGACAAGCTCCTCCCCGATCAGCGATTCATACCAACGTCACAAAATGGTGATTCAAATAGGGAACACAATAGTGAAATTAAAAAACATTTAAGATTAATAAACAAAGATTAATAAACATTTACAAAATCATAAGAAATAAATGAGGAAATTGGAGATTAATTGGAGAATACTAAGATATAAAAAGAGAGGGAAAACCATGTATTATTAAGATAATACAAATTACTAACAAAAATTTGTGTTGAACCAAGATCTGTGGTGTTGTACCGGGTGCAGTGAATCCAATTGTTTGAACTAAACTCTGAAATAATCAATTTAGTTACTCAAGTTATTCCTATAGCTTCTAGAATGTTCTGAAATCTGCTTGTGTTATCAAATTCTTAGAAGAATGTTGAGTATCATATTGAATACTGAACTTTAAAATTATAACGTTACTATATTGAATATTATAACGCAAATTAATATTTCATCTCACATGTAAAGCACTCATTATTGTTAGACAGAATATTATTAGAACTTGTTCCATTTCAATTGACTCCTATAATTGATGCATATTGCAGGATTTATTGTGATTTATTATTAATTATAATGTTTTACTTTGGACCACAAGTATTTAACTTACACTGTATAGAGCCGATTAGAAATATCTAATAACACATTGACATTATTTTGAAAGTTCAAGTAGCCTTGGAATGAGAGTTGTGAGAGTTCCAGTTTTGGTGTTGATCTTTTCAAGGGTTTCAAGTTTGAAATATTTCTAATGACAAACAAGATGTTGTCAAACCACTGATTTATTATAAAATTGAGATACTGGTTTCGGTTGTTACACCATTATCAATGGCTAAATACTGCTACTCTGTTAGTTTTAGTTTACCAGGGATTGGTAATGGTGTAACAACCGAAACCGGTATCTTGATTTTCTAATAAATCAGTGGTTTGACAACATCTTGTCTTTTCATTGATTATGGATAACTACCACAATAACCACAACTATTTAAAGAGTCAATATCGTTTGTCTAAATATACTAATAGCTTCATCTCAATTGACTCCAATAATTGATACACAATTTATCGATATTCATAATGAATCATTACTCCACTGGCGGCTCGCGCCCATGAAACAGGTGAAGTGCTTTATAGTAAAAGATACGGGCACTTCACCTGTTTCGTGGGTACGAGCCGCCAGTGCATTACTCTCATTCGCATAAAATAGCTTTGAAACTCCCCTACCCTTACTCGAGGGTTACACCCCTACTTTTAGGGTTGTGTGGTAGAGAGGACCAAGAGTCCTAACTCCGCCCTTAATAAAGGCAATATATCATCTATCTACAGGATAGAACATCATAATTTTCGGCCCACTAAAGCCAATCCCACAATTGCAAGTATCCAAATCACTACTGCTCCAATAAGCATTCATAGCGAATACACGCAGTTCACAGTCGATATCGGCAAATTCAAACTAGTCCTATATAACGCGAAACTACAAATACAAAGCTATGCATAGCTATAACTGAACTATAGTGTGACCAAGCAAAGAAGACATTCTAGCAAGATGGGAGAATGACTCCAGCTCAGTCAATATTGGTTCAAAAATCTTAAATTTGTTTTCAAATTGTAGAAAACATTCTGATCTACAATTTGAAATCAAATTTGTAGTTTTTGAACCAATATTGACGAAGCTGGAGTCATTTTCATTGCTTGCTAGAATGTCTTCTTTGCTTGGACAGACTAAACAATTACAAAGCTACGTAAGGTTATAACTGAACTACAAATACAGCGATATATACGGAACTAATCGTTGTCGATAGCATTATCAGCGCGCTCTGGGCTTAGGGCTGGACAAATCTATGTAACTTCCACCCTAGCCTAACACGTATAAGATGTTAGGAATATAAGATGTACAATGAATACATAACGTAAGTTACATCAGATAGAGCCTGGATTACAACAGGAGTTACATAGGATAGGTATAGAAAAATTGATGTAACTTCAACCTTAGCCTAACTGGTATAATAAGGAGGGTACAATGAATTTTAGGACGGAAATTACATCAAGTAGAACCTAGATGACAAGAGACGAAACATCGGATAGGGCTAGATAAATTGATATAACTTCAACCTCAGCTTGACATGTATTAGATGGGGATTACAATGAAGTTTAAAACGGGAGTTACATCAGATAGAGTCTATATGACAACAGAAGTTACACCAGATAGGGTGTAACAAATCGAGGTAACTTTCACCCTATCCTGACATGTATAAGATGGAGGTTACAATGAACTTCAAGACGGAAGTTATATCGTATAGAGCCTAGACTGTTACTGGTCGAAGACAATAAGCCTTGCCAAACATGGGGATGGGGCATGGGTGATAGCGGATGGGGAATGGGGGATGGGGGATGAAACCGATGACATATCCCCACATTAATCCAGCAGGTCCCAATTGGGTTACGATAAACCCCAACCCTCTGTGGTCTATCCTTGAACCCCCCACCAACAAATGTCACCCCTAGCCCATTTTACTCTATTTCCTCCCCATTCATCAGTAATCACCTCTATTTCCTAAAGTCCGGCCAAGCAAAGAAGAGCCTCTGGCAAGATGGGAGAATGACTCCAGCTCAGTCAATTTTGGTTCAAAAATTATCAATTTGATCTCAAATTGAAGGGAATAATTTGATCTATCATTAAGACCACATTTATAATTCCTGAACAAATATTGACCAAGCTGGAGTCATTTTCCAATCTTGCCAGAGGCTCTTCTTTGCTTGGCCAGACTATACCTATAGGTTATAGTCTGTCCAAGCTAAGAAGACCCTCTGGCACGATAGGAAAATGATTTCAGCTCAGTCAATATTGGTTTAAAAAATATTGATTTGGTTTCAAATTGTAGATCAAAATGTTTTCTACAATTTGTGAACAAAGTAATAGTTTTCGAACCAATATTGATCGAGCTGGAGTCATTTTCCCATCTTGCCAGAATGTCTTCTTTGCTTGGTCAGACAATACTTTTGTTAACCTCCGATGTAGTAAAGTCTGTCCAAGTAGAGAAGAGCTTGGTTAATCTTTGTCGAAGAATTATAAATGTGGTCCTAATAGATTATATGGTTTCCTACAATTTGAGATCAAATTGAGGATTTTTGAACCAATATTGGCCGAGCTTGAGTCATTTTCCTATCTTGTCAGAGGGATCATCTTTACTTGGACAAACTATATTAACTTATAAACTATTATTGAAAACTATACAACTATTTCTTACAAACTATACAACATATTATTGAAACTGACTGATCAAATGATAATACAATCACATGGTTCACGCTACAACTGTGAAACTCATAAATTTAAAAAAATAATAGCCTTCTTAAACTTAATTTATAATAAAACTTATTCGATTCTCTGATGACTTAATAGTTAGCCTACTAACTAATTAAATCTCATCAACAAAATGATGAAAACTAATCGAAAAACTTTGAGATTAGGTACAACGGAAAACCAATAAACTCAATCTGGATATTGGGTGCTCCATTCATCAAAATGGCGGGTTAATTTCAGTTACAGTCTGTCCAAGCAAAGAAGACATTCTGGCAAGATGGGAAAACGACTCCAGCTTGGTCAATATTGGATCAAAAAATAAGGATTTGGTATCAAATTTTAGATTAAAAAGTTTACTACAATTTGAGACTAAATTTATAATTTTTGAACCAATATTGACCGAGCTGTAGTCATTTTCCCATCTTGCCTGAATGTCTTTTCTACTTAGACAGACTATATAGCAATCTTCGTCAAACATCTCATCTCACTAACAGATAAGTTGCAGCGAGATAACTCGTAACTTGCTTGTTAAACTTTAATTTATGTAATTTCCCACTTTTAATACATTGTATTACCAATATAATACGTTTTGTATGAAGATGGGAGTTACATCAGATAGAGTAAGTATACCATGTCAAAATGAAGTCGACGAAACTCTTGGTTCGCTATTAAAGTTTCTAGTACAGTCTGTCCAAGCCAAGAAGACCCACTGGCAAGATGAGAAAATGACTCCAGCTCGGTCAATATTGGTTCAAAAATTGTTGATTTGATCTCAAATTTTAGTAAACATTCTGATCTACAATTTGGGATCATATTCATATTTTTCGAACCAATATTGACCAAGCTGTAGTCATTTTCTCATCTTGCCAGAGGGTCTTCTTCGCTTGGACAGACTATATACGAGAAACTTTCAACTTGCAACTTGACTTTGCAACTATGGTAGGTTATGGGGGGAAGAAGGTAAACAGATGAAATGAGATGAAAGTAAACAAAGAAGGAAATTGTGGAGATAGTGGAGAATTGGGAGAGGAGAAGGTTAGGAGGAGGAATGAGGAGAAATTGCGAAAGAGAGAGGAGAACTTGAATAAATTGAAATAGGGAGGAAATGGTAGAGAAGATGCACGAAAAAGATGAGATAAGAGTTACAAAAATTATTGGAAGAAATTGGAAGAAAATGAACGAGAAGGAGTTGAAATATAGTGGATAGAAAGGAATCAGAAGGAAGTAAACACAAAGGAATAGAAAGTAAAAAATGAAAAAGAGTAGAAAAGTGTAGGAAGAGGAGAGATAAGAATAAAGAATAGAATAAATAAGATATATATGAATATAAATAAGATAAATAAGAATATATGATAGAATAAAGATAAGAATAAATTGGGATATAATTTGAACGGAAAATTTAATGAGAAGGAATGAAGAAGATAACACGAAGAAATGGATATGAAATATTGAAGAGACTACAAGAAAAGGAAGGTAAGTTATACTACTGTACTTCAAAAAAGCAGTGGAAAAATAAAATTTGATGAGAAATTTCCATAAAATTAACTTGTAGTTAAATTGACTTGGAATTGGTTCTGTAATACAGACTTCTGAAATCTATAATTCAATATGTACAGTAACTGTAAATTAAAATGATAAATTTGTATAAACACTGAACAGTTTAATATAAGGAAGAACATAATTTTTTATAGCTATCAGTAAGAATAGAAGATATAGTTTGCTAGAGTTTTACTTTGTAAGAAGTAGGAAGAAGAAGAAGAAGAAGAAGAAGAAGAAGAAGAAGAAGAAGAAGAAGAAGAAGAAGAAGAAGAAGAAGAAGAAGAAGAAGAAGAAGAAGAAGAAGAAGAAGAAGAAGAAGAAGAAGAAGAAGAAGAAGAAGAAGAAGAAGAAGAAGAAGAAGAAGAAGAAGAAGAAGAAGAAGAAGAAGAAGAAGAAGACGAAGAAGAAGAAGAAGAAGAAGGAGAAGAAGAAGAAGAAGAAGAAGAAGAAGAAGAAGAAGAAGAAGAAGAAGAAGAAGAAAGAAGAAGAAGAAGAAGAAGAAGAAGAAGAAGAAGAAGAAGAAGAAGAAGAAGAAGAAGAAGAAGAAGAAGAAGAAGAAGAAGAAGAAGAAGAAGAAGAAGAAGAAGAAGAAGAAGAAGGAGAAAAAGAAGAAGAAGAAGAAGAAGAAGAAGAAGAAGAAGAAGAAGGAAAAAAAGAAGATGAAGATGATGAAGAAGAAGAAGAAGAAGAAGAAGGAAAAGAGGAAGAAGAAGAAGAAGAAGAAGAAATGAAGAAGAAGAAGAAGAAGAAGAAGAAGAAAAAGAAGAAGAAGAAGAAGAAGAAGAAAAAAAAGAAGAAGAAGAAGAAGAAGAAGAAGAAGAAGAAGAAGAAGAAGAAGAAGAAGAAGAAGAAGAAGAAGAAGAAGAAGAAGAAGAAGAAGAAGAAGAAGAAGAAGAAGAAGAAGAAGAAGAATGAAAATAACTGTCTTTCATCAGAAAATCAACAGAACTGATAGAGCACGTTCTCACATTTGAAAGTTTCAGTTGCCAAGAGTTAGTATGGAGAAAAGTACAGTAGACAGTATATAGTAATAGAGTAGTGCAAGTATATGGAGTACTATACAGTATGTATAGTAATAGTAGCGTAGAGCGTCAGAGCAAAGTAGAAGACCAAGTTAGCGCGTGTCGATTCACGTTAATTAATTAGGTTGGCCTCTCTAGCTATATAGTCTGTCCAAGCGGAGAAGACATTCTGACAAGATGGGGAAATGACTCCGGCTTGGTCAATATTGGTTCAAAAATTATCAATTTGCTCTCAAATTGTAGATCAGAATGTTTTCTACAATTTGAAAACAAATTTAAGATTTTTGAACCAATATTGACGGAGCTGGAGTCATTTTCCCATCTTGCCAGAATGTCTTCTTTGCGTGGACCGACTATACCTACTCTTCTACGTTGCGATGTTCACCTTTTGAAAGTATAGATGGTTCCAAACATCAAGGCGGTTGTTAAGTGACTGTTATTAGCTCTCAGCTCTTCCAGGACAGTCGGCTAGCTGTCTGCGAGCGTACATAGAAACGAGATCGATCACAGCTATACTATTTCGCTCTCGAAGACAGCTTCAGACTGACCTGACAGAGCTGAGCATTGATAACAGTCATTCATCAACCGCCTAAACTTCTGGCACCTTCTATGTAGGATTCAGGCGACAATTCACCAGCACTGCAACGACATCTGTAGTCAAATTAGGGAAGCACACTCAAGCTGAAGCTCTAATTTGATTTCTTTTGAACTCGAGGCGAAGAGTTTGACAAAGTCGATGGTAGAGTCTGTCCAAGCGAAGAAGATCGTCTGGCAAGATGGGAAAATGACTCCAGCTCGGTCAATATGGCTTCAAAAAATATTCATTTGGTCTCAAGTTGTAGATCAGAATGTTTCCTACAATTTGAGACCAAATTGATAATTTTTTAATCAAAATTTACCGAGATGGAGTCATTCTCTCATCTTGCCAAAACGTCTTCTTTGCTTGGACGGACCATATCCGATCTAGCAATGAAGAAATTCTGACAAGATGGGAAAATTACTCAAGTTCGGTCAATGTAGGTTCAAAAATTATAAATCTGTACTCAAATTGTAGCAAAAATTAGGCTCTACGATTTAAGACCAAATCAATAATTTTTGAACCAATATTGATCGAGCTTGAGTCATTTTCCCATCTTGCCAGAGGGTTTTACTCGTTTGGACAAACTATAGCAAACTCCAGCTAAGTTGGCAGGTTGGCGTATGTCAGCTATCAATGAACAGCTCTCAGGACAGTCTGTGAGAATGTTCTCTGAAAGTAGAATTGTTTAGCTGATTCTAGTCGACTGTCCTGACAGAGCTGAGCATTATCAGCATACATTCCCCAGATAGCACGTAAGCTTTTTTCAAGCTGTAAATGAAGTGGATTTTGAATTGGAAGTTCCAGTTTGATCAAACCAGCCTAATTCAAACTTGTAACAGGCTGTAAGCAATCAAGCTGGAAGTTTTAAACTTGTAACAAGCTGGAATTTTCATTCTTAAAATCAACCTTGAATGTTCCAGCTACGGTCCAGCTTGTTTCAAGCTAGAATCAACCTTGATTCCAGCTTGAACTTTTAAAGCTTGATGATTAAACTTGATTCCAGCTTGAACTTTCAAGCTTTGCGAACAGCTTGAAACGTGGTAACATCTTAACTTAAATCAAGCTGTATTACAGCTGTTTACTGTAAGTTCCAAGCTTGAATCCAGCTTGTTGAATGGAACATTCAAGCTGGAAACCAGCTGTACCCCAGCTGTTTGTGCTATCAGGTTCAACAGCAGTCAACTTGAATGGAATCTACAATATCAATCGTTTAGGTTTGATTGTAGAGAAATAGTTCAAGAAAAACCACGGACAAGTTACACATTATTCTAAAAAGATGAATCACTGTTATTATTCTCGATAAGATCTGTTCGTGCCGTCAGTGAGCGGTCTGCAAGATGATATAAAGAAATTTTAATCTTAATAAGTGTGTTATTATGTTGTTGTTATTTGATATCAAATCTCTAATATCACTCGAATACAGTACTCTCTGTACTTTGGTTTACTTTGAATCATGTTAGGCTATCATCATGTATGATGGTTCGGTACAGTAAAAAAATTATGAATTCTGTTGTAAAAGTGAAAGTTATCAAAGTTATCTACTAAGTTATAAATCGACTTATGCAAAAGAAGGAATTTAATAATAATTCTTATCTTATATCTTGTTACAGGTGGGTTCACTAATGGTTCTAAACTACTATAGTGTACTAAGATGTGAATAATGGGACTTCATCATCAAATCCAGAGGTAACCAAACATTACTGTTAATTTAAACAATAAATAGAGAAAACTTGTTTATAAAAATGTATTGTATCAATTTATTCAATTGAAATGACGTCATTAATTAGCCTATATTTATTACTAATGATATCATTAATCTAATTGATTATTAAATTTAGTATCTGATCGCTAACTATTATTTTATGAACTGCCATTTGATCAATGGTACTTTTTTATCTTCCTCTTGAATCAGGATTCTTGAAATCCAGTCATTTGCATCACTTTACATTTTTATATTTTTCAGTTTTATTAAATCCATAAGTCTATCCATAATATACGTAATATCACATCCACTATCAAGAATATTGAAAATTTCTCTTTTCCTTCACTTATTATTCAAGATAATAATTCATAGATAATGCGTAATAATGTTAATTATTTAGAGACAATCGACAATAGTGATTTCAACGGAAGGCCTATCAGTAATCTCAATCTCTTTGAAAATGATAGGCTCAGTAATCATATTATCTTTCAAAGCGATCTATCTCAAAAATGGTCTTTCAAAAACTAGTAAACAATTTTCAATATTCTATCAATAAAGAATTAATCAATAATTATATTTCCATCTGTTTGTTCATAGCTTTGTTCAATAATTATTCAATGAACAAAAATGTATAAAAAATTGATGGAATAAGATTGATTGATCAATTTCCACAGTAGCTATTTACAATCTTCCTTTCGGTACAACTGAATTTAGTAGGTGGAAATCAATGCAAATTGAAATCAATAATTATTCAACAAGAATGTGTAAGAAATTAATGAAATTAGTTGTGTTGATGAACATATAACCAATTCCCACAATAGCGGTTTACAGTAATTCTTTCGGAACAACTGAATTTGTAGGTAAAATCAATTGCGGGGATTGAGAAGAAAGTCCAACTCTGTCCGACCGAAGGTAGCTGAACACAATCTAATAAACTCGCCACAGATAAACCCTCCCCCTCCCCCAACCAACTATTCCCAAACTCCCCTTCTCACCCCTAAATCCCCCTTTTCAGATCCCCAACAATCCTCTCTCACTCCAAAAATCACCCCAAAAAAGGGATGAGTCTATAAACCCGTTCCGAAATCCTCAGACACCAACAGGGCAAGATTAATTGTTTCATTTTTCAAAACTTTACCAGTGGATTTCAAGCTTGACCAGCTCTGGTCTGTCCAAGCAGAGAAGACATTCTGGCAAGATGGGAAAATCACTCCAGCTCGGTCAATATTGGTTCAAAAATCTAATATGTTATCTCAAATTGTAGAACGGAATGTTTTCTACATTTTTAGACCAAATTCATGATTTTTGAATCGATATTTACGGAGCTGGAGTAATTTTCCCATCTTGCCAGAATGTCTTCTTCGCTTGACCATTTACTCAACTACCCTCTATTTCCTGATAGAGGGGTAGGAGGGATGACACTTTATTTCCCAAGGGAGGACGTTTCATTGATAGCGAATGTTCGGAAAATGCGGCCAAAAATCAATTCTTCTCGGAATTGATGAAGTTAGTTCGTTCCTTATTGAATCTGATTCAATTCTTATTGAACCTGATGTAGAGGGATACTGGAAATATTGTTGTGGAATAGATAAAATCAATTTAAATAATATATAATCAAATAAATATAATATAAAAGATATGATAAATATAATCAAATCAATTTCAATATAATAATTGAATTAAATAAATGAGTGAATCGATTCATAGTTTAAAGGAAAAAATAACCTCACGCCTTAACAGGCACAAAAAGGTTAGATTTTATTCAATTTTTATCCAATTAAAAAAATTATTCAAGCTTGAAAATAGTGATAATTGACAAGAAGGAAGATAATAATATTTACAAGATGTTAATGAAGGAGTTTGTATTATAACTTGATTATATTGATAATAATGATAACTTGACAGAATGATAATGATGATATTAAAATCAGTATCAAAATCTGTCCAAGGACGCTGTTTGATGCAATCGACTTGAGAGTTATTAGATGATCAATAGAAAATTTTAACGTGAATATCGATTGATAATAATTGTAATGATTCAAGAATAAATTCCAATTTATCTTTAGCATTTGATAAGAATGACGATTGCACTTTTTGACTTCCTTTTGAGGCTGATTGCAACATTCAGAGTTCAATCAAATTCTAAATTACATTTCAGGAAACAATGAAGGGCATTCAATTTTACATTTACCTCGAACTCTGACAGATGAAATTCATTTTGACTTCCAATTTTATTTTGATCGGTATTATTGGAGTATGAGAATGGAATCAACTAATGTAGGCTTCTATCTATTACCATAGACCAAGTATAGCCTACATAGAACTAGCATAGAGCAAACATTTCTGATCATAGAATTTACTCCAAGTACTCGCTGAACAGGGTATATTATTATAAAGAGCTTTAGTACACTGGCGGCTCGTACCCACGAAATAGGTGAAGTGCCCTTATCTTTTACTGTACAGCACTTCACCTGTTTCGTGGGCACGAGCCGCCATTGCTATAGTATATTATCTTCTCAATATTATAGCTGACGCCAAAAAGTTTGATATAGTCTGTCCAAGCAAAGAAGACCCTCATTTTGCCAGAGGGTCTTCTTTGCTTGGACAGACTATAGTTCTGTCAGTCTCTTATACATGATGTAACCTAGAGTCTGTTCAAGCAAAGAAGACCCTCTGGCAAAATGAGAAAATGACTTCAGCTCGGTCAATATTGGTTCAAAAATTACTGATTTGGTCTCAAATAGTAGGAAACATTAAGATCTACAATTTGAGATCTAATCAATATTTTTTGAACCAATATTGACTTTGCTGGAGTCATTGTCTCATCTTGCCAGAGGATCTTCTTTGCTTGGGCAGCCTATACTAGAATGTAAAGCGTCAATATTTGATGAATAAAATGAAAAAAAAATATCAAATATCCTTTTTTTAAACTTTAAAAATATTATTTTTCACAGACATGTTTTGAGCTTGAGCCCTTTTTCAATGTGATTGGAATATAGCGTCTATATTGCATCTATTTATTTATTTTATAATAATTCTTTCATTTATCAGAGGGAACAATCGAGTATTAGTAGCAAGAGAAATAGCATATGTAGTATGTTCAAGCAGAGAAGAGCCTCTGGCAAGATGAGAAAATTACTCCAGCACGGTCAATATTGGTTTAAAAATTACTGATTTGTTCTGAAATTGTAGATTAGAATGTTTCCTATAACTGAGACCAAATCAATGATTTTTTAACTAATATTGACCGAGCTGGAGTCATTTTCTCATCTTGCCAGAGGCTCTTCTTTGCTTGGTCAGACTATAGCAAATCCAACAAAATAATATTGAAGAAATTGAGAATTAGCAAATTGAAAAGAAGAACCGCCCTTTGCTACGTTTTCTACTAGTAGAATCGGACATTATGTGAGCCATTCCCCTTCCACTAAGTTGGTTGTTTGTTTTCGCTTCAGCCAACAGCCAATCAGGAGACGACTCCGCCCATCGACACTAATCGGCCAATGAGAAGGTCAGGACTGCTGGCCAATAGAATCCCTGCTAGCTTTTAATAGAACAGGAATGTATTCGAAGGCAATAAAACGCGCCTGTTTCTTATTTTGTTCTTTTTTATTGTATTTGAAGTCAAACTGATGAATTATTAATAATTAATAATTGTATTATATTATTTATAATTGATTTCAGAATAACACATAGTGCTAACTATAGAGACTGTTTAATCTTACAGTAGATCGCCGATTATCCGAACTAATTGGGACCGGGAACAATTCAGATAAGCAAAAATTCGGATAATTGGACATGGAATTGTATTGAAGGAAAACGATGCGTTAAACTTGGAATTAGCTTTATTACATTTGAATAGTACAATGTCAAATTAATAAGAAAAGCAAAAGAAATGTACTGTACTAAGTGTCAGTATACAGTAAGAACAATTCACTAAGTACAACCATTGACTATGGATATAAGTTTTATATAAGATATAAGTTATTGAATAAGGATATATACTTATATCCATAGTCAATGGTATAACACATCGCCTCGCCGCGATATAATCACGTTGTCAACGCTGGTTTTCTATTTATTACTACGCTTAAGACCGATTCGGATAATTGGCAATTCGGTTGATCGGCGTTCGGATAATCGGCGTCCTACTATACTTGTATACACTGGCGGCTCGTACCCACGAAACAGGTGAAGTGCCCTTATCTTTTACTGTACAGCACTTCACCTGTTTCGTGGGCACGAGCCGCCAGTGCTCGTATACAGTATTAAGTGTCTAATAGTGCGAACCCAAGACTGGTTGGATAATATGCGGAATAGGACTGTAAAATAAAACACAAAAATAAAACTACTGGAAAAAGGTGGGGCAAATGATAAGTAAATCTTTTTTTCCTTCTTTTTGAAAAAAATAGAGCAGTAAAAGCAGACAGCGTAACTGGATAGGAGATCTAGCTACTTAGTTGCGATGCTCTGCGACATATTAGATGTCGTGAGAAGGTGAAGAAGGTCGTTGTGAATCTTGCTACAAGACAGCACGTGCAAGATTAGGGCCAGGGGCGCCCTCTGAAAGGGGGTACACATGTAAGGTACCTCCTAACGAGTGGGGGGTCATATAAGGTACTAGAGTGGGGGTCATATAAGGTACTAGAGTGGAGGGTCATATATGAGATAGTGGAGAGGGGGTTACATATGAGGTAGTAGTGAGGGAGGGTAATACCGGGGTATTAGAGAACGTGTGGACATATGGGGGAATCTGTTGAGGGTTGGAGATGTAAGAGGTATTATAACATAGGTAGTCCTTTGTTAACTATGACTATAACTATGATAGTCCGACAAGCAAAGAAGACATTCTGGCAAGATGGGAAAATGTCATCAGCTCGTTCAATATTGGTTCAAGAATTATAAATGTGGTCTTAATAGTAGATCAAGTTGTTTCCTACAATTTGAGATCAAATTGATAATTTTTGAACCAATATTGACTGAACTTGAATCATTTTCCCATCTTGCCAGAGGGACTTCTTTGCTTGGTCAAACTATATAAGGTCAAAACTATTGGTTCAAAAATTAAAAATTCGGTCTCAATTTGAGAGCATAATTTTTTCTACAATTTCAGTACAGATATATAATTTATGAACCAATATTGAACGAGCTAGAGTCATTTCCCCATCTTGCCAGAATGTCTTCCTTGCTCGTTCCGACTTCAGATATAGTCCGTCCAAGCGAAGAAGACATTCTAGCAAGATGGGGAAATGACTCCAACCAAAGAATATGTACGTATATATACTTTATATTCACTGCTCCAACTCGATCAATATTGATTAAAAAATTGTAAAATCGGTCTCAAATTGTAAAGCATAATTTTTTTACAATTTAAGTACAGATATTAAATTTTTGTACCAATAGTGACCGTGTTAGAGACATTTTCCTTTCTCGCCAGAATGTCTTCTCTGCTTGGACAGACTACGAGAGAGGGAGGTTGTTATAAGGTACAGGAGGAGGAGTCCGTACCAGATACCTAAGGGTTGTAAGGTACTTGGGGGGCTGGTCACATGGGGGGTACTGGTAAGGGGGTCAGAGAAGGAATAGGGAAGTAAGGGTTGTAAGGTACTAGGGGGGATTGGTAACATGAGGGGTTCTGTTGAGGGGGTCATATAAGGAATAGGGAAGTAAGGGTTGTAAGGTACTAGGGGGGATTGGTAACATGAAGGTTACTGTTGTGGGGGTCATATAAGGAACTTGTGGGGTATATAAGGTACTAGATAGGGTTCTCATATGAGGTATTAGGGGGTGAGTCATAACAGGAGATCGGTGTAAGGGTGGTACTACGAGGTGGGGGGGTGCTCATATGACCCAAGTCCAGACCAGAGCCCTCCTGTGCATAACTGATAGCCACCATTAAGGAGACCCCAAGAAGCACATATATTCTCAACGAGTACAATTTTTATAGCCGCTTTTACCTTTTGAGTACATTCGCGAATAGATAACGTGATGAATGTGGTGGAAGGAGGGTAGAGCGGGGGGGGGGGAGGGGGTTAAAGGGTTCGGAACCCACATTGTGAACGAAAATTCATGGCCGGAAATTTATCAGGCGACGCTCATTGGTCGAATAATCGAATTGGTCGAAAGATCAAATTGGGTTGAAAATTGTTGTTGAGGATGTATGTTGGGTAATTTTCGAGAGGTGAACGGGTAGCAAGGATTTATTGGCGAAAAAGGATTTTCTGTTGATATTTTTCAAATATAGGAGAGTAGGGCTCTTCACTGTATGATCGAATTACAATTTTGTAGTGATATAGATTCACTTGAGCAATAAAAAAAACTGACAATTTTTTTTCTTAAGTTGATGACAACATGTGCCCCTAGACCCGTGCATGAGTAATGAAAGGGAAGATTGTGAGAAATGACAACTGCGTTTCAGACAGTCGGGACCGACGGCTTATCATCTTCTCCGAAAGACTTTATCTATGTGATCGTGCTGATGTCAAAATCTGTCCCCCGACAAAGATCGAACCCAAAATATTTGGTTATTAGATGAACTTAAAATAGAACTCACAACGAGTAACTCAAAAAAGATTAAGAATGAATATATTGTTTGAAATATGATGAATACACTGAAATTATGTTTCTGAGGCTCATGGATTCAATGAGTCAGTCTTATGAATTCCGATTATTCAGTCTCATGAATTCCGATTATTCAGTCTCATGAATTCTAGTATGATGAGTAGTAATCATCAATCATCAATCATCAATCATCAATCATCAATCATCAATCATCAATCATCAAACATCAATCATCAATCATCAATCATCAATCATCAATCATCAATCATCAATCATCAATCATCAATCATCAATCATCAATCATCAATCATCAATCATCAATCATAGTGATCATAATAATCATCAACATAGACTCAGGAATACTCACTTGAGATATTGGAATACTTTACTGAAAACTATATAGTTGTCTGACAATATTTACCCCCAATTAGAAATCATACAAGCAATTGAACGAATGAATAGAGGGGTTATACTCTTAAATTTCCCACTGAAAACCAAACCACTAAACACTTTACACTGAGCAATATATACACATGGCATAGAACAAGGATATTCGCAAAACCTGAGAAGACACATCTTTACAATATATTTTACATGTTAATTGGGAGTCTTCTCAGCTTGCGCGAACATTACTCACTGATTAACACAACAGCGATAAAATCCTTGCAGAGGACAAGGGTGGTATAGTCTGTCTATACAAAGAAGACATTCTGGCAAGATGGAAAAATGACTACAGCTTGGTCAATATTGATTTTATGATCATGAATTTGGTCTTAGATTGTAGAGCAAAATGATTTATACAATCTTAAATAAAATTAATAATTTTCGAACCAATACTGAACGAGCTGGAATCATTTTCCCATCTTGCCAGAATGTCTACTTTGTTTCGACAGACTATTTATAATCTATTATTATTGGGCTCAAGCGGCGTTTATGAGAATGGTAAGATGAATTGTTATTGGAGGCTACGATCCCCGGGGCTCACACGGGGTCATCCAGGAATCTATTGGCAGCAGACAACATGTGTTTCCCGACAACTTCTGGAGCCAAGTAGAGTTGTCCAGGATTGTTGTCCAGGAATTAGTGGGTGAGAAATGAGAGGGGGCTGGGGTAAAATTGGGATAGTGGTGGAGAGGGTGGTGATGAAAGGGTAAAATGAGGAGATACAGATAGTGGTGAATTAGAGAGGAATTGAGAGGGATAGGATAAAGCGGAATGGTCGGTAATAATGGCGAAATTAGAGGAGAATAGAGGGGAAATTAGGAGAACGAAGAAGAGGAGAAAGAGGAGAACGAGGAGGAGAACGAGGAGGAGAACGAGGAGGAGAACGAGGAGGAGAACGAGGAGAAGGAGGAGGAGAACGAGGAGAAGGAGGAGGAGGAGGAGTAGTAGGAGGAGGAGTAGGAGGAGGGGGAGCAGGATAAGATAGGGGTGAAGGAGAAAACGAGGAGGAAAGGGGATGAAGATTGTGGAGAATAAAATGGAGAAGGAGTAGAAGGACAATAAGCAGGATAAGAGGAAGGAGGAGGAGGAGGATGAGGAGAAAAAGAGAAAAAGAAGAGATTAAGATGGTGAAGAATAAGATGGAGAATTGAGAGGGGTTGATGAGTAAGAGGAATAAAGATGGAATAATGATATGAGAAGAGGAAAATTGAGGAGGAGGAGGACGAGGATAGAATGAGGAGGATGGGGAGGAGAAGTAGGAGGAGGAAGAGGTGGTGGTGGAGAGGAGTAGGAGGAGGAGGGGGAGGATAGAATGAGGAGGATTGGGAGGAGAAGTAGGAGGAGGAGGAGGAGTAGGAGGAGAGAAGGAAGAGGAGGACGTGTAATGAGAGGGGATGTGAGGGAGGTCCTTGTCTGTTTAATTGCCGGAGTTGCCTTTGCCGCGAACAATTTAGGCTACAAGAGATTCCAAGGTTATTAGGGAGTTGTGAGAGAAATGGAGTGTGAGTGAGAGACTATTTTGATGGTAGTGAGAGAAAGAGAAAGTGAGAGAGAGTGACAAATTTATAAAACAGTGATAAGGAGAGATAGAGATTGACAGAGACATAAGAAAAATGTAATAAGTTGGATTATATTCGAATAAGATGGTTGAAAAAATAGATAGTAGGTATATCTTTCGAGTAACAGTATATATCGACTAACAGAGTTATAATTAGAATGAATTTTCTTCATAAAGAGAAAAGGCGAAGTTGGGGGAGAAGCCGGCTAGACGGAGTGATAGTGCTAGAATGAGTGAGAGACAGCGAGACAGCATATTGAACAAGGGTTGTAATTATACAGGATTTGAGGGTTTATACAAATACAAGGGTTTATGGATTATACAAATTTGAGGGGCCCTACAGATTACTACATTTCCTATACTTATCATAGAAAATATCAGCTATTCATCAAAATTTGAGGGTCCCTCAACTTTTAGTGTGCTTGGAAAAACCCGGCAGTAGTCTATGATAATACTAATGTGCATAACAGGTCAATAAAACATTGGTATATTATGTAGGCTACTGATATTATCCAACCAATTTATCAATATGTGTTCATTTGGAGAAGTGATTCTTGATAATTGACGTGTTCTACGTGGGTGCGTGTTTGTGTGTTCGAGTGGCTACGCATGCGTGCGTGAGCAAAATGCCATTTGGTGGTTTGCCAGGAACTTGCGCCAGGCCTTCTCTCAAATCTCACTTACAGTCTTCCTCTCTTTCTGTCAATTCTCTCTTCCTCTCTCAATTCTCTCGATTCTCATTTACTTTCTCTCCTATTTTCTTCCTGTTTTTCAAGTTCTTTCAAACCCTCTGTCTTGATGTCCCCAGTAACTTTCTCAAACACAGTCTAGCAACTCTATCTCGTTCTAGTCGTGGTATACGGGGTGTTTCAGGAATAATGTGCAATACTTCTCAAGCTGATTCCTTACACCAAGTAGACAAAAAAGTTCCATGGGACCAACCCCCAAAAACGCTTTGTTACCGAGATAACAATGGCGGAAAATTGAGATTTTTCAAAATATATTGATTTTTCTAATTTTTTAGAGGCTTTAGTGCGGTTCTAAAATAATCAATTCCTATGTAAAATTGGCTGAGGAATTCAATGGAACCAGCTCCAAGTTTGTAAGTGTGTTTGTAACACAAGTGTGTGAATCTTACCCAAATCTCATAAATGGCGATAAAAAATCGCAAAATTGACAAAACATAGCAAAAGTGATAAAGTTGTGTTTAGTAGCGATTTTGCGATTTTTGATCACTATTTCTGAGATTTGGGTGAGATTTACACAATCGCCGCCATTTAACTTTCTCTTTAGAATCCGACTCTCTTGAACTTCCATTGATAAAAAATACAATTTTATGATTCCTTTTCCAGTTTTAACGCTTATTGTTGAAAAAATTGCTTTTTCTAGCATAATTTTACAATTATCTCAATAACCGTTGAAGTTACAAACTTGGAATTGGTTCCATTGAATTCCAATTTTACATGGGAATTGATTATTTTAGAACCTCACTAAAGCCTCTAAAAAATTATAAAAATTAATATATTTTGAAAAATCTCGATTTTCCGCCATTATTATCTCGGTAACAAAGCGTTTTTGGGGGTTGGTCCCATGGAACTTTTTTGTCTACTTGGTGTAAGGAATCAGCCTGAGAAGTATTGCACATTATTCCTGAAACACCCCGTATACCATGACTAGAACGAGATAGAGTTGCTAGACTGTGTTTGAGAAAGTTACTGGAGACATCAAGGAAGAGAGATAAATTGAGAAAGAGAGGAAGAAAATAGGAGCGAAAGTAAATGAGAATCGAGAGAATTGAGAGAGAAAGAGAGAATTGAGAGAAAGAGAGGATGACTAAGTGAGATTTGAGAGAAGGCCTGGCGCAAGTTCCTGGCAAACCACCAAATGGCATTTTGCTCACGCACGCATGCGTAGCCACTCGAACGCACAAACACGCACACGCACCCACATAGAACACGTCAATTAACAAGAATCACTTCTCCAAATCAACACATATTGATAATTTGGTTGGATAATATCAGTAGCCTACATAATATACCAATGTTTTATTGACCTGTTATGCACATTAGTATTATCATAGACTACTGCCGGGTTTTTCCAAGCACACTAAAAGTTGAGGGACCCTCAAATTTTGTTGAACAGCTGACATTTTCTATGATAAGTATAGGAAATGTAGTAAACAAAGAGTCCCTCAAAATTGAGTGTGCTTGGGAAAACCGGGCAGAAGTATACAGCTTTATTTGTCAATGGCTCAACCAATGAAGGGCCTAGGACAACCAGCTGGTTGTTATTGTTATTTATTGTAGTTATTGTTATTGTTATGAGGGTGAAGCCCACATGAGCTCATAGGCTTGTGCGTGGGTAATGATATGGATGATAGATGACGACTGCTTTGAGGTAGTCGGGACCGACGGCTTATCGTCTCCTCCGGAAGACGGGGTGGCCGTATTTATGTGATTGTGCTGTGGTCAAAAAACTGTTCCCCGCTTGGGACTTGAACCAGGGTCCACCTGGTTATCAGACCGGCGCGTTACCACTCCTCCAACGAGCCACCCAGTATACATATAAGTATACATTAAGACTACTCATACTACGGAATTAAGTGGATTAGTTGTAGAATTTTCAGCTACCGTAAAACTGCTATAGTCTGTCTAAGCAAAGAAGAGCCTCTGGCAAGATGGGAAAAGATTCCAGCTTGGTCATTAATCTGTTGGTCAGATCTGCTTGGTCAATCTGTTCAATAATAATGATAATTTCGATTTAATAATAGAACAAATTGTTTCCTACAATTTGAGATCAAATAGATAAATTTTGAACCAATATTGATCGAGCTTGAGTCATTCACCCATCTTGCCATGGGGTCTTCTTTGCTTGGATACACTGCCGGGGGGTGGAAACATGGAGGAAACATTGCATGGTGGGTGGATAGCCTCGAACATCTTCAAATTCAAGAGGGTCCATTACATGGAGAATAGTCATTTTAAAATTCCAAACGAAATAAAGTAAGAATAAAATCATAAAACTAATAGAACACGTGCAAGTTGAGAAGACACGTCATTACAATGTAAAGTGTATTGTATCAAAGGGTCTTCAAGGTTTGCCAAATGTAGTGTCAGAAATAATAGAACAAGCAGACGATAATCTACAATGGAATGCAACTGGAGCGCAATGTCCAGAATCATCCAGAAGTACAGTATTCCAGAACCTTCCATGAGGAAGTATTCCATGAGCTTCCAGAATGAAGTATTCCAGTTTCTCGCAAACAATTATTCCCCTCCAATAACTTCCAGGACAAATTGCAACAAATGCATTGCATTGGAATTCAATTCTGCACTCGATCGAGCCAGTAGTGCAGCAAATGGTAGTCCGTCCAAGCGAAGAATACCTTCTGGCAAGATGGGGAAATGACTCCAGCTCGGTCAATAATGGTTCAAAAATTATCAATTTACTCTTAAATTGTAGAGATATTTTTCTTCTATAATTTGAAGCCAAATTTATAATTTTTGAACCAATATTGACCGAGCTGGAGTAATTTTCCCATCTTGTCAGAGGGTCTCCTTTGCTTGGACAGACTAAACAAATATTCAGACGGTTTTGAATGACTGTTATTAATGCTCAGCTCTGTCAGGACAGTCTGAAGCTGTCTTTAAGGGTGGATTAGTATAGCTGGGGTCGTTCTCTTTACGAAGTACTCTTGCAAACAGCTCACTGACTGTCCTGAGAGAGCTGGGAATTAGAAACATTCCTCCGCAAACCACCGTGATATTTTGCGCCATCTTTATCTGACTCAATTATTACTGCAGGATGAACAGAAATATCCAATATTGTAGTCTGTCCAAGTGAAGAAGACATTCTGGCAAGATGGGAAAATGACTCCATTCCGGTCAATATTGGTTAAAAATTTTCCAATTTGGTTTTAAATTGTAGAAGAAATACTGATCTACAATTTGAGACCAAATTAATATTTTTTGACAGAAAAAATTGACAGAACTGGAGTCATTTCCCCATCTTGCCAGAATGTCTTCTTTGCTTGTACAGACTATATCATACTACAGAATGCGCGATTGAAATTATTTAGTTAGTTCTAAGCACAGTGATTTATAACATTCAGAACATACTATAATTCGATTCCGCTGTAAAGAATTTTAAATATTTTCAAGGTTGTAGTCGGTATTCATCTATTGTAGCATACAAGTTTTTTTCACTGATACTAGAATATTTCTGGTAGGATTATCAGCATAATGCACAGTATATCTATAGGAACAAAGCACAAGTATTGGAGAATTTATGGAGTTGGTTGATGAATAATGATTGTAATAATTCAACACAAAAAGGAGTGTAGATTTATTACAAAAGTATACTATAACTTCAAATAATGTGTCATCATACAATTATATTATGTTGCAAAACTTTTCAATTAGTTATTATTTTGTATAAAATTGTATAAATCGGTTGATGTATAATCGTTGCATGGATGATGAAGTTGATGAATAAACTTTTGTATTACCTTTAAATGAAATTATACAATTTATAATTATTTTAGACTTATTATATGGAAACACAACTTAGGAGAACTATGAATGTAAAAGCTTGGCACAAACTTTATCTAGATTAATAAAAAAGGAGATTGTAAACCAACATTCTATGAATTGAAAATTTATTTTTTATCTTCGTCCATCATAAATTATAAGAAAAATCGCTCAATAGTTATTGCAGTGACCTATTAAGAGAAACATTTTGCGTCAACTTAAGAGAACTAAGAATGTAGAAGCTTAGCTCAAACTTTATCCAGATTAATAGAAGAAAAGAAGATTGTAAACCAACATTCTATGAATTGAAAAATAATTGGAAATTTATTTTTAATCGTCGTCTATCATAAATTATAAGAAAATTCGCTCAATATTCATTGCAGTGACCTATTAAGAGAAACATTATGCGTGAGCAGGTTTTGAATTAAAAGTGCAATCAGGAATAAGAAATTGTGAAAATTTCCAAAACCAGGAGATAAAGCATGTTTGAAGACATAAATAGCTTGAAGGAACAATTTATTATTAACGGTTGCGGAGGATGATGTAGAATAGGGAAGAAAAGTTCGTTTTAATTTCATATTTGGGTGTGGAACAAGGATGAAGAATGATTGTGGAGAACAAGAGAGGAAGTGAGAGGGAAAAGAGAGAAAGCTGTGGGGGGAACAATGGAGAAAGTGTCAGAGAGGGAAATATGCAATAAAACTCAATGATTGAGAGAGGACATTAGGCCAAGTGAAAGGTAATTACAGTTTAGAGGTGGGAGGGGAGGGGGGTTGAAAGAGACGAAAGATCAGGAGATAAGAGATGAGCGCAACAAGATACGGAAGAAGATTTTGGAGGAGAATAAGACGGAAAGAGGAGGAGGAGTAGGAGGAGGAGGAGGAGGAGGAGTAGGAGGAGGAGTAGGAGGAGGAGGAGGTGAAGGGGGGGGGGGGGTTGGAGGAAGAGGAAGAAGAAGAAAGAGAAGAAGAAAAAGAAGAAGGAGAAGAAGAAGTGGGAAGAAGAAGAAGAAGAAGAATAAGAAAGTTGCGGGATTTAGTGAGTAGAGTTCCATCAGTACCCTGCCTATACCCCCTCAATCAATATAAAACATTTGAGAGGGGGGGCTCCTACAATGTGAAATTGGATTCAAGCTCTGATTTATAGCCTCTTGTGTTCCTACTTTATTATTTTCCTTCTCTTTTTTCCATTTTCCTTCTTCTCATTCTCTTTTATTATTTTTCTTCTTCATCTTCTTCTTCCTGTTTTTCCTTCATCTCTTTTTCTTTTTCCATTTGTCACATCATCCTTCTTAATATTCTGCATCTCAAAAACAGCGGGGCAAGTTTCAAGGGACAAAAAATGTCATTTATAATTTTATTTCAATTGGCAAGTTAGTGTATGCTGCGTTGAAAGGTTCATATTATAGTCTGTCCAAGCAAAGAAGACATTCTGGCAAGATGGTAGAATGATTCCAGCTCGGTCAATATTGATTCAAAAATGATAAATTTTGGCATGAAAGTGTAGAAAACATCCTGCTCTCTAATTTTAGACCAAATTTATAATTTTTGAATCAATATTGACCGAGCAGGAGTCATTCTACTATTTTACCAGAATGTCTTCCTTGCTTGGACAGACCATACTGTATATTCCTATTTCTTAGTTCCTCATTCTGAGGATATAAATTCGATACAAAATAACAATGTGAATCTCAATCATCACTATTCAATACACTATTCATCACAATCAATACTCAATTTTTCTCTCACTCTCTCTCTCTCTGTCTCTCTCTCTCTCTATCTCTCTTTTTTCAACTTTCTCTCCTTCCATCATTTTATCTTCTTCTCTGTCCCTTCTCTTCGCTCACTCCTCCTTCAATCATCCTCTCTCACTCTTACTTTCTTACTCTCTTACTCTCTTCCTCTCTTACTCTCTTCCTCTCTTACTCTCTTGCTCTCTTACTCTCTCACTCTCTTACTCTCTTACTCTCTCACTCTCTTACTTATTCTGGGTCCACCCACAACTGAGTAACTCTAAGCGGCTGCACAAAACAAAGCTATTATTAAATCAGTTAGTTGCCTACTACGGGATGAGTGGGGGGGCGTTTAGAGGGTTCAAGGGAGGGGGGGGTGTAAACTATTGTTTAGTTAAGAGAGTCAAGTGTACCAAAACCCGCCCAGCTGTAATTCGAAGCCCCACTATACACAGGCAGACTGTACGCAGACAGTACACAGACAATGCTAAATGTTCAACAGTTTAGTATAGACAATGACGTATATTGTTGCTCTATTCCACACCCAGTAAGGATCCAGCTGTAATTGTATTTACAATTGTAATTGAATTCTTCTCCAAACGGCAAGTGTAACCGAATCTGGTTCGGGGGAGTTGGGCTGTGGTGACTGTGGAAGCTGGTTTGAGTGGGTTAGCGTCTTTGGCCTACTTTTGATAATTAACATTGATTAAAAAATACGGTTAATACGATGTCGGGTCTACTTAACATTTATTGAAAAAATTATACGAAAAAATACTATTAATAGTATGCTGAGATGGCCTTGAACTTTAAGTCGCTCAAAATCGTTTTCACTCCATGAGCTAAGATTAGTAGGTTATTGAAAACATTTTGAGCTGATTATAGTAGAAACTTCTAATATAATCAGCTTTTAATTGATCAGAAAAGGATATCGTTTAGAAAACTTATATAATTATCACAATTTAAAGATGACCTTGTTCGCTAACTCGCTCAAAATCACTTCTTGAATAATCACACACTAAAGCAGTAGGCTACAGAGCTTCCTTCGAAATCTTGACTGGGATGCATGAGAATATTCCAACAAATTTGAGGGCTATCAATCTATTTTTTCCCAGTTCCTATACTTGTTGAAATAGAACCAAATTTTTGATAATGTCATGAAAGACAAGAGAAAAAAATCTATTTTAACGATTTTTATATTATTGTCATCATAATTTTTAGAATCTATTATTTTCGAGTTTATGATGTGAATCCCTCTTGTTGGATAATAACCATTATGAGTCTTCAACTCGTGAAAATATTATTTTATATAGAGAATTATTCCTTTAGGCTGAAAAAAAATTATCCCGTTATATTCACTATAATATCAATTTTAATCTGATAGGCTACAAAAAACACTTGCATATTATAGTTACTTCAGTTTATGAATGGGAGTGAGTATCAATATATGATTTAATATTCAATTTCATCTTCATCTTTTAACCAACTATAAAAGAATCCCAATATTTAATATTGCTTTTTAGAAACTAAGCTGATATGTGAAATACTGTGAGATATCACACCCTCTGTTATGCGAAGGCAAGGTCAGCATAGAACACATAGAACTTTATCACTATTTAAATCACTATTGTATAGTCTATCCAAGCAAAGAAGACCCTCTGGCAAGATGAGGAAATGACTCCAGCTCGATCAATATTGGTTCAAAAATTATTGACTCGGTCTTAATCGTAGAAAACATTTTGATCTACAATTTGAGACCAAATCAATAATTTTTGAACCAATATTGACCGAGCTGGAGTCATTTTCTCATCTTGCCAGAGGGTCTTCTTTGCTTGTACAGACTATACTACAATATGAACTAACACTATATCCTAGCATAGTTGAACTTTGTTGGAAAGTGAACTATGGTTATGCCTATGTCGTTGCCATAAGCAAGGCCCGTTCACACGTTCCACTAGCGTCGACACTTATGACGTGTGTAGGGGCCTTAATGGGCGCTGATCATAGAAATATACATAATATAAAGTATACGGTACTTTGGGGAAGATAGCAGCCCCCATTTCTATGTACGGTCAGGCCCTAAAATTTGGTAGTTTGTCCAAGCAAAGAAAACATTCCGACAAGATGGGAAAATGACTCCAGCTCGGTCAATATTGGTTCAACAATAATAAATTCTATCTCAAATTGTAGATGAGAGTTTTTCCTACAATTTGAGACTGAATTCATGATTTTTGATTCGATATTGACGAAGCTGGAGTCATTTTCCAATCTTGCCAGAATGTCTTCTTCGCTTGGAGAGACTATACCCTTATAACTAATCGATGTAACTTCCTACTCATGTTAACATGTGTAAGATAGGTAATACAATGTAATCTGATTTCAAAGTTACATTAAAAAGAGTGAAAGCACCGTTATCGATGCGGCAAAATTGGTTTTTCGATAAGATTGGGTGGCGGTAAACGTATTGCATGGCACCTTTGCTGAATTGAGATACTGTGAATATTGGAAATATTTTTGAATTTGGGAATTTTGTTTTGGAACAGAGGTGAGATCCCGTCATTACTGAAGTATTAATTCTGTATTGAGATATAGTTCATTGTTACTGTATTGAGATATCAGTTTCTCACCTACAATGCAACAATTGTTTGCCTTTTTCAGTCAACTTTTGATCAATGTATAGATTGAATAGCTTCCAGTGGCGGCTCGTGCCCACGAAACAGGTGAAGTGCTGTACAGTAAAAGATACGGGCACTTCAACTGTTTCGTGGGTACGAGTCGCCAGTGTTCATTGATCTCCCATTATTGTATCATTGCTGTTTGAATAGCAATTTTGTAACGTTTGAATGAACCGCTAATCGGGGAGGAGCTTGTCTAGGCCAATGGCAGACGTTCGCTGTGATTGGTTCAAGCAACTACCAATAGACGGTTAGTATAGCCTAAATAGTGCTGCTCTTTACTCATATTCCAGTCTATCAGAAGCTGATAATGGAGTAGCAACCGAAACCGGTACCTAAATTTTTATCAATTTGTTTTAAACAATATCTTGTATTTTCAATTTAATCATCTAGGTATGTTAGATGATAGAGAAAATATTTGAATCTTCTATTCCATTATTATGATTACGATTATCATATTGATACTGGATATACGTACATTATTTATTTATTTATCTATTACTTCAGTCGATTAATTACAATAAACGATTGAAACACAGACAGCAAAGTTCATAACGTCTTTTCTCAAATTTTGATACATAAAAATGCACTAGCATTTAAAAAGCAAATTGTTCCTCTTGTACAGAGATTACAGTTCACAGGTATTTTCATTGTTGTCATTTTTTAAAACTTTTTCAGCCTCAATATAATCTTGTCAGTCCTACCAAAGACAATGTACTATTATAGTACATTGATATAAACTATTATAATAGTACATTGTCTTGATTGTCTTGGTCCTACGTATCTTCTTGATCAATAAGTAGGCTTTACAAAAGTGGAATGCACAAAGATAGTTCCATGAAACTTGATGCGACATTGCCAAACCAACTGATGAAGAATAAAAATTAATTTCTATTTTCATAATACACCTGAAGAAATGTCAACGTTTTTATTTATTTATTTATTCATTTATTTATTTATTTATTTATTTATTTATTTATTTATTTATTTATTTATTTATTTATTTATTCATTCATTTATTCATTTATTCATTTATTCATTTATTCATTTATTCATTTATTCATTTATTCATTTATTATTCATTTATTCATTTATTCATTTATTCATTTATTTATTTATTTATTTATTTATTTATTCATTTATTTATTTATTCATTCACAAACAACATGATACAACAATGAGAGGTTTACAGCTCTGAGCCAAAACAAACCTCATTAACAACAAATGAATTACACAAAATTAGATATTAATAAACAATATGATGAAAGCATATGAAATTCAAGTAAAAAAACAGCAATGGAAAAATGTCTTAGATAAAACTAAACATACATTATGAGGAAAGATAATATTAATTTATAATAGGTAAAGTGAAATAACTATCATATTATGAAGTAGAGACTAGGTACATTATAGATAGAACTACATTTATATAGATATTTTAGGAAGAAAAGTCAAGATAAGTTGAACCAAAAATTGAAATTATGGTCTACAAACAGTTTGGACATCTATAAATGAAGAGCTTCATAACATTTTTCACTAAATTTGCGCAAATTATCTGAGAATGGATCCAGGATCGGATTGAATTTATTATAAAGTCTAATTGTTCTCTGAATGAAACAATGTTCATGATGCACCGTGTTTATTCTATTTAGAGCAGAGAGCATAAGTAATCTAGGCCTGTTTAACGGAACAAAAAATTTAGGAATTTTATTATGTTTGGAATGTCTAAATCGTGATTCAATATTTTATACAATGTGATCAGGGATATGTAATCTCTTCTATTTTTCAATGACATGATTTGGAAATTTTTCCACAAATTACTCATAGAGTAGTCAAAAGGGCATGAGTATCCATACTTTTTATAAATAATAACAATCTTAGGAATTTTTTCTGTATGCGTTCAATACAATTGATGTATAAACTCTGATATGGTGTGGGGTTGCTCTGGTGTACCAGTTTTCATCGGACTATTTTCATGCTGTAGAAAACAACCTCGTGCTGGCATGTCATAAAGTGAGAGATAATGAAGATGGGATTCCACGACAGTAACTTAACAAAGAGCCCTAATATAGTTGTGAATGGTGGGGGTGTATATGATAAGGTGACAACCGTCGTTTGATCTGGCTAGGAACAGGAGTGCCAACTCCCGTGTTGGAAGCTGCAATTATCAAGCCCTTAAGTTGGCAGGCCTGATGATGGATTAGCCCCCAGCTAATTGTTCGATGTATCAAAGGGCGGAGAAGACATTCTGGCAAGATGGGAAAATGCTTACAGCGCGATCAATATTGTTTCACAAATTATAAATTTAGTCTCAAATTGTAGACAACATTCTGTTCTACAATTTGAGAACAAATTTGTAATTTTTGAACTAATATTGAACGAGCTGGAGTAATTTTCTCATCTTGCCGGAATGTCTTCTTTGCTTGAACAGACGTATCAAAGGGCAAAGGCAGGCAGGTGTGCCAAAGGAATTTATCATTTGCGCGCCAAGTCATCAGCAGTGTGAGTTGTAAGGTTGGCAATACACGCCTACGAGATATAATTAGGTTGGGATATATCTATATTATGGGGTATACGTACTATATCATGGAGGGGATACAATGTATACAAATACATATCATACTATAGGATACATACAATATCATATATACATGGTTTTCACATGATATGCTAACGATCACGTCTAGGGATGAATAGATGGACTGTATGAACTCAGTAATGAACTTATTCATATACAGGGTGTTTCAGGAAGAATGTGCAATACTTCTCAGGCTGATTCCTTTCACCAAGTAGACAAAAAAGTTCCATGGGACCAACCCCCAAAAACGCTTCGTTACCGAGATAACAATGGCGGAAAATTGAGATTTTTCAAAATATATTAATTTTTCTCATTTTTTAGAGACTCTAGTGAGGTTTTAATATAATCAATTCCAATGTAAAATTAGCTGAGGAATTCAATGAAACCAGTTCCATCATAAACCAGTGGATAAGGAATCATAAAATTGTATTTTTTATTAATGGAAGTTGAAGAGAGCCGGATTCTGAAGAAAAACTTGAATGGCGGCGATTGTGTAAATCTTACCCAAATCTCAGAAATGGTAATCAAAAATCGCAAAATTGACTAAAGTGATGAATTTGTGTTTAGTAGCGATTTTGCGATTTTTGATCGCTATTTCTGAGATTTGGGTGAGATTTACACAATCGCCACCATTCAACTTTTTCTTTAGAATCCGGCTCTCTTCAACTTCCATTAATAAAAAATACAATTTTATGATTCCTTATCCAGTTATAACCCTTATTGTTGAAAAATGGCGTTTTTTAGCATATTTTCCCAATTATTTCAATAACCGTTGAAGTTACAGACCTGGAACTGGTTTTATTGAATTCCGCAGCTAATTTTACATAGGAATTGATTATTTTAGAACCTCACTAAAGCCTCTAAAAAATTAGAAAAATTTATATATTTTGAAAAATATCAATTTTCCGCCATTGTTATCTCAGTAACAAAGCGTTTTGGGGGGATGGTCCCATGGAACTTTTTTGTCTACTTGGTGTAAGGAATCAGCCTGAGAAGTATTGCACATTCCTCCTGAAACACCCTGTATAATAGTAGGCAAGTTGAGATTGAGTTACAGCGATTCAAGTTTATGCAAAGTATGATCTTACAACGATCAGATGCATGTGCTTTTTCCAAAGCTATAGTGCTCTAACTTGAGATGAAGTTGCTTATTATATTATGTATATATATGTATATGTATATATAGCCTACTTTGTTTATAAAGACTGCCAATGGATTGTCACGGAAGAGTTTTGTACAATTTGAATATAGGATTGGATATAGAAGTCTTTTAATATCTAAACATTCTACTATTATGCGATCATATTAAATGTGAATCAAATGTTATCTTATGCAATTTGATAGGAGAGATACTACGAAAAAGACTGACTCTCTCAGTGAAGTTTTGCACAAAAATGAATAGGAATTCATAAATATTAAAATAGTCTACTATAATGGAAATAAAAAAAAAAAAAAATATGCTTATGGCTTTTAATGGTGGGGAGACCCTTACGGGTAGGTTCCACCTCGCCAAAGTGTACTTGGCCAAATACTGGTCACCCATCCAAGATCAGTCCACTGTGTTTGTGACTTAACCTCACAATCACAAAGCAGACAGTCTCACCTAGTGGCCAGTACCCAGTACAAAAAATGGAAATAGTAGGAGGAATAGATGAGAATATAAATAAGAATAGTTTATTATAAGAATAATAAGATAAATAAGAATAATGGTCTTGTATTGAATATGACACTTCATAGGCCTACTCAAAATCCTTGTTATTTTCGTTCTCAATTATCAATTTATTGTTTTTAAAATTTACTTTTATCGTAGAATAGTGGGAGAAAAGAGAAAGGGAGAATAAGAAAAAGCGTAAATGGAAGAAGAGCAAACAAACAAAACAAAGATCAGACTTGGAACAAGAATAGGAATCCACAGAATGTTGGACTGAAGCCAAAGACCTGATTTAGATTTACATTTGGCGGGAAAAGTGGTGGGGAAAAAATAGAATAGGATAAGGAATCCCAGATGGATTTTGGAGGAGTGAAGGAAGCATTAAGGAAAATCCGCGAATGAAGGAAGAAACCTGGAAGAATGGAATATGATCACATTACTCGATATTATGTAATATGTACAATACAATTGAGTCAGTTGTACAATACAATTGATTTACTGTACAATTGAGTCATAGGCTTACATGAAATTGAGATATAAGTTCACATAACATATGCATCTGTCCTTATGTCAATATGTATCACTGATAAATCAATCAATCAAACAATTATAGTCTATCAACAATGTTATAACATAAGGCTTCGGCTCGGCCAGTGATGGTTTGGGGACTCTAGGTTCTAATTTTGAATTAATGGCTTTTGTGCCGGTATTGGCCGGGGTGGGGTCATTTTCCCGTCGTGCCGGTATGCCTTCTTGGCTTGGACGGGCTGTATATGAATGAGTAAATTTGAGACTGGCAACCAGCTGGTAGGCCTAGGCCCTTCATGGGCTGTTGATACATACATATAAACAAAGTAAGCATCACATGAATTGCAAGATTTTTATCGTAATCTGGGAAGAGTATGAACTGAAAAAAGCATAATATTATAATATTCATAATAATCATCCTCATGATAATTTTTGCGACATTTGATTTGACAGTTTCCACAGAGCAACATCCTCATTCAGACAATTTTCAATATTTATTGTATTCTCAGCCTTGACAATCATATTCTATCTGTATTCTAGGAAGACATTCCATTTGTTTTATTTATTCTGTGAGAGGAAGAAGAAGAAGAAGAAGAGGGTGAGGAAGAAGAAGAAGAAGAGAAAGAAGAAGAACAATCATATGACAATCATACAGCCTTAACAATCATATTCTGTCTGTATTCTAAGGATACATTTCATTTGTTTTATTTGTTCTTTGAGAGGAAGAAGAAGAAGAAGAAGAAGAAGAAGAAGAAGAAGAAGAAGAAGAAGAAGAAGAAGAAGAAGAGGGTGAGGAAGAAAAGGTAGAAGAAGAAGAAGAAGAAGAAGAGAAAGAAGAAGAACAATCATATGACAATCATACAGCCTTGACAATCATATTCTGTCTGTATTCTAAGGATACATTTCATTTCTTTTTTGTTCTGTGAGAAGAAGAAGAAGAAGAAGAAGAAGAAGAAGAAGAAGAAGAAGAAGAAGAAGAAGAAGAAGAAGAAGAAGAAGAAGAAGAAGAAGAAGAAGAAGAAGAAGAAGAAGAAGAAGAAGAAGAAGAAGAAGAAGAAGAAGAAGAAGAAGAAGAAGAAGAAGAAGAAGAAGAAGAAGAAGAAGAAGAAGAAGAGGAAGAAGAAGAAGAAGAAGAGGAGGAGAAGGAGGAAGAAGAAGAAGAAGAAGAAGAGGAAGAAGAAGAAGAAGAAGAGGAGGAGAAGGAGGAAGAAGAAGGAGAAAAAGAAGAGGAGGAGGAGGAAGAAGAAGGAGAAGAAGAAGAAGAGAAGGAGGAGAAGAAGAAGAAGAAGAAGAAGAAGAGGGTGAGGAAGAAGAAGTAGAAGAAGAAGAAGAAGAAGAAGAGAAAGAAGAAGAACAATCATATGACAATCATACAGCCTTGACAATCATATTCTGTCTGTATTCTAAGGATACATTTCATTTGTTTTATTTGTTCTGTGAGAGGAAGAAGAAGAAGAAGAAGGAGAAGAAGAAGAGGGTGAGGAAGGAGAAGTAGTAGAAGAAGAAGAAGAAGAGAAAGAAGAAGAACAATCATATGACAATCATACAGCCTAGACAATCATATTCTGTCTGTATTCTAAGGATACATTTCATTTGAAAAATGTTTTATTTGTTCTGTGAGAGGAAGAAGAAGAAGAAGAAGAAGAAGAAGAAGAAGAAGAAGAAGAAGAAGAAGAAGAAGAAGAAGAAGAAGAAGAAGGAGAAGAAGAAGAAGAAGAAGAAGAAGAAGAAGTGGGTGAGGAAGGAGAAGTAGTAGAAGAAGAAGAGAAAGAAGAAGAACAATCATATGACAATCATACAGCCTTGACAATCATATTCTGTCTGTATTCTAGGGATACATTTCATTTGTTTTATTTGTTCTGTGAGAGGAAGAAGAAGAAGAAGAAGAAGAAGAAGAAGAAGAAGAAGAAGGAGAAGAATAAGAAGAAGAAGAAGAAGAAGAAGAGGGTGAGGAAGAAGAAGTAGAAGAAGAAGAAGAAGAGAAAGAAGAAGAACAATCATATGACAATCATACAACCTTGACAATCATATTCTGTCTGTATTCTAAGGATACATTTCATTTGTTTTATTTGTTCTGTGAGAGGAGGATTAGTAACAAAGAGGGAGAGAAAAATCGCAAAATATGTTGGGAGGAAGATATAAGTGAAATAATACAATGATTGGTAATAGAATAAAAGTGGCAAAAACGTTGAAAATGCTGAGTATTTGTGGAGAATTTGTGGAGTATTTGTGTTAAATTTATGAAATAAAAGAGAGGTAAACGTTGAAAATATTGGGAAAGAGAGAGAAGAGAAGAGCCATTAATGCTAGGTAGAAAGGAGAAGAAAACACTAATAAGAATGGAAAAGAGTGGAAAGGGTACCGCTAAAAATGCTGGTAAAAGTATGAAAAGGGGAACACTGAAAATTCTGGGAAAGGGAGAAGGGGAATAGAAATTAGAGAGGAGGGAAACACGGAGAATAGTGGGGAGAGAGAGAAATGAAACGTCAAAAATCTGTGAAAAGAATAAAAAATAATCTATCACTCGAGGGAAGAGCTGGCGAACCGTTAAAGGGGTAGGTTATTGATGGTACAACAATGGATGTCGTTTTTATGATTTTATGGCCGAATAAATCAGATCGTTGGTGGTATTTTATATTTATTGCCTCGCATTCGGATTGTCTTCAATTCAAAGTCTTGTTGACAGCTCAACCCACCTCCTCCAATTTAACCCTCCCACCTTCAACCCCCTACTTTTTACACCCCATAATAATGAGCGATCTATTGGGCGTGATGTGGTCGATTCACGTTCCACCCCCAACGATGGTCTGTCCAAGCAAAGAAGACACTCTGGCAAGTTGGGAAAATGATTACAGCTCGGTCGATATTGGTTCAAAAGTTATCAATTTGGTCTCAAATTGTAGAGCGGAATGTTTCCTACAATTTGGGTACTGATTTATAATTTTTGAACCAATATTGGCCGAGCTGGAGTCATTTTCCCATCTTGCTAGAATATCTTCTCTGCTTGGACGAACTATACCTACTTTGGGGCTGTTTTAGACCCAATTTAGCAAGCAAGTAGGTGTTGATAGGTTGGGGTGACTTTGCATTACCTGTCACAGTTAAAAGCATGATGGGCTGATAATACTTTAATATCTCTTTTTTATCTATACTCAATAAAAAGACAAGATAGGCCTATTGTCAAACCACAGATTCTTCAAAAGTCAAGGTTATCTCTATTTTCGAGATTGTCGAGCAAAGAAGACATTCTGGCAAGATGGTAAAATGACTCCGGCTAGGTGAATGTTGGTTCAAAAATTATTACCTTTAAACCTTAAATGTGTTACCTTTAAAACAATATTGACCGAGCAGGAGCCATTTTCTGCAAGATGGGAAAATTACTCCAGCTGGTTGAATATTGTGTCAAAAATTGAATATTTGTGACTTTCAAACCAATATTGACCAAACAGGAGTCATTTCCCCATCTTGCCAGAATGTCTTCTTTGCTCGACCGGACCATATCAATTTATCTTATATAATATAGAATCACAGTATTATTATAACACAGTATTAATATTATCACAATATAATATAACATACTACCATACAGCATTGATAAATAATGAATTAGATTGAATAAAGCTTGGCGAACACATGCTAAATATTTAATGCCAATGTTGGGCCAGGCGTATGCTGGGACGCATTCATGCACACGCATGCAAGCCAGCCTATCACAGCTCTTGTTTTGTCCTCAAGAAGAGATGTTATTGGCTAGCTTGCTTTTGTGTACATGAATGCGTCCCAGCATACGCCTTGCTTTAAAGACAAGTTTTTGCGATCAAAACACCGTATGAATAATTCTACTCATCTTTTCAACTATTTTTTCATTGAGAAGTGGGAGTCCATTTTCGACCAATCAGAATGCGTTAAAAGTGGGAGAGTACTGCAGCGAAATGGCTGCTCGCTTGTGATTGGTCCCAGCATTTTTTACTTCAAAATGGCGGTTGACCACAGTGAAATGGCTGCCTGTTTGCGTTTGGTTGGATTCGTTGTATGAAGTGGAGAATATAATTTTTCCAATGAACAGTATTCCATTTAAATTGTGATTTCCATGTTGATGGTTGAAAATTTTGAGCTGCCCTGTTTGGTTACTAAGTGTGTTTGTTCAACTTGTCATCGTTAATGAGGTGGAGCTTGATTTGTGTCAGAAAGTATAATTTGTTGAAGCAAAGAAGATATTTTGGCAAGATGGGAAAATGACTTCAGCTCGGTCAATATTGGTTCAAAAATGATAAGTTTGGTCTCAAATTGTGGGGGACATTGTGATCTATAATAAGAATCTTTGTTTACAATCTTTCCATCTTTATAATCGTCGATATAATCTTTCTATTTCTTCTTAATATTACTCAATTGTATTCCTCCCAGATCTTTTCCTTTGCCTGTCCACTGTTCTTTTCCTTTTCCTCTTCTTCTTCCTTCTTCACTACCATTTTCGGGTTTCCCTTTCCACCACTCTCCTCCTGTTACCCCTGTTCCTTCTCTTACAGAGCTAACAGAGTTGGTCCTCCAAACCACCCTTTCCTTCACTTCTTCTTCTTCTTCTTCTTCTCCTCCTTCTTCTTCTTCTTCTTCTTGTTCTTGTTCTTGTTCTTGTTCTTGTTCTTGTTCTTGTTCTTCTTCTTCTTCTTCTTCTTCTTCTTCTTCTTCTTCTTCTTCTTCTTCTTCTTCTTCTTCTTCTTCTTCTTCTTCTTCTCCTTCTCCTCCTCCTCCTCCTCCTCCTCCTTCTCCTCCTCCTCCTCCTCCTCCTCCTCCTCCTCCTCCTCCTCCTCCTCCTCCTCCTCCTCTCTCCTCCTCCTCCTCCTCCTCCTCCCCCTCCTCCTCCTCCTACTCCTTCTCCTCATCCTCCTCATCATTCTCCAACTCACAACATGTTCCACTAGCAGTTGCCTTGTGCACTAATATGGCCCAGTTTATCATGAAGGGTAGCCTAGTGGCAAGTGTGCCTATCTTATAATATTATGATAACCGGCTCTCCTGCCACATGACACTGTGTGTAATATTATGTTAAAAGGATTCCAGCTGGTCTCTTACTACCTCCTCCTCCTCCTACTCCTCCTTCTCCTCCCACCTCTTCCTCCTTCGCCTCCTTCTCCTCCTCCTACTCCTTCTCCTCCTACTCCTTCTACTCCTTCTCCTCCTAGGATGCTAGCTGGTCTCTTACTACTACCGCTTAGATAAAATAAGTCTCCTACCCTGGTGATATAGTCTGTTCAAGCTGAGAAGACATTCTGGCAAGATGGGAAAATGACTCCAGCTCGATCAATATTGGTTCAAGAATTCAAATATTTCGTCTAAAAATTGTAGACTGTAATCATTACCACGATTTATGACCAAATTGATAATTTTGGAATCGATATTGACCGAGCGGGAGTCATTCTCCCATCTTGCCAGAGGGTCTTCTTTGCTTGGACATACTATACCCCCTTGAAGGAAGTCTCCTCTTGCTTGAGTCTGTCTCTCATGCATATTTGGGTGCTTTTCAACTTCCTACGCTTGGAGTAGAAGAAGAGAGAGCGATAGGTAGAGAGGGAGAGATAGTGTGAGAGAGATTTTCAGAATTTTAGAAAAAAACAAAGTTATTCAATACGTAATTTATTTAAAATTACACTTTTCAATTTAATATTTCAATTTCCGAAAAAACTGCTAACTTGCTACTTAGAAGTAAGGCCTCGGTCAAAGTTCTACTGATTTATATTTGAATTTGAGCTAGAGAAGAGACAACCAATGTTTAGCACTCACTATAATAGTAACACAAGATACACAACCACTTCCATACTCTACTACAACTGAAATTTTAAATACTTTTAAACTGAAACTAAAACCCGTTATATTAGTCAGGGAATTCTTCAAGCTCACTTTGCTAGTCACCCTGTTTTATTTTATGTGTCACTTTTAACCCCTCTAGATGGACAACCCATCTACAGAGCCGAGGCTTTTTCAATAATTAACTACATTAACTATATTTTCCCGATCTGCTTTCGGCCGTGTCTCGAATCGAACTCTTGCTTTATCACTCAAAATTTGCCCCCACCACGACACCCGGTCGCCTGCACCAGCGCTGAGCCTATCTAAAGTGAAACAATCAAAATTCTGAAAAGGTCAATGTTCATACAATTCCCAAAAACAGTAGCTTTTTCGACATGAAATTGAAACTGATACTTGGAAAATGCACGAAAATTGTACTAATTCTGACAGCTAAGCAGCAAGTTAGCAATTTCTTTAAACCAATCAATATTAACAATGCAATATATTCTTCTTTTGAAAATCAAAGTTTATGTCAAAACTCTGTTTAACTCTATTAAGTTCAATAACCTGAAAAAGGATATAATTTACTAAACACACATAAAAATAAAACTTCAATAATACAACAGCTCAATTTTCACCATATTACAAGAGGAAAAAATTTAGAAGAATAATTAGTGGAAAAGATAGCCGAAAGCGCTAGGAAAAGGGATGTAGAGAAGGAGGAAGAGGTGGGATAGGTGAAGGATGGAGAAGGGGAAAAGAGGGAGATGATGATAAAGTACAGGAGGAGAGAGAACAAGAGGTGAACAAGGAGAGCTGAAAGTGTTCAAGGATGAAATGGAAAGGAGGAAGAGAAGGTAGTGAAGGGGGAAAGAGAAATAGAGAAAGATGAAAATAAGGGTGAAGAAGAAGAAGAAAAAGAAGAAGAAGAAGAAGAAGAAGAAGAAGAAGAAGAAGAAGAAGAAGAAGAAGAAGAAGAAGAAGAAGAAGAAGAAGAAGAAGAAGAAGAAGAAGAAGAAGAAGAAGAAGAAGAAGAAGAAGAAGAAGAAGAAGAAGAAGAAGAAGAAGAAGTGAAGGGAACGACGGATATGATGAAGAATCAAAAAGAAGCAGGAGAGAGATAACAGAAAAAAGAGCGATAAAGCAGCTGTAAAACGGATATGAGATTTCGCACAGCGATAGCCTCCGGATGGAATATACGGGCGTGCAGAAACATAAAGAGAAAGAGAGACAGAAAAAAGGTTGAATGTATCTCAAATTTGAACATAAAGAGAAAGAATGAGACAGAATAAATGTTGAATGTATCTCAAAAAAACACTAGACAAAAAAACGTTCCCTAACATTTCCTGTAATCGTCGCTATAAGCTGGCAAGATCCGATCTTTTTTTGACAAAAAAACTGACTCTACACACTAGAAACGGGTAAATTACAGTCTAGACGACGAGAGAAGACATTCTGGCACGATTGGAAAAAGACTTTAGCTCGGTCATTATTGGTTTAAAAATCATATATTTGGTCTCAAATTGTAGAGCGGGATTTCATCTACAATTTGGGACAAAATTTATGATTTTTGAATCAATATTGACCGAGCTGCAGTCATTTTCCCATCTTGCCAGAATGTCTTCTTTGCACGACCAGATTACACTTCAACAAACGTGAATTCAGGCTATGAAGAGGCGGATTCTCATTGGAAAAAAGTGAATCAAATTCGAACCTTCTAGAAAATACACAGTAGACCATTGGCGGCTCGTAACCACGGAACAGGTGAAGTGCACGTATCTTTTACTGTACACCACTTCACCTGTTTCGATGGCACGAGCCGCCAGTGATGCAAGGTGGATTACACTCAAAACTGGGAAATAACTGTATATTTAAGAGGAATGATAGTAGGAATTCAATAGTAAGAAAAAGCATGGTATACAGAGTGTTTCAGGAGGAATGTGCAATACTTCTCAGGCTGATTCCTTACACCAAGTAGACGAAAAAGTTCCATTGGACCAGCCCCCAAAAACGCTTTGTTACCGAGATAACAATGGCGGAAAATTGAGATTTTTCAAAAAAGATAAATTTTTCTAATTTTTTAGAGGCTTTAGTAAGGTTCTAAAATAGTCAAATCCTATGTAAAATTAGCTGGGGAATCCAATGAAACCAGTTCCAAGTTTGTAACTTCAACGGTTATTGAGATAATTGGAAAAATATGCTAAAAACGCAATTTTTTAAACAATAAGGGTTATAAATGGATAGGGGATCATAAAATTGTATTTTTTATTAATGGAAGTTGAAGAGAGTCGGATTCTCAAGAAAAAGTTAAATGGCGGCGATTGTGTAAATCTTACCTAAATCTCAGAAATAGCGATCAAAAATCGCAAAATTGACAAAACATAGCACAAGTGGAAAATTTGTGTTTAACAGCAATTTTGCGATTTTTGATGGGTTGGTCCAATGGAACTTTTTTGTCTACTTGGTGTAAGGAATCAGCCTGAGAAATATTGCACATTTCTCCTGAAACACCCTGTATAGGGAAAAATCACACTAAAATCAGTAAAAGTAAACTATATAGAAGAGGAAATCTAGAAAACCGTGGGAAAAATACGTTACGATCGAAAGACAATAACAATAATATTTGATGCGATAGGTACTTGAATCTTGTATAAAAAAGTGATATCTCTGTTACAGCTGGCACTCTAAACTCAAGGCAGTTGGCAAATGACTGTTTTCAATGCTCAGCTCTGTCAGGACAGTCTCAAGCTGTCTCCTATAGCGAATAAAAATAGCAGGGATCGCTCTTGTTTCAAAATACTCTCTCAGATAGCTCGCCGACTGTCCTGAGAGAGTTGAGAATTGATAACAGTCATTCGCCACCCGCCTTAAGTTTTGGCTCCAGTTGTACCCTACTTCATCTAGTGCCGTTCAGAAGTAGAAAAGTTTCACTTGGAAAATGTCCCCTAAAAATCTACTGAAGTACTCCACGCCATCTACAGACTATTTTTTGAAGTAGGCTACCTCCATTCTACAGCCAAATTGAAAGGTTTTCAGGTGGGAACCCTGGCGAAATTGCAAGGTTTGTGAAGTCTGTCGAAGCAAATAAGACATTCTGGCAAGATGGGAAAATGACTCCAGCTCGGACACTATTTGTTCAAAACTGATAAATTTGGTCTCAAATTGTAGATAAATATATTTTAAACAATTTTAGACCAAATCTACGATGTTTCAACCGATATTGACCGAGCTGGTGTCATTTTCCCATCTTGCCAGAATGTCTTCTTCGCTTGGACAGACCGTGGATAGAATTCTTGGCCAAAATTACATGAATTGGGATGAAGAAATTTCAATAACGCTGTCGTTTTTACCATATGATGACACAGTTTGGTTCATATCCTCTCACAGGAATACATATGACGATACTTGTGTTTTCTAGTGGTTCATGGTTTATACCTTGTGGTGTAAATGGTACTGGGGGCTCGTACCCACGAAACATGTGAAGTGCTGTACAGTAAAAGATACGGGCACTTCACCTGTTTCGAGGGTACGAGCCGCCAGTGGTAAATGGTAGCAAAACTTTTATCTATCAGTGAGTTGGAATGGTGTGTATGTGACAGTTATTATATGGATTCATATTATAATAATATTGTTTTTCCCAAAAAGTTTATAGCCTAATAATAGTGGCTGATCGTTTTGATAAGCTTAAAGACTGATTTAAATTCAGTTCGATCTCTATCAAATACCTAAATAACGTAGAATTTATTTGATTTTCTTTTTTGTAATGTTCATTCATTCGCTTTTGCTTGTGTTTGAGGGAAAGCTAGGCCCTCGCGTGGTTTTTTGGCGCCCTATGCGAGATTTTGACAAGTGCTCTACACCCCCCCCCCCCCCATTACCAGACGAATGCAATCCAACATATTATTATTATTATATTCAAAGCCAAGCTGCCTTGCATGTTCAAATTTGTCTCATAAGCAATTCCATGTGGTGAGGCAAAAAGGATTATAGGGACTTGCTTATTGTAACCCAACTTATTGTTTTGTATGTTTATGTATTGCTTACGTGATAAGTAAAACCCCACAGGAATTAATTAATAATAGCTACATTGAGCAAAACTGTCACCCTACTGTACTTTATTATTAAAATACTCAATTTTTTAATATTGGTTAATTAATTTTTTAATATTTGCTTGAAAGCACATAAGAGAGGGAATAATACATTTTTCACAGAAAAATATTGGGTATCATCATAAATATTTCATTTCCCTGGAAATAAAGATGTTTTAACAAAAATCGGAGAATCAATAACAAGCAAATTGAAGATTTCAGCCATTTTCACTGATCTACCCAACGTTTTAAATTAACGTCCGAAATAGTTCCTAATTCAGCCATCAGATGACAGTAGCAATAGGGTGACTCCCTTCGACTTCCATTGGACACGCCTCCAAGCTCCGCCCACGATCAAAATGGCCGAAAACATCGGTTAGAAAAGTTCCCAAATTCAACCAGTAGATGGCAGCAGTTGACGGGTGATGTTCCAGATTTGACTTGGACACGCCTTCATGCCCCGCCTGCTCTTTTCCTATTGGTTGACAGTGTTTCGTGAGTCTTAGAAACTCCACACACCCAACACGAGGGCACTGAGAAAACGTATTTCTATCTAAGTATAATGTTTTAGTTTCCAGATGCAACTGTAATGGATGATAATAAACGAATAAATAATGACTGTAATGAATATCTGAATGCTGAATCAATGAAAATTTATTGGATCGATCATTAACGTTGTAACAATAAAAACAGTTGGCGCAAGTTGAGAAGACATGCCGTTTTAATACATTGAAACAGTGTATCTTCTTAGCTTGTGCAAACTAAATTAATATTTTTGTTGATTTTGATAAGTTTATTTTGATAAGTGTATTTGAGAAAAGAGTGCTACTCCCAAACATATATTATGATTTCATTCCTTTAAATACTCTTCAATCTCATCTAGTAAGTATCACTTCCATTCATACTTTAGAAGTTTTATAAAGATGAGACTTCAAGCTTAGGTCAGACCAAGCTATTGAAATCTTGCATGTTTGTTGCTTCTAGCAAAATAGCTGTTGTTACTGTCAATTCATACCCACGAAACAGGTGAAGTGCTGTACAGTAGAATATACGGGCACTTCACCTGTTCCGTGAGTACGAGCCGGCCGTGATACGAATATTATAGTAGTAGAATATTGTTAACTTACATCTAGCTCTGAATCGCCTTGTATGACATAAACTTAGTTAAACTGAAACAAGTTGAGGATCAGCTTAGCTGAACATAAACTGAATGACTACATCATAAACATAACATTAACTATAATTATACAGGGTGTTTCAGGAGGAATGTGAAATACTTTCCAGGCTGATTTCTTACAACAAGTAGACAAAAAAGTTCCATGGGATCAACCCCCAAAAACGCTTTGTTACTGAGATAACAATGGCGGAAAATTGAGAATTTTCAAAAAATATTAATTTTTTAGAGGCTTTAGTGAGGTTCTAAAATAATTAATCCCTATGTAGAATTATCTGAGAAATTCAATGGAACCAGTTCCAAGTGTGTAACTTCAACGGTTATTGAGATAATTGAAAAAATGTGCTAGAAAACGCCATTTTTCAACAAGAAGGGTTTTAACTGGATAAGAAATCATAAAATTGTATTTTTCATTAATGGAAGTTGAAGAGAGTCGAATTCTGAAGAAAACGTTGAATGGCGGCGGTTGTGTAAATCTTACCCAAATGTCAGTAATGGCGATCAAAAAACGCAGAATCGCTACTAAACACAAATTCATCACTTGTGCTATGTTTTCTCAATTTTTGATTGCTATTACTGAGATTTAGGTAAGATTTACACAATCGCCGCCTTTCAACTTTTTCTTCAGAATCCGACTCTCTCCAACTTCCATTACTAAAAAATACAATTTCATTATTCCTTATTCAGTTATAACCCTTATTGTTGAAAAATGGCGTTTTTTAGCATATTTTTCCAATTATCTCAATAACCGTTCAAGTGACAAACTTGGAACTGATTTTATTGAGCTCCTCAGCTAATTTTACATAGAAATTGATCATTTTAGAACCTCACTGAAGCCTCTAAAAAATTAGAAAAATTAATATACTTTGATAAATCTCAATTTTCCTCCATTGTTATCTCAGTAACAAAGCGTTTTTGGGGGTTGGTCCCATGGAACTTTTTTGTCTACTTGGTGTAAGGAATCACACTGAGAAGTATTGCACATTCCTCCTGAAACACCCTGTATAACTCATCTATACTTAAATAACTTCTATATCTATCAGAATAAGCCTTGATTGACGTTAACAATCGATTTATTAATTTGAATTCTCCTTATCTCATGTATCAGGCAGTTTGATAAAGCGATCAAACGATGAAATAATGAAATGATCAAACGATCCCAGATGCAGTTTAGTACATTCTAAAGATACTCTAAAGATACAAGTCCACAAATTGCCTCTGAAAAGCCTACAAATGCGTCACCTTTGATCCTATGTTGGCTTGAGTCCAAAAAATCGGTGAAACCAAACGGTCACATTGACGAGTTGTATTGACATTTAACATCTGTCCACGGCACCGACCACATAACACTTGTATTGTATGGTCGCTGGTATACTCTGGTCTAGCTTAGAAGACATTCTGGGAGAATGACTCCAGCTCGGACAATATTGGTCCGAAAATTATCAATTTGGTTTCGAATTGTTGAGCAGAATGTTTACTACAATTCAAGAACAAATATATAATTTTTGAACCGATATTGACTTGGTTTCGAATTGTTGAGCAGAATGTTTACTACAATTCAAGAACAAATATATAATTTTTGAACCAATTTTGACTTGGTCTCGAATTGTTGAGGAGAATGTTTACTACAATTCAAGAACAAATATATAATTTTTGAACCAATATTGACTTGGTTTCGAATTGTTGAGCAGAATGTTTACTACAATTCAAGAACAAATATATAATTTTTGAACCAATTTTGACTTGGTCTCGAATTGTTGAGCAGAACGTTTACTACAATTCAAGAACAAATATATAATTTTTGAACCAATATTGACTTGGTTTCAAATTGTTGAGGAGAATGTTTACTACAATTCAAGAACAAATATATAATTTTTGAACCAATATTGACTTGGTTTCGAATTGTTGAGGAGAATGTTTACTACAATTCAAGAACAAATATATAATTTTTGAACCAATATTGACTTGGTTTCAAATTGTTGAGCAGAATGTTTACTTCAATTCAAGAACAAATATATAATTTTTGAACCAATATTGACTTGGTTTCAAATTGTTGAGCAGAATGTTTACTACAATTCAAAAACAAATATATAATTTTTGAACCAATATTGACCGAGCTAGAGTCATTTTCCTATCTTCCCAGAGGCTCTTCTTTGCTTGGACAGACTATACTACAGCTGATGTAAAGCATCTATTGTCTTTTCTGATTTCAAAACCAACATCTAGTTACAGCTGAATGACAACTCTATTTGACAACATCAGCTGTTGGAGCGCACAAGGGGCAGACGAAACCGCCTAACTTTTGGGGTCAGCTGTACCTGTGACTCCAATAAGTTCACTAATGGTCACTCATCCAAGGCCAAGTGTTGATGGAAAGGATATCTTTATTAACCTACCCCAAGAATGGACATCTGTATTTCCAAACTTCGCCTTTTCATTTAGATGATTCAATCGTAATGGGAAAGATTGCCAATTATATTACATATTTTTTAAAAAACATTACTATAATACCGCATACATATTTACCCGTGTTTGTTGAATAATATTACTGTGTTTTCAGTTCGTGAATTTATATAAAAATAAATAGTTTCAGTATATTTATTTCTGTGTAATACAGGTATACTCACTCCTTTATGTTATTACGCACGTTACTATATTTGATTGCAATCTATAATTAAAGCGTGTGTGTTTTGTTATTGTCTATATGAATAAAGAAATCTAATCTAATCTAAATCTAATCCAGAATCTATGTGACCAGCATTGCCCTGGCAATTAGAGTAGTCAACTAGTTGACCTAGTTGACCCTGGTCAATTAGTTGACCATCAAAAATCCTCATATACTTTTCAACTATTTCGACGACTTTTAGAACTAAAGTACGTCTAGCCATAATATTCATATTTATTTGTCAGCATACAATAATAAAGTTGACAATGCAAGGCATTAGCAAGATTTCCTGAACAAGGATAGACCCCTCCCCCAATTTTACTCTAGCCAAGTTTATTAATAGCTTGCGATGAGTCTTGATAATAATATGACGACAACCAAGTGTTTTGATTATTATTTTTATTCTTCTTCTTCTTCTTCTTCTTCTTCTGCTTCTTCTTCTTCCTACTTTTTCTTCTCCCTCCTTCTTCCTTCTCCTTCTTCTCCTTCTTCTTCTTCTTCTTCTTCTTCTTCTTCTTCTTCCTCCTTCTTCCTTCTTCTTCCTCCTTCTTCCTTCTTCTTCTTCTTCTTCTTCTTCTTCTTCTTCTTCTCCTTCTTCTTCTTCTTCATCATCATCTTCTTCTTCTTCTTCTTCTTCTTCTTCTTCTTCTTCTTCTTCTTCTTCTTCTTCTTCTTCTTCTTCTTCTTCTTCTTCTTCTTCTTCTTCTTCCTCCTTCCTTCTTCTTCCTCCTTCTTCCTTCTTCTTCTTCTTCTTCTTCTTCTTCTTCTTCTTCTTCTTCTTCTTCTTCTTCTTCATCTTCTTCTTCTTCTTCTTCTTCTTCTTCTTCTTCTTCTTCTTCTTCTTCTTCTTCTTCTTCTTCTTCTTCTTCTTCTTCTTCTTCTTCTTCTTCTTCTTCTTCTTCTTCTTCTTCTTCTTCTTCTTCTTCTTCTTCTCCTTCCTCTTTTTCTTCTTCTTCTTCCTTCTTCTTCTTCTTCTTCTTCTTCTTCTTCTTATTCTTCTTTTCTGCTTCTTCTTCTCCTCCTTCTTCCTTCTCCTTCTTCTCCTTCTTCTTCTTCTTCTTCTTCTTCTTCTTTTTCTTCTTTTTCTTCTTCTTCTTCTTCTTCCTTCTCCTTATTCTTCTTCTTCTTCCTACTTTTTCTTTTATTCTTTTTCTTCTTCTTCTTCTTCCTTCTTCTTCTTCCTCCTTCTTCTTCTTCTTCTTCTTCTTCTTCTTCTTATTCTTCTTATTCTTCTGCTTCTTCTTCTCCCTCCTTCTTCCTTCTCCTTCTTCTTCTCCGCCGTATAACAAATGGGCCTGTGCAGGGGCACAAAAATAGAAAGAAAACAATGACAAAGGAAAAAGGTATGCTCGAGTAGTAAGCAGAAGTAGTAGTAGTAGTAGTATAGTCTGTCCAAGCAAAGAAGAGCCTCTGGCAAGATGAGAAAATTACTCCAGCTCGGTCAATATTGGTTCAAAAATTATCGTTGTAATCTCAATTGTAGGAAACATTCCAATCTACAATTTGAGACCAAATCGATATTTTTTGGAGCAATATTGACCAAGCTGGAGTCATTCTCCCATCTTGCCAGAGGCTCTTCTTTGTTTGGACAGATGGAAAGAGTATTTTTGTCAGCCAAGTCTCGTGAAGATGTCTCACTCGGTCCAAAATGAGTTCGTTGCTCTTTTTTTAAGGAGGCTGCATTTCATTTCTACGTTTGTCTTTCTTATTACTTACCTCTAGACTGTTTTTTATTAGCTGGGAAAAATTAAAACGTGTTTTTATAAAGGTATTCACGTTCCACAGTTTCTGGGCCGGTTGTTCGTAACTTCGTTAACTTTTAACGCCGTGATTAGCCTGGATAACGACATCTTGTAGCAACGGCAAACTAACTCAACTCAAATACAGAATAGAAACATATAAATTATCAAAAAGCTTTGAGTTTCAATAGTTTCGTTTACAAAACTTGATGACAAATCATTTACATTAAATTTTATTGCCTAATAGATATTTATGTATTAAGAGCGTAAAGCGCGACTTTATCGCTCGCGCAAAACAGTTATCGCGCGACGCGATAGCGGAGCGTGATAATTTTGCAAGAGCAATAAAGAAGCTTTACACGCGAATTACATACAAAATTTTTTCTACAACTGCACATTATAATAACCTGTTGAACTAATTTGATTTGTCAAATAATAGCCTACTGTAAACTGTTATTAAATTTCTCTGGTGATAATTGGAATAATAGAATGAATTCATCCAGTTAAACTTGAAAATTATAATTTATTTTCAATTATCATTATGTGTTTTAATTATACGAAAGAAAAAAACAATTTTATGAACTCCAAAAATATTAGTCAGGAATCAGATTTGAACCTGCTAACATTGCATCACAAGGTAATGAACTCCGCTTTATCCACCTCGGCCATTCAGCTTTTAAAGAAGAGGGCGGAAATTTAGCTACATGAATTTGCATCTTTTTTGTTTCACTGACTGAAGCTTATCACAACACAGCTGATTAGCAAGCGTAAAGTACATTTCCTGCTCATGCGCAGTTGCTTAGCGAGCGTAAAGTAATTCAACTGCGCATGCGCAGATGGTTAGCGAGCGAAAAAGTAGATTCTCCTCGGAAATGGGCTATTTTACAATGAGAATTCAGTATGTAAAATCTTGTTTTACGCGCAGTTGTAGAAAAAAATATTTCTAACCTTTAAATTCATAAATCAAGTTCAGATTTATTATCATTGAGGCAATTATATGAATGAGGTTATGGAAAATTTCAATGGTGGTTTTTTTAAAATTTAACAGGTCAGCAACTGGTTAATTAGAATTGAATACTAATTTCACAGTACTAAACTAATTGGTAAAAGTTTGAGCCGTTAAAAATTTAAACCTAACCATCAGCTGATAATTGAATTTTCAATATCTGAAAACAATAGCAGCTGAAAGTTTTCGATTTTTGTGGTACTACCAACCTGACAACAATTGAGTTGTATGAGCATGCGATTTCCAGATCATGTTTTGTTCTAATAAATAAATAATTTATACAATAATGAGATAATTATTGATTCTAATATCTATTTGGAATAAGTACATTTGAATATTCTGCTACTACTATCACATTTCAATACTTTATTCATTTGAACGTTTTTCCACTTTGACACGGTGAAATAACGCTGATTAAACCAACAGAACGTACGTGCAACCGGCCCTCTGTGTTATGTCGTGGTCACTGGCGGCTCGTGCCCATGAAACAGGTGAAGTTCCCTTATCTTTTACTGTACAGCACTTCACCTGTTATTTGTTGACTCGTGGTATTTGTTGAATCGAATAATTTTTTTAATCTTCGGGATGGCATCCATGGCATTGTTGTATCCTCTGATTCCAAAAACATCATTACATACAATTACTCTGTTATCATCAGCTGATGGAACGCACAAGGAGCAGAACTTTTTTGCGTCAGTTACCTTTGAGACTCCAATCAATAGGTCACTAATGGTCCACCACTTAAATCCAAAATCTGTGAGATTAGCATTGCCTTAGCGATTAGAGTTGACCCCTAAAATAAACTTTCTACATAAAAGTTTCTACTCACATTAAAAACCTACAAGTCGTTATTTAGAGAGTTTTGTCCCTGAATGTCCCCATATTATAGTCTGACCAAACAAAGAAGAGCCTCCTTGCATGATGGTAAAATGACTCCAGCTTGGTCAATATTGATTAAAAAATTATCAATTTGATCTCAAATTGAAGGAATCGATTCGATCTACTATTAAGACCACATTTATAATTCTTCAACAATTATTGACCAAGCTGGAGTCATTTTTCCATCTTGCCAGAGGCTCTTCTTTGCTTGGTCGGACTAAAGCATTGAAGTTGTGTGTACATTCGGAATCGCGGGTCAATACAATATAGTCTGTGCAAGCAAAGAAGACCCTCTGACAAGATCGGAAAATGACTCAAGCTCGATCAATATTGGTTCAAAAATTATCAAATTGATCTCAAATTGTAGGAAACAATTTGATCTACTATTGAGACCACATTCATAATTTTTGAATTGATATTGACTGAGCTGGATTCATTTTCCCATCTTGCCAGAGGGTCTTCTTTTCTTGGGCAGACTATGCTAGACTATGTTGGGTGCAAAAAACCTTTTTTGTGGCGAGGGGGGGGGGGAATTGTTTCCCTCTCTCTTGCACTTTAACCGCAATACAGTCATTTACAGATAATGGAAGATAATGGATAATGTGATAAATGGAAGGAAGGTAATATGGGTGAATTTTGGAGATAGGGAGATGGACAAGGATATGTATGAGTGAGTTGTAAGAAAAGGAGGAAGAGATAAGAATGTGTGTAGAAGCAGACTGAGGACAATGAGAGGAGAAATATTGAGTAGATGGAAGAAAGAGGAAGACGAATAGGAATAAGTGGGAAGTGGATAAGAAGAAGAGAGAGAAGAAGAAGAAGAAGAAGAAGAAGAAGAAGAAGAAGAAGAAGAAGAAGAAGAAGAAGAAGAAGAAGAAGAAGAAGAAGAAGAAGAAGAAGAAGAAGAAGAAGAAGAAGAAGGAGGAGGAGGAGGAGAGAAACACACAAAAGAATGAGGAAGAAGAAGGCGGGAAGGACGTGGAATAGGAGTAGAAGACGAGATAAGAGGAGAATAAGGAAAAGAAAAAGAATTGAATGATGAGTTGAGGAGGAGAAGGATGAAGAGAAGGATAAGGAGTAGAAGAAGGAAAAAAAGGAGGAATTGATGGAGAAGGAATAGAAGAAGAGAAAGAAGCAGGAGTAGGATATTTTGAAGAAGAAATGGGGGGAGGAAAAAAGGATGAAAAGGGTGAGAAGGTGGAGGAGGAGAAGAGGGAGAAGTCGAAGAAGAATAAGTTGGAAAGGGGTTAGATGAACGAAGAGGAGCAAGAGGAGAAGAAGAAGAAGAAGACGAAGACGAAGAAGAAGAAGAAGAAGAAGAAGAAGAAGAAGAAGAAGAAGAAGAAGAAGAAGAAGAAGAAGAAGAAGAAGAAGAAGAAGAAGAAGAAGAAGAAGAAGAAGAAGAAGAAGAAGAAGAAGAAGAAGAAGAAGAAGAAGAAGAAGAAGAAGAAGAAGAAGAAGAAGAAGAAGAAGAAGAAGAAGAAGAAGAAGAAGAAGAAGAAGAAGAAGAAGAAGAAGAAGAAGAAGAAGTAGGAGAAGAAGAGGAAGAAGAAGAAGAAGAAGAAGAAGAAGAAGAAGAAGAAGAAGAAGAAGAAGAAGAAGAAGAAGAAGAAGAAGAAGAAGAAGAAGAAGAAGAAGAAGAAGAAGAAGAAGAAGAAGGAGAAGTAGGAGAAGAAGAGGAGGAAGAAGAAGAAGAAGAAGAAGAAGAAGGAGAAGAAGTAGGAGAAGAAGTAGGAGAAGAAGAGGAAGTAGGAGGAGGAGAAGAAAAAGAAGAAGAAGAAAAAGGAGAATAAAAAGAAGTAGAAGAAGGAGAAGAAGGAGGAGAAGGAGAAGGTGAAAGAAGCAGTAGATAACAGGAGCAGGTACAAAGTGGCTCTTTTTCACAACGTAATTACCAGTAGAAGTGGGCTGTAAACTTTGAGGTTATACTCTGTTAAGACTTTCAACTTGCCTCTGCCAAGATAGGCTCTGCGTTATAGTCTGTCCAAGCAAACAAGACATTCTGGCAAGATGGGAAAATTACCTTAGCTCGGTCAATATTGGTTCAAAAACTGTGAATCTAGTATCATAATTTGGCAAACATTCTGTTCTACAATTTGAGACCAAATTTGAAATTTTTTGAACCAATACTGACCAAGCTGGAGTCATTTTCCCATCTTGCCAGAATGTCTTCTTTGCTAGAACAAACTATAGCTGGAGATGATGGCTTTCTGAGTTACCTCAATCACAGATAAAACATAGGCTGTTACATTGCAGGCTTTTAGTTAATGTTGGAAAGATGATTTCCAAGTATATAATAGTCTTGTCGAGCAAAGAAGACATTCTGGCAAGATGGGAAAATGATTCCAGCTTGTTTAATATTGGTTCAGAAATTATAAACTTCATCTCAAATCCAATAAAACATTCCAATCTACAATTTAATACCAAACTTATTATTATTGAAACTATATGCGCCGGCCTCGGTGGCGCAGTGGGCTAGGGCGTCACATCCTTCAGTCCGCTAGCGCTGCCGCAGGTCTGGGTTCGAATCCCAGTGGCATGGCTATTTTCACCTCATCAATCACCTTCGCACTCATGATCCATTACCCACGCACAAGCTAAAAAATGCTTATGTGGGCATCATCCGCAATTAAAAAAAAATATTACAGTCTGCTTGACCAGACTGTAATATTATGAAACTTGTGGAATACAGTGATAAACTCGATCATAGAATTTTCATAGCTGACTTCTATAAAATTTGCATTCATTTGGTAAGTGTCGATTATTGATTCTCTGATTTTTGAAATGCTTATGGATCAGGATCAGCGAAAATGTAATATTCCTATGTTCTATTCTCTCTGATCAGGATCACCAAGCTTATTCAAAATAATCTTACTTTATCTCTATGACTAGCCGGCAGGCTCGCTTCGCTCGCCTTCTCCGCCTAACAAGGGGGCTCCGCCCCCTGGACCCCCGACAGTATAGGCAGTGTAAGTGAGTCAAACAGGCGAGCGAAGCGAAAACCTCTGTCAGTGTCGGCTGAGACAAACAGGCTCGCTTCGCTCGCCTGCAAATTCCGTTCAAAAGGGGTTTGAAATTTGTTGAGCACAGCATTTCTACACCTGTTTACCTAATTGCAACATTTTCTGCCAATTTTTTCTAGAAAAATCTAAGAAAAACTCCGAATATTCCAAAAAATAGTAAAACGCTACTAAACGAAGCGTAAGGAAATATATCGGACATAGTTTAAAACTTGATTCAGTATCTTCCAAATTAATTCATCTATAATCTCGCTGAACCATTCAATTTACAGTTAGGATTGGTCGTAAGATTGGGCGGAAGATATGCAACCCTCAACACATCTACAATTTGAAAACCTGATTACTGGCGTAATCCTGAACGGATTGCAAAATATTTTAACACAAAATATCTAGACCTCATTTGAACCTGCCCACCAAATATCAACATTTTCCACCAATTGGTTCTTGAAAAAACTGAGAAAACGCCGAAAAACTATAGAAAAACTCGAATATTTAGCGTATCCCTGAAAAGTTTTTAAAATCCTTTCTTAGCGCGCGTCTAAACGTCCAACTGAACATGCCTGCCAAATTTGAACGTATTCGCTTCAGTGGATTTTTAGTTCTGGTGATGAATGAATGAATCAATACCATTTCGCTTTTATATATAGAGATTAAACAATTATTACTTGTGAACTGTCCCTATGATTAAACATTTAATAGCTTTTGAACTCAGTTTGGGTGCTTAGTTTAGGTTTAAAAATACAATAAAACACTGATATGAATAATTTCAAAGATCCATTAGTTAGTCAGGATGGGAAAATCTGATCTCAAATTGTAGGAAGAAATTTTAACTACTATCATGACCACATTTATAAATCTTGAACAAATATTGACCAAGTCAATTTCCTATCTTTGCAGAGGGTCTTCTTTGCTTGGACAGATTATACTTACCGAATTCTGGGCACCGTTGAATGAGCCTACCTAACTTTACAGCCCCACGTTGCAAAAATTCTGTGTGAATGAGCTTCCTTTCTGTACGATTGCGTATCAATTACTGATTCTTGTATCACTACTGCATACAATAAATCCTTACATGTAAAGATTATTCATTGAGATCTGTATCTTTCGCTTACACTAGTTCAATTAATATATTTCTTGTATTCTATCACAATAAGTTAGTTCCTCTCTTATACTGAATCAAAACCTAAGTAAATGGTTTTTAGGTATAAAACCGTGAATTCATCAGATTTCTAGTGTTCCTCCACTATATATTAGTAATTATACTTAATCTAAACTTAAGTTAGTTTTTCATCAAGTGTAAACACCACAAATTCATCAAGTTACTAGTTTTTTTCTAGCAAAAGTTTTTCGACACTGGTAGCGAAATATACCTGTTTATAATACAACTCGAATTAGACGCCGAGTCCCACCAGCCTGACCAATAGCAAACCTCAACCTTGTAAATACAGGGTGACCCTTACCTCTCACTCGCCACAGCACAAACGTGCATGCAGTTCAGTCTGTTCAAGCAAAGAAGACATTCTGCCAAGATGGGAAAATGACTACAGCTCGATTAATATTGGTTCAAAAATTATAAATTTAGTCTTCAATTGTAGATTAGAGTTTTTTCTACAATTTGAGACCAAATTTATTATTTTTGAAGCAATATTGATTGAGTTGGAGTCATTTTCCCATCTTGCCAGAATGTCTTCTTTGCTTGCACAGTCTTTGCTGAACATATGTGCGCAGCCTACATAAACAAGTGCCGGTGTGTGCTAATAGCCTCCAAGTGCTGCAAATTAGATGTGCAAGTAAGCGCGGCTCTCATTGGTCGGTTCGAATTCGGCGGGAACTGACCGCAGTTTGTTCATTTTGTGTCATTGACCTTGTCCTGAAAAGCCCCAAACTCAAAATCGAAATTATTTCGCTGTTTGGATCATGAAAGGTTGTATGATATGACTCTTGTTTGGACTGTTTAGTATAAATTGGAGGAGATGCGCAGTTGAAAGCAAGGTTCGTTGCACTCGCCCACAATGTAATTTCTAATAAATTATTATTAATTTAAATAGTCATTGAAGTCGGTATGATGATGATGATGATCGATTACTAATTATCAACTAATCACTTGAGTCGATGAACACGTAAGTCGATTGAATTATTCTCATCGATGAAAAAATGGTTGGATCTCGAAATATTAATGGTAGTTTTGCCGTCATGATGATAGTAATATCGACTAAAACAGAGAAGTCGATAAGTCTTCACATTTAAAAAAAAAATATTACAATAGTTTACAAAAGATAGTATCATAGTATAAATGGTTCTTGTGATTTTGTATTTGATTTTAATTTTGTATTGTGATTTTAAGTATTCTTGTGATATTAAATGATATATTGAGGATATGACTTGTCTTATACTCCGTCTTGGAGTCTTCAAGACGTAATTAAAAAAAAAGACTAACTATACAATCTATATCTATAAAAGCGAAATGACTGACTGACTGACTGACTGACTGACCGAGTCATTCAATCATCACCAGAACTAAAAATCCACTGAACCCAATGCGCTCAAATTTGGCAGGCATGTTCAGTTGGACGTTTAGACGCGCGCTAAGAAAGGATTTTTGAAACTTCATAAGGATACGCCAAATATTTGAGTTTTTCTATAGTTTTTCAGCGTTTTCTTATTTTTTCGAGAACCAATTGGTAGAGAATGTTGATATTTGGTGGGCAGGTTCAGATGAGGTCTAGAAATTTTGTGTTGAAATATTTTTGCAATCCGTTCAAGATTACGCCAGTAATCAGGTTTTCAAAATTGTAGATGTTGCGGGTTGCATATCTTCCGGCTTGATACGACCAATCCTAACTGTAAATTGAATGGTTCAGCGAGATTATAGATGAATTAATCTGGAGGATATTGAATCAAGTTTTATTTAACCTATGTCCGATATACTTCCCAAGATTACGCTCAATATTAGAGTTTTATTATTTTTTTGAATTTTCGTAGTTTTTCTTAGATTTTTCTAGAACCAATTGGCAGAAAATGTTGAAATTTGGTACACAGGTCCAGATTAGGTCTAGAAATGCTGTGTTCAATGAATTTCTAATCCTTTCTGAACGGAATTTGCAGGCGAGCGAAGCGAGCCTGTTTGTCTCAGCTTACACTGACAGAGTTTCTGCAGGCGAGCGAAGCGAGCCTGTTTGACTCACTTAGGCTGCCGATACTGTCGGAGCCCCCTGGCTAGGCGGAGAAGGCGAGCGAAGCGAGCCTGCCGGCTAGTAGAATAGTATATCTACGATAATATTATGGATTTGATAATGGGTTCAATCGGATTCAAACTTTGTCGGTATTTTGTATATTTATTTGATATGGATAACTACTACAATATGATCTTCACAACTATTCAACAAGGTTTATTATTTTTATATTGTAATATTTGATTAAATACCTAGTATGATATGTATATTGTTTATTCATTGATTGATGAGTATATGAACAATATTAAAATTTAAACTCAGGACTATTTAAAATAATTTATAATCTAAATAAAATGAAGAAATCAAAAAACCTTTTTTAAAACTCTAAACGTACCATTTTTCTCAGACATGTTTCGAGTTTAAGCCCATTTTCAATGTAACTAGGATAATATTATTATGTCAGAGAAAAATAATACTTTTGAAGTTTTAAAAAAGGGTATTTGATTCTTTCATTTTATTCATCAAATATCAACAACAATACAAAAAATTTGATTGTGACCACCATGGAAAAATCATTTCATTAATATGTATCATATTAAGAATAATGATAAAACCGTTATAAGATAGTAACAATAGTTCACCGACAATATTACAAGCTAGCTATTCTGAGGAGTTGTAAGCTATTGATTTATTGCTTGCGCAAGCTGGGAAGATACGCCGTTAGCCTACACTTTACATTATTCTACGGGTCTTCTCAGGTTGTGTGAACTATGAATAATAAATTCATGGTTGTATCAAAATGTAACATAGACTACAAATTGAATTTTGACTACGATCAAGAAATGTAAACGTAGCATAACAGATTTCTTTGGAGATATAGTCTGTCCAAGGAAAGAAGACCCTCTGGCAAGATGTTTAAATGACTCCAGCTCGACCAATATTTGTTCAAGAATTATAAATTTTTTGTTAATAGTATGTCAAATAGTTTCCTACAATTTGAGATCAAATCGATAATTTTTGAACCAATATTGACCTAACTAGGGTCATTTCATCATCTTGCCAGAGGGTCTTCTTTGCTTGGTCAGACTATAATTATTTCTCGACAACCATAAATCTAAACTGGACACATTCGGCAACCGAATCTGTAGCTGGCGCCAAAGTTTAAGGCGGTTGGAAAATGACTGTTATTGAATCTCGGCTCTGTAAGGACAGTCGGCGAGCTGTCTGCGAGAGTACATCGTAACAAGAGGCGACCCCTGCTATACTAATCAGCTCCCGAAGACCGCATCAGACTGTCCTGATAGAGTTGAGAATTGATAAAAGTCATTCGTCAGCCGCCTTAATTTCTGGAATGAACTCTTATAACAGATGTTTCCACCCACGTGGTCGATGATCGCACATGTGATTAGGACAGTATAGTCTGTCCAAGCAGAGAAGACATTCTGGCAATATGGGAAAATGACTCCATCTCGGTCAATATTGGTCCAAAAATTGAAAATTTAGTCTCAAATTGTAGAACACATCCTGATTCACAATTTGAGACCAAGTTTGTAATTTTTGAACCAAAATGGACCGAGCTAGAATTATTTTCCCACCTTGCCAGAGGCTCTTCTTTGCTTGGACAGATAAGACTACAAACATGTTGCACTAATCATTAGACTAAGAACCGGTTGCCATCAAGAAACATCTTCACAACAAGCGTGGGTTCTCAACTCAGGGGTCACACGTTTTGTTAAGGAAACTATAATACTCAACTATAAATTCTCAAACTATATTTCTCAAACTAGCAATCAATCGAAGTTTGGTGATTGTAATCTCAATGGAACGATTTTCTGAGACTGTATAATCACGGTAAGACCATTGAATCGTTCTGTAAGAGTTAGTTGAGAATACATTTATTTAAAATAATATAACTTCAGTATTTTTTCCGTCAGCCGACATAATTATTTTTGCCAAATTTTGAATCCTGATGTAGGATGTAAACAAGTAACAAGTGAATTTGAGCCTATGAACTGTTTTTTTATACTTCCCCTTAGAAACTATGTTTTCATGCTTCTGTTATAGAAAGTAAACTTGAGTCTGTGAACTATTTTTTCATGCTTCTTCTTAGAAACTATATATCTTAATCCTTCTGTTATTATAGAAACAGCATTGTGATTTGAACTCGAAAATAGAAACAGAATGTGCATTTTTGTGATTTAAACTCGTATCTTTCTCGTCATTTTCTCATGATAGGTTTTGAATGTTTTTGGTTCTAATACAGTAGTACAGTAGTAATACAAGATGTGAAATAACTGAATTTGAAATAAATCGAGATACCGGTTTCGGCTGGTATCAATCTCTGGTAGCATTATAACAAATAAACAGTAATTTCAAAACACTGGAAATTAAATGACCACTTTAGCAATGACCACTTTTATACATTATCAATCTCTGGTAACCTTTTTTTTAATACAATATGGATAACTACTACAATATAACCAATCACCTTCTATTCCTAACTACCTAACCACTCGAAAAGTAATACAGTATGAATTGGAATACAATGGAATTTTATATGAATTGAAATCTATTGTGATGGAATCTAATACATAAAGCCAGACAGAGGTAACTTTTATTATAAACAGTGTAGATATAAACATAATATAACTATTAACTATTAATTAGTTATAGCTAATTAACTATTATTAGTAATAACTATTAACTAATCATTCCCTTGTTCATTAATCTTATATCATGAGAGTAGGCCAAAGTATGGTTAAACTAAGAGAGTTGGCGAAAGTATGAATTCGATTAGAATAAACCAATCAAAAGTTTGAACCACAATAGCTACACTGTGAGTAGCCCACCACTGGCGGCTCCTTCCCACGAAACAGGTGAAGTGCTGTACATTAAAAGATATGAGCACTTCACCTGTTTCGTATGCACGAACTGCCAGTGCTATAAACACAGTCTATGGAATTCATAGTAAGTCTACAACATAACTGTATAAATGGGTTAAATTGTGTTTCAATGTATACGATCATTTTCAAGAGTGTTGTGAGTTTTTCCTTTATCTATATCTATAAAAGCGAAATGGCACTGACTGACTGACTGACTGATTCATCACCAGAACTAAAAATCCACTGAAGCGAATGCGTTCAAATTTGGCAGGCATGTTCAGTTGGACGTTTAGACGCTCGCTAAGAACGGATTTTAAAAACTTTTCAAGAATACGCCAAATATTTAAGTTTTTCGGCGTTTTCTCAATTTTTCCGAGAACCAATCGGTAGAAAATGTTGATATTTGGTAGCCAGGTTCAGATAAGGTCTAGAAATGTTGTCTTGAAATATATTTGAATTCCGTTCAAGATTGCGCCAGTTATCATTTTTTTTAAATTGTAGATGTATTGCGGGTTGCATATCTTCTGCCTTGATAAGATCCTTACTGTAAACTCAATGGTTCAGCGAGATTATAGATGAACTAGTTTGGAAGATATTGAATCAAGTTTCAAACTATGTCCGATATACTTTCCAAGGTTACGCTCAATATTAGCGTTTACTATTTTTCGGAGTTTATCTTGGATTTTTTTAGAATAAATTGGTAGAAAATGTTGAAATATGGTAAACTGGTCCAGATTACGTCTAGAAATTCCGTGTTCAATAAATTTTCAATCCCTTCTGAACGGAATTTGCAGGCGACCGAAGCGAGCCTGTTTTTCTCAGCTTACACTGACAGAGGTGATGCAGGCGAGCGAAGCGAGCCTGTTTGACTCACTGACACTGCTGATACTTTCGGGGGTCCAGGGGGCGGAGCCCTCTGGCTGGGCGGAGAAGGCGAGCGAAGCGAGCCTGCCGACTTGTTTATTATACATGAATAGCTTATTGTGTTTCTATGAATTCAAATTCAAATTTATTTATTCGTACATTTCACATCGATTATCTTCAGAAAGACACAATCCATAGTTTCTAAGAGAATTGATCAAATACTGAATAGTTTATCGTGTTCCAAAGAATAACCCATATCATCAAAATACAGTTTGCTCTTTAAATTGTGAACATTTCCTATGATAACACAGCATACCGTACGAAATACACATAGTTGATCAATGATCTATGAACATCACTCTCACTGATATGAAAGGACTCGCTAATTCCGAGACGAATACCCAATTCCCATTGAAACTGATGACAGCGCATCGTGTGCCATCAAAAGGGTTGTATCGATATGCCCTTGTGTATCGATATAACATCGATGTATCGAAGCCCATCATTTGGAAATCGAACACTCTTGATTATTATGATTGCTCAGTCTGTCTAAGCAGAGAAGATATTCTGGCAAGATGGGGAAATGACTTCAGTTCGGTTGATATTGATTTAAAAATTATCAATTTGGTCGAAAATTGTAGGAAACATTCTGAACTACAATTTAAGACCAGATTTATCTTTTTTGAATCAATATTGACCGAGGTGGGGTAGTTTTCCCATCTTGCCAGAATGTCTTCTTCGCTTGGACAGACTATATTGGCGTCGCTCACTCAAAATCTCATTGACTAGTCTCTTGACACCTTATTGAGAATATTAGCAAAGGTATAGTCTGTCCAAGCAGAGAAGACCCTCTGGCAAGATGGGAAAATTACTACAACTCGGTCAATATTAAATTTAAAATTATGAATTTGGTCTCAAATTGTAGATTAGAATGTTTCCTACAATTTGAGACCAAATGTACAATCTTTGGAACAGTATTGACCGAGCTGGAGACATTTTTTCATCTTGCTAGAGGGTCTTCTCTGCTTGGAGAGATTATAGTGTTGTTGAGGAATGAGAGTGAATGAGTGAAAGAGAGAGAGAGAGAGAGAGAGAGAGAGAGAGAGAGAGATAGAGAAGGGAAAGAGATTGAGGAAGAGGAAAAGGAGAGACAGAATATGTGATAAAGAAAAAGTGAGAAAGAGAGGAAGAGAGAAGTGAGAGAGAAGGGAAGAATAGAGAAAAAGGAAGATAAGGATGAAGTGATTGAAAGAGTTAGGAAGAGGGAAAGAGTGAGTGTGTGAGCCAAAGAGGAGTAGAGAAGAGAAAAGGGAGAGAAAGTGAGAGAGTGAGAATGATTGAGAGGAAAGGAATAGAGAAAGAGTAATAGAGTGAATAGTGAAAGAGGAAGAATAATAAAGAATAAAGAGGATAAAGGAGGGTGGAGCAGTAAGGTCAGAGAATAACGAGTACAAGGTATAAAATATGAGTATATTTTCAAAAGTAAAAGATACGGACACTTCACCTGTTTCGTGGGTACGAGTCGCCAGTGATATTTTGATAAAAGGACTTGATTGAGCTTCAAACAAACTGGAAGTTCCTGCTTCCTGGTGCAATTTCCTTTCAAATTGATACATAAGTCCAGTGAAACATGATACGGTTCAAAACGATAGGCTATAAGACATTTCAACACATGAAGATGATACGAGGTTTACATAATAAGGTTTGCATTGAGTAACTAGAGTATATACCGAGTGTTTCAGGAGGAATGTGCAATACTCCTCAGGCTGATTCCTTACACCAAGTAGACAGAAAAGTTCCATGAGATCAACCCCCAAAAACGCTTTGTTACCAAGATAACAATGGCGGAAAATTGATATTTTCCAAAATATATTAATTTTTCTAATTTTTTAGAGACTTCAGTGAGGTTCTAAATTAAGCAATTCCTATGTGAAATTAGCTGAGGAATTCAATGAAACCAGTTCAAGGTTGTAACTTCAACGTTAATCGAGATAATTGGAAAAATATGCTAGAAAACGCCATTTTTCAACAATAAGGGTTATAACTGGATAAAGAATCATAAAAATTGTGTTCTTTATTAATGAAAGTTGAAGAGAGTCGGATTCTCTTCAGAAAAAGTTAGATGGCGGCGATTGTGTAAATCTTACCCAAATCTCAGAAATCTGAGTTCAAAAATCGCAAAATTGACAAAACATAGCACAAGTAGTGATGAATTTTTGTTTAGTAGGGATTTTGCAATTTTTTATCGCTATTTCGTTCTAGGTAAGATTTAACTTTTTCCTTAGAATCCGATTCTCTTCAATTTCCATTTATAAAAAATACAATTTAATGACTCCTTATCCAGTTATAACCATTTTTGTTGGAAAATAGCGTTTTTTAGCATATTTTTCCAATTATGTCAATAACCGTTGAAGTTACAAACTTGGAACTGGTTTCATTGAATTCCTCAGCTAATTTTACATGGGAGTTGTTCATTTTAGAAACTCACTAAAGCCTCTAAAAATTGGAAAAATTCATATATTTTGATAAATCTCAATTTTCCGCCATGGTTATCTCAGTAACAAAGCGTTTTTGGGGGTTGGTCCCATGGAACTCTTTTGTCTACTTGGTGTAAGGAATCAGCCTGAGAAGTATTGCACATTCCTCCTGAAACACCCTGTATATGGAGTTTATAATATCCTATATTGTATCGCGAAAAATCTGTTTGAAATTTTAGACAAACTTGAAAAATCACTCTTTTAACCTCGACCGCTGAAAAATACAGCTCAATAAATCGACTTTGGCATGTGTAATACCTCAAATCAATGTGAGATTTTGTCCTCTTTTCAACGGTATTCTTAAAATTTGATTTTGGCTAGAGGTTCTTGAGGTATTGAAGATGACGGTAAGTAGGCCTACTCAAAAAATATCGAAAAATCTTTAAATCTCGGTAGGAGAAAATTTTACCGGACATTTTTTGTTGGAAATTGCTTGTGGAATCTATCCACATCTTTTGTGGGACCCTGTATAGACATATGAAATATATTCAAACTTCATGTCCTTGAACTTAGCTGGAAAGACAAATTCAATACAGTATTTAAAGACAGGCAAGTAAAATTCTAGACAAAAATAACACGATAACAATCTAATAAAAACTGTAGTCAGATAATTGTCAACTGTGTACACTCCCCATAAGCTTTACAAACAGTGCATCAATTCATTACCAAGGAGGATGTAATGGGAAGAGTACTATTATAGTTCACGCAAGATAAGAAGACACGCCGTTTAAATATAATTAACATTGTATTGGGAGGCCTTCTCAGCTTGCACGACCTTCACCATCCTTGTTAATTATTACAGCACGTCTTTTCAATCAAGATATAGTCTGTTAAGCAAAGAAGACCCTCTGGCAAGATGAGGAAATGACTCCAGCTCGGTCAAAAATGGTTCAAAAAATATTGATTTGTTCTTAAAATGAAGATCAGAACGTTTTCTATACGATTGAGACCGAATAAATGATTTTTGAACCAGTATTGACCGAGCTGGAGTCATTTTCTCATCTTGCAGGAGGGTCTTCTTCGCTTGGACAGACTATAGCACTGGCTGACAACTGACATCAAAGGAGTTGGTTGTGTGGCCGCTGAAAAAAAGTAGTTACAAAAAGTTCTAGAAGTCTTTTGAACGGAAACTGTTTTGTTGGGACAATTAGTTCAGTTGTTCTAGGAATACCCAACGCCTTAACAGGCACAAATGGGTTGGATAGAGAAGAAGAAGAAGAAGAAGAAGAAGAAGAAGAAGAAGAAGAAGACGAAGAAAGGAAGGAGAAGGAGAAGGAGAAGAAGAAGAAGAATAAGAATAAGAAGAAGAAGAAGAAGAAGAAGAAGAAGAGAGAAGAAAAAGGAAGAAGAAGGAAGAAGAAAGGAAGAAGAAGAAGAAGAAGGGAAGAAGAAGAAGAAGAAGAAGAAGAAGAAGAAGAAGAAGCAGAAGAAGAAGAAGAAGAGGAGAAGAAAGAAGAAGAAGAAAAGGAGAAGAAGAAGAAGAAGAAGAAGAAGAAGAAGAAGAAGAAGAAGAAGGAGAGAAAGAAGAAAAAGAAGAACGGAGAAAAAGACGGAAGAAGAAGAACGGAGAAGAAGACGGGAGAAGAAGAAGACGGAAGAAGAAGAAGAACTGAGAAGAAGACATAAGAAGAAGAAGAAGACTGAAGAGGGAAAAGAAGAAGAAGGAGAGGAGAAGAGGAGGAGGAGGAGAAGAAGGAGAAGAAGAAGAAGAAGAAGAAGAAGAAGAAGAGGAAGAAAAAGAAGAGTTTCTAGGAATAACAGAGTGAGAGATGAGTAAAAGAGGAGGAAGAAGTAGGAGGGGAAGAATGAGGAGAATACAGGAGAGAATAATTTGATAAATATATAGATAGATAGATAAATCTCTTTATTTTCCACTTTGTACGTTACATGAAGTGTTTTGGGCGAAGTAGAGGCACAAGAGATAGGTAGAAGGAGGAAGAAAGGAGAGGAATGGGTGAAAGAAAGAAGGGAATAAGGAGAATAGAGGAAAGGGTAAGAGAAGAAAAAAGAGAAGTTATAATAAGAAGGTTAAACAGTGCACGGCCCTCGCGTGGTTCTTTGACGCCGTGTGCGAGATTTTGTCAGGCGCACGCCCCCCCCCCTTCATCAGTACCAAACGAATGCAATCTAACATAAATTATAATTTTATATTCAAAGCCAAACATGATTCTAGCTGCCTTGCATGTTCACATCTTTCTCATAAGATTGGCTATAGGGACTTGCTTCTTTTAATGTATACCAACGTATTATATTGTATTTTTATGTATTGAATACTTGATAAGCAAAAGCTCATTGGAATTATTAAAAAATATCTAAATGCTATCAACATTGAGCAAAACTGTCACATTGCACCGTACTTTATTATTAGAATAATAAAGTTTTAATTATTGATTAATTTATTTTATTAGTTGGCTTGAAAGCACATAAGGGAGGGAATATTGAATTTTTCACAGAAAAATATTGGTTATCATCATAAATATTTCATGTCACTGGAAATATAGATGTTGTAACAAAAGATCGGAGACCCAATAACAAGCAAATTGAAGATTTCAGCCATTTTCCCTGCTCTACCCAACTCTCTTGAATAACATTCAAAATAGTTCCGAATTCAGCCAGCAGATGGCAGTAGCAATAGGGTTCAAAAAGTACCCAGGTTCAAAATGGCGATTCAATCGATCAAAAGATCGGTTATAAAAGTTTCCAAATTCAACCAGTAGATGGCAGCAGTTGTCGGGTGATGACAGTTTTGACTTGGACACGCCTTCATGCCCCGCCTGCTCTTTTCTTATTGGTTGACAGTGTTTCGTGAGTTTTGTCTTAGAAAATGGCTGCTAGCAAGAAAATGATGGATGGTTGATCATACACAAAAATTACGCTGATTTATGATTGACGATCTTGTGCTAATATGATATTTATTTATGTATTCAGGCTGGTTGGATTCATCAAGTTGGTATTTGAAGAATTTATAGAATTAAGACTCAGTTTTACTTTCATCTTGTAGCTTAGGCCAGTACTAGACTTCGATAGTTTCATACTGTATGAAATGAGATGAAAATATCATTTCGGACTCCCATCTTATACTCATTAATTCTATTTTTTATACTATGAATAGACTATAATAAAATAGAACTCAAACTATTCATGATCTGATACCGACTTAGATGAAGAAGATGATGATGATGATGAATAGTTGAGAGAAAACTATCAAAGAAGCACTGGCGGCTCGTGCCATTGAAACAGGTGAAGTGCCTGTATCTTTTACTGTACAGCACTTCACCTGTTTCGTGGGCACGAGCCGCCAGTGCAAAGAAGATAAAATTGAACGCCATGATTTGTATAGTAGCCATTGTTACCGCCCAAGCCATAATAAGATTATAGTCTGTCCAAGCATAGAAGACATTCTGGCAAGATGTGTAATGACTCCCACTTGGTCAATATTCATTCAATAATTATAAATCTGGTCTCAAATTGTATGTTACATTCTAATCTACAATTTGAGATGGAATTTATAATTTTTAACTAGTTTTGATCGAGCTGGAGTCATTTTCCCATCTTGCCAGAGTGTCATCTTTGCTTAGACAGACTATACCAGCTTCCAGGGAGGCGCATGCATCTCTCTCTATTCTCTTGTTATTGCCATTTTATTATAATTCCAGTGGAGAGAAAATCTCTTCATGTGAGATCCCATTCAACAATCGTCTTTCAAAGGACATTGTTCAGTTAATACGATTCAACAGAAAGCGGATGAAAATTAAGCAATGTTCCATCATTACTTGTGATTTTCTCTTACAGAAATTGGGCACTTATGGTTCGAATAGTGAACAAATCTTTGGTCATTCGACTTCTCCAATGTAAAGAATAGATGGTGAAATTCCACAAATGTGATAACCTATTTCACATATTTCTTGATTGTAGACTAATGTTTCTGTCCTCTTAAGATAATATATCTTTTTCGTGTTATTGAAAACTAGACAATATTCTCCCTGAAAAGATAACTTATGAAATATAATGTATCTCCATTTATTAAGTTCTTACCCTAAATTTTAAGACCACTTTAAAACCCAAATTGACAGTCAAAATAAGCCTTTTGTTTCAATTTTGTTGAGACTCAACTCATTGCTAAGCGATAAGACATTTGTCCAAGTTAGCAATGGATGTCATTAAAATGAATTCAAACTAGAAACTAAAGCTAATAAATATTTCACTTATCTATGTTATTCTCTATAGTCCATTCACGATGGCTTGAGACAAGAAAAACAAAAGCTCTGCATGTATATGTGTGCTAATTGAGTGGCTTCGTTTTATCCACGACATAAACAATTCACAGCAATGCCGAAATCCCGAATTTTGTTGTAGGCAATTCAGAATAAGTATCTTTAAGTAATATTTTTTATAGATACACATTGGGAAATTGCTTGTTTCGGTTGTCTCTCGACTGCATGAACCTAAAATGAACAAACAATTATAGTAAAAGTTTTTGTATCAATGCTTTGGTTACAGTCCCGACAGCAAAATTCGGAATTTCGGTGTTGCTGTGACTTGTTTATGTCGTGGCTAAAACGAAGCCACTCCAGTCGCACATACATACACAGACACACACACATGCAGAGCTTTTGTTTATCGTCTCAATAATTAACAAATCTTTGGTATAGTCTGTTCAAGCGAAGGAGACATTCTAGTAGAATGAGGTAACGGCTGCAGCTTGGTCAATATTTGTTCAGAAATTAAAAATTTGGTTTCAAATTGTATAAATCTAAAATTTGAGACAGAATTTTAATGATTGAATTTTGATGATTTTTAATCAAAACTAACCGAGATGGAGTAGTTATACCATCTTGCCAGAATGTCTTTTGTGCTTGGAAAGACTATAATATTCATTCTCTCTATTGTGTGAAGTATAGATGGGGGAATTCTGAAAACATAATAGCGTTTCTTACATAATTTCTTAATTGTAGACTAATATAATGGCAGTGGTCCAATACGCATAAGACTTTTACAGCAAAAGGTTGTCCAAGTGATTCCATTGTCTCAAATCGTTCGTTAAGGTCCTAATAATGTGTATTCGAGAAATTCACACAAATTCTTGGCCTTAAAAATTTTCCAATTGATAGTTTTGTGAAAATGTGTATTGTTTTCATACGAAAAAAGATATTTTTTGGCTGTCAAATTATTAGTCAATGTTCCCCCTTCCATAAATTTTAGTCCAATAACTTTAATGTTTAATTTAATTTAAACTAACTTTAATTTAAAAACTCACTTGATATTTCATTATTACTTACAGCACACTTACGTCATACTCAGACTCACGGCATACTTCCAGCTTACTTACTGCCTAAAAGTGCCTCCCTATGTCTTAGAGCATCATGATCCATGAAGAAGTTTCCCCCTTGGAAAACGGGGTAATCAATTGGCTGGGGGGAAACAGTCGGGAATTCACGAACCTGCGAGTGCAATAACATGGGGCTGATGCGGTGACGTCAAATAAAAACGTCCCAGGGGTCTCGGTTCGGGATTTATTTCCCGGGGGGTCACTTGATAATTCATGATCGGCAGGCCTACTTACTCGGCCCACGGCTCACTACATTACTGCTTCTTATCGTCTGCCCAAGCGAAGAAGACACTCTGGCAAGATGGGAAAATGACTCCAGCTCGGTCGATATTGGTTCAAAAATTATAAATTTTGTCTCCAATTGTAGGAAATATTCTGATCTACAATTTGAGATAAAATTTATGATTTTTGAACCAATATTGACCGAGCTGGAGACATTTCCCCATTTTGCCAGAATGTCTTCTTTGTTGGGACAGACTATAATGAAAACATACCTTGAGTATTTAGTTATTTATGAATTTTCTTATTATTTAATAAGGAATTTATTATATATTTTAATAATTTCTAAGTTGAAAATAGGAATGAATAATTGATAATGAATCTTGAAAATTTTCAATTATGAATTGTAACATCACTGTAAATGACTACTATTATTCATAATACTTAGGCTCAGGGGCCATGCGTGGTTTTCTGGCGCCCTGTGCGAGATTTTGGCTGGCGTCCCCCACCATTCATTCACTGCTCTACCCAACTTTGTTGAATAACATTCGGAATAGTTCCGAATTCATCCAGCAGATAGCAGTAGCAATAGGGTGACTTGCTTTGACTTCCATTGGACACGCCTCCAAGCTCCACCTACAATCAAAATGGCCGAACACATCGGTTAGAAAAGTTTCCAAATTCAACCAGTAGATGGCAGCAGTTGACGGGTGATGTTTCAGATTTGACTTGGACACGCCTGCCCTTCATGCCCCGCCTGCTCTTTTCTCATTGGTTGACAGTGTTTTGTGAGATCTGTCTTAGAAAATAGCTGCTAGGAAGAAAATGAAGGATGGTGTAAAATACACAAAAATTATGCTTATTTACTATTGACGACGATCTTGTGCTTATATAATATTATTAATTTATGTATTCAGGCTGATAAGATTCAATAGAGTCAGTATTTGAAGAATTTATTTATAGGATATAGACTTCAACTTCAAGTAAAGTCTGTCCAAGCAATGAAGACAACCATTCTGGCAAGATGGGAGATCGGCTCCAGCTCGGTCAATATTGGCTCAAACATTAAAAGTTAGGTCCCTTATTGTAGGAAACATTCTTATCTACAAGTTTGAATCAAATTTATATTTCTTTTATGAATTTTGACTGAGCTGAAGACTTTTCCCCATTTTGCCAGAATGTCTTCTTTGCTTGGACAGACTTGGTTCATCATTTAAAAACATTAAATTTTGCACCAAAATGTTTAGTTTATAAGAGATTGTTTTTCATAAATTCAATGGTAGATTTTCGCCAAACATTACACAATTTCGCAAGTTCTCAAGTTGATATAGCACTCATAAATCCATATAAGCTGCAGTACTTATAATCTTAAAGTATAATCTCTCCAATTTCAGCCTGACCACTTTTTAACCTTCAGATTTGATCATAATCTGTTAACCTGAAATCCCACAAAAATACAAAATCTTGATTGAAAAGACTTCAAGCTGTCAAAATACAGAATAGACAGAAAGATCTGTAGTTGTCAAAATGCATGATAAAAAGATTTGAAGTTGTCAAAATACACAGGAATCAAATAATCATTTTTTTGTCAGATGAAAGCCTGTATGTACATATTCATCTAAGTAAATGTATGTACATTGCTTAGCAATTTCAAATATGATATTTATTGTCAATAGAGCAGTAGAGATTTCCAAGAATCCCTTCTATTTGAAAAGGCGTATTTTGAATAACAACTCTTGCAAAAGCATCTCATGAATACACGACAGGTGAATTAAGTTCTCAGAAGTTGAATGGAGATTTGTCATACAATTTGAGTATGTGTCTGAGATAATCCGAGCGATATGGCTATTCAAATGTGAGTCTGAGTCTTTCTTCATCATAAGTCTTTCATGGATCATAGAAAACATTTGTATGAGTTTCATGCATTTCAATAAAATTGTGTGGCAAAATTGATCCTGGCCAAAATTCACAAGAAGTAAAATAAGAAAACGAAGAAGAAGAAGAAGAAGAAGAAGAAGAAGAAGAAGAGGAGGAAGAAGAAGATAAAGAAGAAGAAAAAGAAAGATGAGGAGAAGGAGGAGAAGAAGAAAAAGAAGAAGAAGAAGAAGGAGGAGGAGAAGGAGGAGGAGAAGAAGAAGAATAAGAAGAAGAAGAAGAAGAAGAAGAAGAAGAAGAAGAAGAAGAAGAAGAAGGAGAAGAAGAAGAAAAAGAAGAAGAAGAAGAAGAAGAAGAAGTTGAAGTTGATGTAGTAGAAAAAGAAGAAGAAGAAGAAGAAGAAGAAGAAGAAGAAGAAAAAGTAGAAAAAGTAGAAGAAATAGAAAAGAAGAAAGAAGAAGAGAAAGAAAAAAAAGAAGAAGAAGAAGAAGAAGAAGAAGAAGAAGAAGAAGAAGAAGAAGAGGAGGAAGAAGAAGAAGAAGAAAAAGAAGAAGAAGAAGAAGAAGAAGAAAAAGAAGGAGAAGAATAAAAAAAAAGAAGGTGGAGAAGGAGAAGTAGTAGAAGAAGAAGAAGAAAAAGAAGAGGAAGAAGAGAAACGAAAAGAAGAAGCTTTTGTATAGCAAAATTAATCCTGGCCAGAAATTACAAAAAGGAAAATAAGGAAACGGAGAAGAAAAAGAAAAAGAGAAATTTGAAGAAGAAGAGGGAGAAGGAGAAGAAAAAGAAAAAGAAGAAGAAGAAGAAGAAGAAGAAGAAGAAGAAAAAGAAGAAGAAGAAGAAGAAGAAGAAGAAGAAGAAGGAGAAGAAGTAGTAGAATGGAAGTAGTAATGGAAGTTGAAGAGAGTCGGATTCTAAAGAAAATGTTAAATGGCGGCGAATGTCTGAATCTTACCCCAAACTCAGAAATAGCGATCGAAAATCGAAAAATCGCTACTATACACAGATTCATCACATGTGCTATGTTTTGTCAATTTTGCGATTTTCGATCGCTATTTCTGAGATTTGGGTGAGATTTACACAATCGCCGCCATGAAACTTTTTCTACAGAATCCGACACTCTTCATCTTCCATTAATAAAAAATACAATTTTATGATTCCTTATCCAGTTATAACCCTTATTGTTGAAAAATGGTGTATTTTAGCATATTTTTCCCATTAACTCAATAACCATTGAAGTTACAGACTTGGAACTGGTTTCATTTAATTCCTCAGCTAATTTTACATAGTAATTGACTAATTTAGAACCTGAGTGAAGCCTCTAAAAAATTGAAAAAATTAATATGTTTTGAAAAATCTCAATTTTCCGCCATTGTTATCTCAGTAACAAAGCGTTTTTGGGGGTTAGTCCCATGGAACTTTTTTGTCTACTTGGTGTAAGGAATCATCCTGAGAAATATTGCACATTCCTCCAGGAACACCCTGTATATGATCCTTGGTCGAGACCGACGGCTTATCCCCTCCTATGAAAGACGGGGAATATGACGTAGCCTATACTCTGTTCTGTAGACATAAGATAGATATGTTCATATCAGATTTATAACTACACAGTTCCTACAGAAATAATATGAACAATAATATATTATAATATGTATATAT